>JASJFT010000164.1:0-104475 GCA_030770425.1 Darksidea phi | reverse complement strand
CCCTAACCCTAACCCTAACCCTAACCCTAACCCTAACCCTAACCCTAACCCTAACCCTAACCCTAACCCTAACCCTAACCCTACCCCTATAGATAGATAAGATAATAAGAATATTAGATACTAGTTCTAATTAATAATACTTACTAATCCGAGTCCGCCTATAAAAGAGGTAATAGAGAATAGGTCTCCTTACTACGATATATTAATACCTTAGATCTAAAAGTTCGTCGTAAACTAC
Source organism: Darksidea phi (assembly GCA_030770425.1). Taxonomy (NCBI): domain Eukaryota; kingdom Fungi; phylum Ascomycota; class Dothideomycetes; order Pleosporales; family Lentitheciaceae; genus Darksidea; species Darksidea phi. Next base: position 104,237 of record JASJFT010000164.1, on the reverse strand, counting down.
TAATAGAATTAGTATAGAGTATCTAAAATTTCGTTATAATAAATATATAAAACTAGAGTAGAGGACCTAAAAGCTACTAAGGGAATTAGTATAGAGTATCTAAAAATTCGTCTTAATAAATATATAGGACTAGAGTAGAGAACCTAAAAGCTACTAAGGGAATTAATATAGAGTATTTAAAAATTTATTTTAATAGACGTATAGGACTAGAGTAGAGTACCTAAAAGTTTATTAAAAGTACTAATAAGGTAGAGCGAAGTAATTAAAAATAATATATATACTATAATATAGGTTTAGTATAGGTTTAGCTAAATAAAATTACTTTAACTTAAATTCTATAAGTATAGGGTTAAAAAGATCTTAGCTTATCTCTATATAATCGGGGCTTTTAAAATAGTTACTAGAAGATATATATATACTCAAGACTTTTAAAATAGTCACTAGGGGGTATATATATACTTAGAGATTTTAAAATAGTTACTAAGAGATATATATATACTTAGGTTCTTAAAAAAAATTACTAAGAGAAAATATATATTATAGAGCTCCTAAATAATAAGTAGGGGCTTATATATAGGCCTATAAACTAGTAATAAATAGATATAAACTAGTACTATAACTTAATATTAAGTAATAACTAGAGTAACTAGAAAATTAGGTAGATAATTATCGTAAGAAAAGTAGTAAAGGGGATTATCTATAGAAAAGCTATTCTAAGATTATTAAGACTAAAATTCCCTAATATTATAAAGCTACCTAGATACTAAGAGTATAAAACTACTATATAAAGATAAGGAAAATATAGACCTTTAGAGAATAGTATCTTTAAAAGTCCTAAAGCTATCTTATTATAAAATCCTAAGACTACTAAGTATAGAACCTAAATAAATAGACCTTTAGAGGATAATATCCTTAAAAGTCCTAAAGCTACCTTATTATAAAAATCCTAAGACTACTAGATATAGAATCTAAATAAATAGGACTTTAGAGAATAATATTCCTAAAAGTCCTATAGTTAGATAGTTATATACTATAATAACTCTATACTTTAGAATTAGGGTTATTAATACTCTACTACTTCTTAACGGCCTTAGTTTTCGAGCGAGTATTACAAGTAGTTATTAATAAAGTAGTAATATTAGACTACTTAAAGATCTTTAACTTCTTCTTATACCTACCTATTATATTCGTATTAGTTAATATTTACCTCTTTTTAGGGGTTATATTCTTCTTAAGGGTCGTATTCTTCTTAGGGGTTACTAGTATACTAATAGTCCCCTTAGCTACTTTTACTTTCTTATCTACCTTCTTTATATTTACTTACTCTTAACGTTAATATTTTTCGTTCTTCTCCTTCTTAATAGTATCTTAGGACTTTAGCTTTCTTAAAGATAATTAAGTATTAGATAAGTATATAAGTTCGCGCTTCTTATTAATCTAATTATACTAACTAGTATATTATTTATTCGTAATACTAGGTACCTAGTAGTCCTTAGTAGAGATATAGTAAATACTGTCGCTACCTATAAGATAAGAATTAAATAGCTAGAAAGCTAGAATATATTTATTATTATTAAATATAGGGACTTTAGGGATATTATCTATAAAATATATATATAACTTCTTAAAATTCGGGATATAGATAACGAGCTTTATCTTCTTAGTTATAAGTTCTAATAACGACTTAGAACTAAGTTTAGCCTTCTAGTAAGCTTTAGTTTATTTTAAGATTTCCTACTATAATATAGTATATAGATCTACTTATACTTTAGATCTAAAGCTACTATATTAAATAATTATCTATAAGTAAGACTCTTTAAGAAGACGTTTAAGTACCTTCTTAAGAGGTAATATCGTAGGCTACTATATCTTACTATAATTAAAATACTTATAAAGCTTCTTAATCTTAATACGACCCTTTAGTAACTTAATATATAGATAAATAATATAACTAGACTTAAGCTTAACTAAAAAATAGTCTAATATAAAGTCTTCGAGAGATATCTCTTTACTAAAGATAAGCTTACTACTCTCCTCGTTAGAGTTAAGTATATTATTAGATTTATCTATAGTTAACCCTAATAGACCTTCCTAGGATATAAAGATAGTAATAGTAGAAACTATATAATAAATTATTCTCTTATAAGGATTAGTTAAATATATAAAAGAGAAGGGTTATATAGAGGTTTATAGAATATTATCCCTAAAAGCCCTATAAGAAGAATATACTTTAGCGTTTAGATATTAGTAGTTTTAGTAACTATAAGTAAATAAATAGTTACTATATATAGCTATCCTAACTAATATAACTATACTATTACTTATATTTCTATTTCTATTATTAGTAGTATTTCTACTAGAATCGCTATATTATAATTATACTAGAGATTAAGCCCGATACTTCTAATATTAAACTAGAAAAGGAGTTCTTTAATAATTAAATTATAATTATTAAAGTTATCCTTTATATTCTTATATTTCTTAATTTTAGAAACTAAGTATTTAATTAATCTTAAGGTAAAGTATTTATATAACTCTAATAGCTCTTTAAATATAGTAAGTATTATATAGTACTTAAACTAGACGATAACTTTCTAGTCGTATATAATAGTTATATATAATATAAGTACTAGTAATACTACGAATTTTAGAGAGCTTAATAATAGTAGTCGGCGAATTATAGCTAAGGGTACTTTTATTATATTAGTATAGGGTATTATTAGTAGTTTCTTATATCTATAGTTGACTATAGTTCCGAATAGCTATTATATATATTAGAAGTTAGGTCCCTTCTAAGGTATTTTATTATATAGATTTAAATAAATATTAAACTATAAGTAAAAGTTCTAGTCGTTCTCTTTTATATATAGTACGTCTATATCCCGTCTAATATAAATATTATTAGAGTTCTTAGATTCTTAGTAATAGGGATTAGATATATATAAATATTCTAAGAAGGGAATAGTAATAAGAAGAGTAATTACTCTTATAATACGGGGGTTCGGTATAGAATTATATATATTATCTATACTAGCTAGTATTAGTCGTTAGCTTTATTACTTATAAAATCGATCGTACGTAGCTTACGACGATAGTAGAAAATAAATATTAATATAAAAATACTATAATTTTAGAAGATTACGCGCTATTATACGGTTTAATTTAATTAGGTATATTAATCTATACTTACGCCGGATAATAAAATATTTTAGAATTTTCTAAGCTATAATACCCTACTAGTATAATATAAGTTTAATATTATCGAGGATTTACTTTTAGAAGTAATAAGAGGTAAATTAGTATATTACTACTAGGTAATCGTTAAGAAGGTAGTAGGGGTTACTAGCGTTAGGGTAGTAGCTAATAGTATTATTAGTTACCTAAACCTTTACGGTAAGGTCGGAGTATTTAAAAAGGAATAGATAGTTATAAATATTAAGGAGATTATAGAGTAAGAGACTACCTAAGAATAGTTAAATCTATAGAGTATCTATCTAATAAATTATTATATAGTAACTACTTAGATTTCGAAGCCTATACTATAGTTTATTATAAATAATAGCTTAGAATTTTCCTACTAGATTAGCTAGCTATTAGGGATCTAATTAAATAGAATTCCTAAGGTTAATAGAAACCTCTAGGTTATTTAACTACTTCTAAGTATAAAAAACTATTAAACTAAAGATATTACTAATTATTTAGTAACTAGTTACTACGACTATATTTAGGTTCCTTTAATTTATCTTATCCTAGATATAATAATCTTCGGGTAGTTTATTAAAGTAATAAATATAAGTTTATACCTTTATATTAGTACTTAAGAAGAGTATAATAATATCTAAAAGAGATAAGAAGTTATAAATTTCGCGTATTATTTATATAACTACTCTAAAGAGTATAAAGACTAACTAGAGATAATACTTAGATTTTAGGTTAGAAGAAGCGTCGAAAGCCTTATTAGTATTAATAGTATCCTATAATAAAGTAGTTAGTAAATAAAAGATAGTAATAAAGGAATTTAGGATATTATCCTATAAAGAACTAAATAGAGAATTTAGGAATATTATCCTATAAAGAACTATATAAGGAATTTAGGAATATTATCCTATAAAGAATTATATAGAGGATTTAGGGATATTATCCTATAAAGGGTTATATTTACTAATAGTATAGATACTCTATACTTAATTATTTTACCTAGACCTATTATATCTCTATATAGCCCTTCTTTAGTCTTAAATTTTATAAGGACTTCTTATATCTAATAGTTAATTATAATCTACTACTATCTTATTATCTTATTTAGTAACTAGTATAGTAGGTATAGAATTTTAGCGTTTATAATATAATTTACGCGTAGGGTAGTATATAAATTATTATACTAAAACTTAGTAAAATTTATTAGCTTATTAAAGAGTTCTATTTATTACTCGTATTATTCCGATATTTTAAAATTATTAAGAACTATTTACTATCTATCTATCCCCTAGTCGCCTCTTAAGAGCGCTACTACTTTCTAGTATTTAATATTTACGATACTATCGTAGAACGTAGATTTATTAAAGGTTTAGATACTATTTACTTCTTTAATATCCTAAATATCTAGTATCTCTATTATTATATTCTTTATAAATACTAACCTAGATAGCTTCTTAGGTAAAAGAGATTATAAGTATACCTCGTAGTAATCTTTTACCTTTATATAGTAAAAGTAGTTAAAGAAGTCCTTAATATACGTCTTTAAATCGTTTACTATAGTAATATAGGCTTTTCTTTAATACTTATCCTTAAAGAGGGACTCTAAGTACTCGTCTACCTCTTAAAGTACTTTCTACTTACGATATTTAGTCCTTTCGACTACGCTAGTATCTATAGCTTTAGCCTCTACTATAGCGTCTATTACTATTACTAACTCTTCTATCATCTTATTATTAATATAATTAACGTTAAGTCGAGCCTCTTCCTTTTAGTATTCTATCTTTACTATATAGATAACTTTTATACTAATATATTTTTAAATACCCGTAATACTACGTATTCTATTAATAAGGTCCTCTAAATTCTTACTATTAGAATTAGAATCTATATCTACGACTTTATCTTTACCCTTATTCTTACCCTTAGTCTTAGCCTTCTTCTTAGGCGTATTTAGGACTTTAAAGGATATTATCCTCTTAACCCCTATAACTATCTTCTTTTTAGGCTTCGGCGTAGTTATCTACTTATCCTTATTATACGTTATATTTTAGATTCGTACTTTTTATTTTTTCTTCTTAGCGTAGTACTTAATAGCTTAACTAGCCTTTTATATATATAATTTAGCCTAGCTCTTCTTCTAGTTATTAGTATCTAGTACTTTTTAATATTTAAGGAATAGATACCCCTAAATAAATATATTATATTAGATAACTTAAACTCCCTTATCTTTAAAGACGCCCTTATATTCTAGCTTAATAGTATACTAGTATATATAACGAAGGACGTAATTCTTAGTATTCTAGATCTCTATATCCCCTTATAATAGATTAGAGTAGATTATTAATTTAGCTTTTTTATACTCTACGAGGTACTTTATATACTAGTTAATCGGCCGATCTTATAGCTTATTCTTATTAGATTCTATTATTATCTTTGTAGGTCCTAAGACTATTTTCTTATACTATTCTACTATAGCTATAACGTCGGGATTTATAAGGAGAAGGTAGTCTATCTTTAACGTTAAGAGTTAAAAGAGCTATATAAGGATACCCGTGTTTATATAATAATAGCTCGTAATTTTTATAAGAGAGCTATCCTTCTTATAAAGAGTAGAAGCTATATTATTATCTTTATTACTACTTATACGGACGGAACCTTCGAGGATTACTAAATTATTACTATTACTCTCTTTCTTAAAATTACTTTTTATTATATCGTAAATCTTCTCTACGTTTAGATTGGTAATAGGGGAAGATAGGATATTTATAGATATTATCTTTAAATCTCCTATAGTCGAAGAGTTTAGTTTAAGAGTAGGAATTTTTAGAACTATTAGTATACGTAAAGATAAGGTATTTATAGGTACTATCCTTAAATCCCCTATAGTCGAGATAGATCGTTCTAATAAAAGAAGCTAAGATAGTAATATTTACTTTCTAATAAGGCTTATTAACTATAAAACTATTAGTATATAGGCCTTTTAGGGATATTATCTAGACTACTTCTACGTAGCTAATAGACTAATCTCTCTTACCTATTTTACTATTTATTTCTACGAATAGGACCTATAACGTATTAATTATTCTTCTATTACCTTTTAGGTATATTTTAGTAGGGAATATACCTTAGAGATACTCGTAGGTAAAGATTTAGTATATTATCTATCTTAATAGTCGTATATAGTCTATTTTAAAAGCTACTAAGCTAGATTAGGTATAAAATAGCTACTAGAGTAAGAGCGGGTAAAGCGCTTAGTTAGATTAAAAGTAGGGTAGAAGAGAAAAGTTATAGTAGTAGAGGAAAGAGTTTTATTTTAGAGGTAGTAAACGGGTAGATTAGTCTTACGTAATTAATAACGTAATTAGTAGTTTAGGGTTAATACTAGTAATAAGAGAACGTAAGTAAAGGTAAAGATAAAAGTAAAGAAGGGAAGTAAAGTATATTATATAAATATATACTAAAGTCTTAATATTAGGAACCCTACTACGTACTTAATATAGTACTAGTCGATTAGACTATATTAGGACTAGTATACCTTAAATTAACCGGGTTTACTCCTAGATATACTCGTATAGGTTATAGTTATAGAGCTTTTTCTTATAGGTCTTCTAAGGATAATATTCTAGAGAGGCCTATATAGATATACTTTATACGATATAGTTATAAAGCTCTCCCTTATAGGCCTTCTAGGGATAATATTCTAGAGAGGCCTATATAGATATACTTTATAAGGTATAGTTATAGATATCTTCTTTATAGACCTTTTAAGGATAGTATCCTAGTAATACCTATATAGATTTATAGTATAGGTTATAGTTATAAAAGTCTTTCTTATAGACCTTTTAGGAATAATATTCTAAAGAGACCTATATAGCTATTTTCTATAGGTTATAGTTATATAGCTACGTTTATAGACCTTTTTAAGATAATATCCTAGAAAGGCCCCTTAGTTAACTTACTATTCTATCTAAGTCTATAATAGTAGATTTATCTATTAGATATAAATTCTTCTTTAATATAATCTTCGTTTCTACTTTCTTTCTTACTTTTTATATAGTCTTCTAGCTCTATTAGCTACTCTAAGTCCTCGTTATCTTCTCTATCTATCTCCTAAATACCTAGATTAGTAAGGTATCTTTATTCCCTTACTATCTACTTTATATAGTCTTTCTCGAATACCGTAATTTTATATAATAAGATTAGTATCTACTAAATCCTACCTCTACTATATACTAATAAGGATAGTAGATATTATACTATATTCTAGCTACTATCTTAGTTTATTATTATTCGCTAGTATATTAGTACTTAAAGAATCTCTTTTTTTAATATCTCGTCCTTATAAACTAGTACGTCGTATCTAATATAGAACCGAGTATAGTTCTTTATATTAAAAATAGGGAATATCTACTTTATACGTACTAGCTTTATCTAATTAATATATTCTTCTTTTATCTTAACTAAATTTTATAGTAACCCCTTTACTAGTATTAACGTCTTATCGAACTTATAGTAGAGGATTACCTAAATATAGTAGCTAGCTATATTAAAGAGAAAACTTTTAAATTAGTAAATAATAGTATCTATATATCTAGAAGGCGCTTACTCTTAAATTATCTATATAATTTTAGTAATCTTTAGAATAATACGTAATCTCTTAGCCTAGTTAGGCTAGATATTACTTAACTTAAAGAGAAGTACTACTTAATTAGCCTATAGGCTAAACGCCTACTTTAGATAGTATTTAGACTATTCTCTTTATTTCGTATATACTACTTTAATAGTCTATAAGCTAAGGCTATCCTTATATAGAAACTTCTTAATACTTATAAATAATAGTACTTCTAATCTAGTAACTATATTATTAAATAGTCTAGATTCGCGTTAAAAGATTTTAATACTACTATTCTCTTTATTATTCTTTCTCTTACGTATCTATCGTAACTATACTATCTTAATAACTAAGAGGTTATACACCTAAATATATATCTAAGAAAGTACTATTAGAAGATATAAGGTATTCCTTAACGTAGTATTATATACTACTATATACGTACGAATTATATACTCTATAAATTTATATATTTTTCTCTCTTATATCTTCTTTATAAGAAGCTTTATAATAGTACGGATACTTTTATATAGTAAATTATATACTATATCTAGCTATAGATATTTATAGATATTTAGTATAAGAATATAAAGCGACTATATATTAAGCTTAGGATATAGCTATAGTATATCCTACCTCTCTACGAAGTCTTAAAGATAAAGTCTATACTATTATTAAAATTATTTTTCCTTATATACTACCTATATAGAAAATTCGTTCGTAACTTAGCTCTTTATCTAATAATATCTACGCTAGATAGATAGTATCTACTCTAGGTTTAGATAGTCTAATAAAAGGGATAGAATCTAGGTAAGTAAAGTAGTAAATATAACGTTTAGCTCTTACTCGGCTATCGTTATAGATATTATACTAGTACTAGATTCTAGGTTTACGGCTTATATAACGACCTCTATATCTAGAATCTATTAATTACTCTCTACTATTTAAAAATAATTAACCTCTATAGTAGCTAGGTACTAGTAACCTCTATACTCTAGTATAGTAGATACTACTACTATATTAAGTAAATTCTTAACGAGCTCTAAGAAATAGTCTAGGAAGATTAAGAATAGGTTATAGTTAATTCTAAATTCTTATCTATTACTAAAGGTCGCCTAATCTAATCTATAGATCGATAGGTAGATTTAGCTCTTAATATTCTACTAATAGTATAGAATAGTAGAGTAAGTAAGCTTTAATAGTACTAGTACTAATAACGTATAAAGCTAAGCCTATAGTCTAAAATACTTTTCTAAATAGGCTAAAAGTTTAAATAGAGGGTCCTAGAAAGGGGTATAGCCTTTAAGTTAGAAGGTAAACTATTCCTTAACTATATTATACCCCTTAGCTTACGTAAGCCCTTTAGTATATAAAGGATTTATATATTTTATAGCTATATTAATACTTCTAGTATTAGTACTAGTCTATAGGTAGATTATTATATTAGTAGTAGGTCTAGCTTATAAAGTAGGATTCGTAAGCTAAGACGTCTAGGTATAGTTATATATAGCTTTATAAAGGATTATAGTATAACTACCTTATTTAAATTATTTAAAAGTAAAGTTAAGTTAAAAGGTAATTAGTATAATATAGTCCTAATTCTATAGATACCGTATTATAGCTATAAACGCCTATTATACTTTAGTAAACGTCTTTTACTTACCCTAGCTAGCTAGCTTTATATTATAGTTAAAGATAAAGAGAGCTAGCTCGTTAAAGATATCTATAGGAAGATAGGTACCTACTACGTTTCTTATAAATAAACTAATATAGTCCTAAAGGTCGCCTAGGAGGATAGAGGTAATAGAGATTTAAATATTAATATAACTTTATACCTTCTTATAGACTTCTATTTTACTTTTTATATTAGTCTTAGTACGGATTTCGTTCTAGGAGTAAGGATAGTAGTATTTAGTACTAGGGGAGTATACTACGTCTAAGGTAAGAAGAAGGATTTAGTTAGTCTAAATACTTATTATATAGTTATTAAGGTACTAGGTTATAGCTTTAACTACCTTACTATTTAGGTTGGTATATACTAGTAGTATCTTAGGAAAAAAGATAAAATAGTCCTACTACCCCGCTATATAGAAGAGAATATTCTTATTACTTATTAGGTTTATACGGGGTAAGGATATATATTAGTTTAAGTATATTATTTATATATAGGTTAGATAGAAGAAAATTTTAGTATTCTATTAGAAGACGCGTAGATATAAAGAGGAGAATAAGATACTATCTATATTAAATTAGTCTTAGATATTAAAAGACCCTTACGCGTTTAGATATTTATACTCTAATAGATTAAAGTTAAGTAATAGTAGCTATAGAGGGTCCTAAGCTAGGTCGAGGTAGAGTCTAGTTAGTAGCGGTTCCTATTATAAATAAATAGGTACGCTATTATTATATAATCTAATAATCTTTAGTAGACTTAATAGCGTATAGTCGTATAGAGTAAGTATAGGTACCTAATATAGCTTATTCTATAGGAGCTTAATTATATACTTAAGGGAAAGTCTATTAGAAGGTTACTCCTCTCTATAGGTATAGCCGTATCGAAGATAGTAAAGAATAGCTTATACTATAGCTTATTAGGTAGACGAGTTCTTAGGTTCTAGCGTAGTATAGTTTAATATTAACGATTTAATATTATTAGTATTTTTATTAATTTAATCTATTAGGGGCGTATTTAGAGGCTTTATATATAGTTTACTTTTATCTACGAAGAAGTCGTCTATAGGACTAGCTATAAGTAATAAGAAGCTTAGTAATAGACCTTTTAGGGATATTATCCTAAGAATACTTATATTACTAGCTATAGATAATTAGAAGCTTAGTAATAGACCTTTTAGGAATATTATCCTAGTAACTCTTATATTATTAGTTATAAATAGTAGGGAGCTAGGTAATCGATCTTCTAGGTATATTATCTTAATTACCCTTAAAGCCCTAAAGATAGTTTACTCCTAAGCGTCTACTATATAAGCTTCTAGTTGGTATATAGGTAGCTCTAGTCTATTCTTTTTAATAGGCGCTATATTAGTTTCTTTTATATCTATATTAATACGGCCTATTCTTATCCCCTTTAACTATCTAGTAAGCTTATTAATTCTATTACTATTACTATTACTAATTAGGTAGTTTTTTATATTATCGCGTACCTCTACTACTTTATCTTATTCTCTATTTAAGTCCTAGGTATATATTATATTTCTCCTACGTAGTACTATATCTTATATATTATATTATACTATAGTAGAACCTATTCCCCCTATACGCCGTATCTACTCTATTATAGTATTATAGAGGTATATAGAGGTATAGTATATAAAAGTACCTATAGCCCTAGATAGATAGTACGTTAGTATTATAGTCTATATTATTTACTAAGACTAATTACGCGTCGCTCTTTCTTTTTCGTAATCTACTATATAGCGCCTAATACGGTCTTATCCCTTTATTATATTCGTAGAGAGGATAGTACTTATTTAATCTATTAACTAGTACTTCTTTATCTTAATAAACCTCTCTTAGAGTTACCCTCTTATTCTATATACTTACTTTACTTTACTTTAATTTAACTACTACCCTCTCTACCTTTATATAATATTTAGAAGGCTAACCCTACTTTTATAATTAGAAGAAAGATATATTATTAGTAACGTATATTTTTAGTAGAGAATTATAGGGGTTTTTACGCCTAGGGGTATAATAAAACTAAAGAGTAGGATATTAGTATATTCGACGTTTCTACGACCTAGTATTAATCCTTCCCCTACTATCGATATACGTATATTAATCTAATTAGGTACCCGTTATTATAATATATTCTATTATTATAGGTAGTACTATCTACTTACTACTATCTTCTAATAGATAGTTCGGGGATAATATCCTTAGAAGTCCTATTAATAAGTTAAACTATATTATATTACTATTTTACATAATATATAATTTCTACGTATAGTATAGTATTATTATATAGTACTATATAAGATTTCGTTTAGTATAGTATATATATATAGGCGGTACTATAGTAGAGCTAGTATACTACGCTCTAGTATACTACGCTCTAGTATACTATACGCCGATATACGCTCTAGTATACTATATACTAGTATAGCTAGTATACTACGCGCTAGTATAGCTAGTATACTACGGATAGACGGTACTATAATACCGTACGATTTATATTAGAAATAATTTAATTAGATATAGTATAGTTCTAGATAGTATATATAGTAAAACTTATACTATACCGTATATACGTACGGTTATATTAGAAATAATTTAATTAGGTATAGTATTATTCGACTATATAGCTACGTAGTAAAATTTATAGAGTAATAAGTTAATCTATAAACTTATAATAAGTATAAAGAGATAAGAATAAGATTAAAAATTATTTACGTATATATTCGTAGTAGTATAGTAATAAAAAAATTAACTAGAGGAATCGGCGAAATATTAGTATTCCTTAACTTTAGGGTCTAACTCTAACCCCGTAGGCCTAATATTAATTTACTAATATAAGAGAAAATATAAAGTTAAAATTCTAACTCTTTTTTTTATAGTAATTAATATTAATAAGGATTAAAGCTAGTAATAGTTCTATTTAAAACCTAATCTAAGATAAGTAAATAAAAAGATATAAACGTTTAAAGGATATTATCCTAAAAATCCCTATAATAGTAGTAAATAAGTTAAGTAGTAGAGGGCTTTTAGTAAAGATAACTAGTAGCTAAAAGAATATAGAGGTTTATAGGATATTATTCTATAAACCCCTATAATACGAGTAAGTCTAGTTAAAATAGAGCTTAGTAGAAGTAACTAGCTTATTCTTAAATCTAGCTTATTAGTAGTAATATTAATATTAGGTAGATAAATAATTTATATCGTCTATAGATAGATAAGATAATAAGAATATTAGATACTAGTCCTAATTAATAATATTTACTAATTTAAGTCCGCCTATAAAAGAGGTAATAGAGAATAGACCTTCTTACTACGATATATTAATATCTTAGATCTAAAAGTTTATTATAAGCTATTAATAGAATTAGTATAAAGTATCTAAAATTTCGTTATAATAGATATATAGGACTAGAGTAGAGAACCTAAAAGTTACTAAGAGAATTAGTATAGAGTATCTAAAAATTCGTCTTAATAAATATATAGAACTAAAGTAGAGGACCTAAAAGCTACTAAGGGAATTAGTATAGAGTATTTAAAAATTCGTCTTAATAAACGTATAAAATTAGAGTAGAGTATCTAAAAGTTTATTAAAAGTACTAATAAGATAGAGCGAAGTAACCGAAAATAATATATATACTATAATATAGATTTAATATAAATTTAGCTAAATAAAATTACTTTAACTTAAATTTTATAGGTATAGAGTTAAAAAGATCTTAACTTATCTCTATATAATTAAGACTTTTAAAATAGTTACTAGAAGGTATATATATACTTAGGACTTTTAAAATAATCGCTAGAAGGTATATATATATTTAAAGATTTTAAAATAGTTACTAAGGGGTATATATATACTTAGGTCCTCGAAAAAAACTACTAAGGAAAAATATATATTATAGGGCTTCTAAGTAATAAGTAGAGGCTTATATATAGGCCTATAAACTAGTAATAAATAAATATAAACTAGTACTATAACTTAATATTAAGTAATAGCTAGAATAACTAGAAAATTAGATAGACGATTACTATAAGAAAAGTAATAAAGGGAATTATCTATAGAAAAGTTATCTTAAGGCTATTAAGACTAAAATTTTCTAATATTATAAAGTTATCTAGATACTAAAAGTATAAAACTACTATATAAAGATAAGAAAAATATAGACCTTTAGAGGATAGTATCCCTAAAAGTCCTAAAGCTACCTTATTATAAAATCTTAAGACTACTAAGTATAGAACCTAAATAAATAGATCTTTAGAGGATAATATCCCTAAAAGTTCTAAAGCTATCTTATTATAAAAATCCTAAAACTACTAAGTATAGAATTTAAATAAATAGGGCTTTAAAGAATAATATTTCTAAAAGTCTTATAGTTAGATAGCTATATACTATAATAACCCTATACTTTAGAATTAGGGTCGTTAACGCTCTACTACTTCTTAGTAGTCTTAATTTTCGAGCGAGTATTATAAGTAGTTATTAGTAGAGTAGTAGTATTAGATTACTTAAAGATCTTTAGCTTCTTCTTATACCTATCTATCGTATTTATATTAGTTAATATTTATTTCTTCTTAGGAGTTATATTCTTCTTAGAGGTTATATTCTTCTTAGGAGTTACTAGTATACTAGTAGTTCTCTTAACTACTTTTACTTTCTTATCTACCTTCTTTATATCTACTTACTCTTAACGTTAATATTTTTTATCCTTCTTCTTCTTAATAATATCTTAGGACTTTAACTTTTTTAGAGGTAACTAGGTACTAGATAAGTATATAAGTTCGCGCTTCTTATTAATCTAATTATACTAATTAGTACGTTATTTATTTATAATACTAGGTACCTAATAGTTCTTAGTAAAGATATAATAAATACCGTTACTACCTATAAAATAAGAATTAGATAGCTAAAAAGCTAGGATATATTTATTATTATTAAATATAGGGACTTTAGGGGTATTATCTATAAAATATATATATAGCTTCTTAAAATTTAGGATATAGATAATAAGCTCTATTTTCTTAGTTATAAGTTTTAGTAATAGCTTAAAACTAAGTTTAGCCTTTTAGTAAACTTTAATTTATTTTAAGATTTCCTATTATAATATAGTATATAGATCTACTTATACTTAAGATCTAAAGCTACTATACTAGATAATTATCTATAAGTAAAACTCTTTAAGAAGGTATTTAAGTACCTCCTTAGAAGGTAATATTATAAACTATTATATCTTACTATAATTAAAATACTTATAAAGCTTCTTAATTTTAGTATAACTTTCTAGTAACTTAATATATAGATAAATAATATAACTAGACTTAAGCTTAATCGAAAAATAGTCTAATATAAAGTCTTTAAGAGATATCTCTTTATTAGAGATAAGCTTACTACTCTTCTTATTAGAGTTAAGTATACTATTAGATTTATTTATAGTTAACTCTAATAGACCTTCCTAGGATATAAAGGCGGCGATAGTAGGAACTATATAATAAATTATTCTTCTATAAGAGTTAGCTAAATATATAAAAGAGAAGGGTTATATAAAGGTTTATAGAATATTATTTCTAAAAGCCCTATAAGAAGAACGTACTTTAGTATTTAGATATTAGTAGTTTCGGTAACTATAAGTAAATAAATAGTTACTATATATAGCTATTCTAATTAATATAGTTATACTATTACTTATATTTTTATTTTTATTATTAGTAGTATTTTTACTAGAATTACCGTATTATAATTATACTAGAGATTAAGCCTAGTACTTCTAATACTAAACTAGAAAAGGAGTTCTTTAATAATTAAGTTATAATTATTAAAGTTATTCTTTATATTCTTATATTCCTTAGTTTTAAAAACTAAGTATTTAATTAACCCTAAGATAAAGTATTTATACGACTTTAATAGCTCTTTAAATATAGTAAATATTATATAGTACTTAAACTAGATAATAACTTTCTAGTTATATATAATAGTTATATATAATACGAGTACTAGTAATACTATAAATTTTAGAGAGCTTAATAATAGTAGTTAGTAAATTATAACTAAGGGTACTTTTATTATATTAGTATAAGGTATTATTAGTAGTTTCTTATATCTATAGTTAACTATAGTTTTAAATAGCTATTATATATATTAAAAGTTAGGTCCCTTCTAAGATATTTTATTATATAAATTTAAATAAATATTAAACTATAAGTAAAAGTTCTAATTATTTTCTTTTATACGTAGTATATCTATATCCCGTCTAATATAAATACTATTAAAGTTTTTAGATTCTTAGTAATAGGAATTAGATACGTATAAATACCCTAAGAAGAGAATAATAGTAAGAAGAGTAATTACTCTTATAGTATAGGGGTTTAGTATAGAATTATATATACCGTTTATACTAGCTAATATTAGTTATTAACTTTACTACTTATAAAATCGATTATACGTAGCTTATAGTAATAATAGAAAATAAATATTAATATAAAAATACTATAATTTCGGGAGATTATATACTATTATATAGTCTAATCTAATTAGGTATACTAATCTATACTCGCGCCGGATAATAAAATACTTTAAAATTTTCTAAGCTATAATACCCTACTAGTATAGTATAAGTTTAATATTATCGAGAATCTACTTTTAGAAGTAATAAGAGGTAAATTAGTATACTACTACTAGATAATTATTAAGAAGGTAGTAGAGGTTACTAGTATTAAGATAGTAGTTAATAGTATCGTTAGCTACCTAAACCTTTATAGTAAGGTCGGAGTATTTAAAAAGAGATAGGTAGTTATAAATATTAAGAAGACTATAAAATAAGAGACTATCTAAAAATAGTTAAACCTATAGAGTATTTATTTAATAAATCGTTATATAGTAACTACTTAGATTTTAAAGCCCGTACTATAGTTCGTTATAAATAATAGCTTAGAATTTTCCTACTAAATTAGCTAGCTATTAGGAATCTAATTAAATAGGATCCCTAAGATTAATAGGAACCTCTAGGTTATTTAACTACTTCTAAGTATAAAGAGCTATTAGACTAAAGATATTATTAATTATTTAGTAACTAGTTACTATAACTATATTTAGGTTTCTTTAATTTATCTTATTCTAGATATAATAATCTCTAGATAATTTATTAAAGTAATAAATATAAATTTATACCTTTATATTAGTACTCGAGAAGAGTATAATAATATCTAAAAGAGATAAAAAGTTATAAATTTTATATACTATCTATATAACTATTCTAGAGAGTATAAGAATTAATTAGAAATAATACTTAAATTTTAGGTTAAAAGAAGTATTAAAAGTCTTATTAATATTAATAGTATCCTATAATAAAGTAGTTAGTAAATAGAAGGTAGTAATAGAGAAATTTAGAATATTATCCTATAAAGGGCTAAATAGAGGATTTAGGGATATTATCCTATAAAGGGCTATATAAAGGATTTAGGAATATTATCCTATAAAGGACTATATAGAAGATTTAGGAATATTATTCTATAAAGGGCTATATAGAGGATTTAAAGATATTATCTTATAAAGAACTATACTTACTAGTAGTATAAATACTTTATACTCGATTATTTTACCTAGACCTATTATATCTCTATATAGTTCTCCTTTAGTCTTAGATTTTATAAGGACTTCCTATATCTAATAGTTAACTATAACCTATTACTATCTTATTATCTTATCTAGTAACTAGTATAGTAGATATAGAATTTTAGTATTTATAATATAATTTACGTATAGGATAGTATATAGATTATTATACTAAAACTTAGTAGAATTTATTAGCTTACTAAAGAGTTCTATTTATTACTTATATTACTTCGATATTTCGAAATTATTAAGAACTATTTACTATCTATCCGTCCCCTAATTACTCCTTAGGAGTACTACTACTTTCTAGTATTTAATATTTACGATACTATCGCGAAATATAAATTTATTAAAGATTTAAATACTAGTTACTTCTTTAATATCTTAAATATTTAGTATCTTTATTATTATATTCTTTATAAATACTAATCTAGATAGCTTCTTAAATAGAAGAGATTATAGGTATATCTTATAGTAATCTTTTATCTTTATATAGTAAAAGTAGTTAAAGAAGTTCTTAACGTATATCTTTAGATCGTTTACTATAACGATATAGACTTTTCTTTAATACTTATTCTTAAAGAGAAACTTTAAGTACTCGTCTACCTCTTAAAGTACCTTCTACTTATAATATTTAGCCCTTTTAACTATACCGGCGTCTATAGCTTTAGCCTCTACTATAGTATCTATTACTATTACTAACTCTTCTATTATCTTATTATCGATATAATTAATACTAAGTCGAGTCTCTTTCTTTTAACGTTTTATCTCTACTATATAGATAACTTTTATACTAATATATTTTTAGATATTTATAATACTATATATTCTATTAGTAAGGTCCTCTAAATTCTTACTATTAGAATTAGAACCCGTATCTATAGCTTTACCCTTACTCTTACTCTTACTCTTAGTCTTAGTCTTCTTCTTAGATATATTTAGGACTTTAGAGGATATTATCTTCTTAACCTCTATAGCTACCTTCTTTTTAAACTTTAGCGTAGTTATCTACTTATTCTTATTATATATTATATTTTAGATTTATACTTTTTACTTTTTCTTCTTAATATAGTACTTAATAGCTCGACTAGCCTTTTATATACGTAATTTAGTCTAGCTCTTCTTCTAATTATTAATATCTAGTACTTCTCGATATTTAAGAAATAGATACTCCTAAATAAATATATTATATTAGGTAACTTAAACTCTCTTATCTTTAAAGATACCCTTATATTCTAGTTTAATAGTATACTAGTATATATAATAGAGTATATAATCCTTAGTATTCTAGATCTCTATATCCTCTTACGACGGATTAGAGTAGATTATTAATTTAGCTTTTTTATACCTTATAAGATACTTTATATACTAGTTAGTTAGTTAATCTTATAGCTTATTCTTACTAGATTCTATTATTACCTTTATAGGTCCTAAGACTATCTTCTTATACTATTCTATTATAACCGTAATATTAGGATTTATAAGAAGAAGATAGTCTATCTTTAATATTAAGAGTCGAAAGAGTTATATAAGAATACCTATATTTATATAATAATAGCTCGTAATTTTTACGAGAGAGCTATTCTTCTTATAAAGGGTAAAAGCTATATTATTATCTTTATTAAATAGGGTCCGGGTCTAATAGGTTATTTAGCCTTATTTAGGGTTTATACTTAAGATAGGAAAGAAGGAGTAGAAATAAGTAGGTAATAGTTTAATTACGTTAATAGATAAGGATTAATCTAGATTTAAAATTAACTATAAGAGAAAACTATCTAGGAGATTCGTAGTTATTATATATTAATTTAGTTTTCTTAAATCTATAGCTCTATACCTATAGATCTACTAAGCTATAGCTCTATAACTTTATCTTAATAAATCTACTAAGCTATTATATAACCTCTTAGATCTATCCTTACTAAGGTATAGATCTATTATATAACTTTCTATTCTCTAATTATAAGGTCCGCGTCGTATTCTTTATTAAAACTAGTAATTAGTTCGATCTTTAGTAGTTCTATTTACTAGTAGTCCCTAGTATATATTTAGTTCGTAATACTATCTCCCCTCTCTAAACCTTCGGCTTAGAGGTTGTTCCGAATCTGGTATTCAACTATATTAGTATTAGGACCCTACCTTAAGAGGTTATTATTATCTATTATAGTATCGCGTAAGACTTAAGAACGTATTATACTTACTAATAAAATTCTTTATTATAGTTCTAAGATATTTCTTTATAGTTATTATTCTTAGTTAGGAATATTATATATTACTTCGTCTAAAGATAGTTAGTACTATAAGGCGTATATTTATACTAATATACGAGGTTCTTATCGTATATCTAATATCTCGTTATTAGAAGGTTTATTTATACTAAGTAGTAAAACTCGCGTATTAGGGCTTATTATTATTAGTAAGATCTATTAACTATATAGAAGAAAAACTTTAATAGTAGCTAGAGAAGGCTTAAAAGACTTAAGACGAGCTTCTTAATAAGCTAGTAGAGGCTTATTCGCGAGTATATTATCTAGAGAAGTAGAAGGTAGTCCTCTAGGAGAAATTAGCGGTATAATCCTAGACGCTAGAAGCTAAGCTAGACGAAGAGGAGGTAGAGCTCTAGCGGCTAGGGTAGTAGGAGAATCTAGAGGCCTCTTTAACTACTCTAGACGTTATTTATAACGTTATAGATAATATCATTCCTTTTAATTTATTAAATATCTCTTACTACGTCGTAGGTAATAGCGATCTTCTTAGCTTACTATAAGGTAAACTTACCTTATCTCTAGGTTTCCTTCGGGATTATAGTTTTAGTACTCCGTAAGCTTCTTAAGATAATTAAGATTATCTTTAGATTCCTAGATTCGTTCTTATAGTTTTCTATTCTTATCTATCCCTTACTATTAGATTAGGTAATAATTTTTTCCGTTTCTAACATTATTATCTAGGATTTCTTCTACTTCTTATTCTTCGTTATCTTCTCTATATATATCTATCTTATATACTACTAGTTTAGTATCCTATAGTACTTTTTCTAGTAAGCTAATATAGAATATAGGATAGATTTTTATTTATAGGGGTAGTCTTAGTTAGTAGTTTACGGGTAAGACTTATTTCTTAATCTTATAGGGTCTAATCTTAGTATAGTCTAGTTTACTATTAGATTACTTACTCTTAATATTTTTTCGTAGTAACTATACCTTTTCTCCCTCTTTAAAAGCGGGTACTTCCTTTTACTTCTTATTATAGTACTTACTTATCCTATTTTAAAGGAATTCTATATCTTCCTTAAGCTATTTATATATTTATAGAATAATTTTTACTATTTTTTCTTTATTTTAGCTATAAGACTAAAGTTATTTAGGTTCTTTATATATCTCTAGTTCGATTCTATAGTTCGTAAAGAAGGGTATTATCTTCGTTACGCTATATTATAAACTATTATATATAAATTATACTATAGGTAAAAGTATAATCTAGTTATTTTAGTAGTAGTTTAGATAATATCTAAGGTATTATTCTACTATTTAATTTATTCTTTCTATTAGTCTATCTATCTACGGATAGTACGTGGTTAATATACTATATTTTATTTCTAGTCTAGTTATAAGAGTTTACTAAAACTTTACTATAAACTTAACGTCCCTATCTAAGATTATTTTATCTAGTATTCTATATTCGCTAAATATATATCTTAGTAAGGTATAGGTAAGTTATTCTACTATATTTCCTTTATCTATATATAGGATAAAGTAAGTATACTTTATAAACTTATCTACTACTACTAGTATAGTATTATAGGATACTTCTATCGTTAGTTCCTTAGAACGTAGTAACTACGTAATAAAGTCTATAGTAATAATCTTCTATAGTCCTTCTATATTTTCTATTAGTTATAATATTCTATAGGGTATATATTTAGTATACTTATTACGATAATAATTTACGTATTCTAAAAGTATCTAGGTAACTAGTTATCTTACGTATAGAAAGTAGTACGTTTTTATTAATTATTTAAGGGTCTTTTCTACTCTCTAGTATCTATATACTAGTACTTTATAATATTATTTAATAAATTCTTTTCGTATTACCTTAGGTATATAGGCCTTCTAGAATATATAGATAATTCCGTTTCTTTCTTAGATTACTTCTTAAATATTATTTTATTTATCTATTACTTCTATAGTAGCTATACGGATCTACTAGGTCTATTTATCCCCTTCTAGTTTAAGAGTTATTTCTTATATTCCTACTAGCTTTAGGCGATTATAAGTAATTATTCTATTTAGCTATAGCTTAAGGATTACTATACTAGGTTTTTCCGTTTCTTAATAGTCGGGTCTTCTACTAAGCGTATCTACTTATTTATTTTCTAATCCTTTAATATATACGATCTTAATATCGTAGATTATAAGAATTTATACCTATTATATTTATCTTTCGATTAGAGGTTTATTTATTAAGAATCCTATTAGATTCTTATAGTCTATATAGATCGTAATAGGGTATTTAGATTCCTATAAATTAGATCTCTATTCTTTTAAAGTTTTAATAATTACTAATAACTCTTTATTATAGATATCGTAATTAAGTTTAGCTAATAATATCTTTCGTAAGAAGTAGTATACCGGTCTAAGGTTATTTTTATCGTCTTTCTATAATAGTATTACTCCTATCGTATAGTCTAATATATCTATCTTAATAATTAAGGGTTCTTTAGGATTATATATCTTAATTATAGGTTCCTTAGTAAACTATTCTTTAATCTTCTTAAAGACTTATTAGTATTCTTCCTTCTATTTAAAAGGTTAGTCCTTTCTAGTAAGCTATATAAGGGGTACCGTCGTTATACTCTATTATAGTATTAATTTTCGGTAAAAGTTATAGAATCCTAAGAATAATTATAGCTCCTTAAGATTCTTAGGTATAGGCTATTCTTTAACTTTCTCGATCTATTATAGGTCTACTTTAATTTCTTCTAGTCTAATAATAAATCCTAAAAACTCTATTTCTTATACGTAGAATTTATATTTTCGCGGGTAAAGGTATAGTTATACTTTCTTAAGCGCCTATAGGACCTTTTTTATATACTCTTTATATTCCTTTTCTATTTTAAAATAGATTAGGATATTATTAAGGTATATTATTACGAACTAGTCGAGGTAGTTTCGTAAAATATTATTAATTCGTTCCTAGAATATCGCGGGTATATTAGTAAGTCTAAAAGGTATTACTTAGTATTTATATAGTCCTTTCTTAGTTCTAAAGGCTATTTTCTATTCTTCGCCTTTCTTAATTCTAATTTAATAGTATGTATTCTAGATATTTAGTTACGTAAACTATTTAACTTTTCTTAATTAATCTTATATTTCCGATATTAGGGGTAAGGAATATTAGTTCTTAATTATAATATCGTTAAGTATTTGGTAATTAATATATAATCGTAATTCTATAGTACCCTTCTTAGGTACGAAGAGTACTAGGTATCCTATAGAGGAATTTAAATATTAAATATACCTTTTTATAAGGTTATCTTCGAGGTATTTTATTATAACCTTTTCTTCTTCCTCGGTTAGCTTATAGATTAGTCCGAATCCTAGAGTTTTCCCCTCTTATAGTAGGATTATATAGTCCTAGGACTAGTACTAGAGTAGGCTTTTTTCTAGTTCTATAAATAATTCTTCCTATTTTTTATATTATTCTAGAATATTATTATTCTCTTCTTAAGTTACGCCTAGATTCTATTATAGAAATAATACCTATTAGTTCGTCTATCGAATCTAAGAATCGGCTTCTTAGAGCTATAGTATTCCTAGGATTATATCCTAGTCTTCTAATATCTTAATTATATCGAGTATCTTATTTTCTTTTTTCTATCCCTATAGGCTAAGTTTACCTTTAGTTTCGTATATTATAGGTTTATTAAAGGGTTCTCTTTTAATAGTATATATAATACTAGGGTATCGTTTCTTCTATTAGGGAATCTTCTTTTATTAGATAAAGTCTTTACTAATAAAGTTTTAAGTAGCTCTACTATCGATTAAGGTAATAATCTTTCTTCCTTAATAGGTTCCTTAGAGATAGATATAGTCCTATTCTTCTATCCCTTAAATTCTTATCTTCTTAGACTAATATTTCGTATTAATCTTAGTCTAAACGTACTTTAGATATTTATTTTCTAGGTACTCGTACTATAGTCTTCCTAAGATATAGTTTAATAGTAGAAGTAGTCCTAGTACGATTCTAATATATTCCTTTCGTCGTTAATTCTTAGATTATTATTATCTATATACTACTTCTAGTATAATTACTTAGATAATCCTTTTATCGTAATCCTTTACTAGGTAGTAGTTATTTTTTTATTTTACTTTCTTATAAAGTTTATATTCTCTTTATACGTATAAGATCTATATAATCTCGAAGTATACTAGATATCTTATTTTATATTATAGGTCGTCCTCTAAATCGATCTTATATCTCTAATTATTATATTTTATAAAGGTCGTTCGTATAGAAATCTATCGTTTAATTACTATATACTATAATTATTCCTTATTAACTATCTTCGTAATATACTATATTTCTTTCTAAGTTTCTTAGTTAGGTATAAGATCTATAATAATAAAGTTCTACTCGACCTATTTTTTAAAGTCTTTAAATAGTTAGTATATTAAATAGGATCTAGACTATTCCTTATAGATCTCTTATATTATTATAAGTATTATAGTTTTCTCTATAAATTATAAGGCTTAAGTATAAGTTATATTAAGTTCTAATACTAGTCCTATTTCTTCTTTAAATAGTCGAATTATCTATAGGTATCTAGTATTTTTATATATTATAACTAGATTTTTATCTTCTAGTTCTAAGAACTTATTACTATTATTAACTATTTATAATAGCGTATCTATAACGTTATTAAAGTCTTTCTACTCCGTAGATAAGCCTTTCTTAGGTACTTCTTCTTATACTTCTAGTAAGAACGAAACTCTCTTCTAAGACTCCTAAGTCGTAGCTACCCGTTATTTCTATAGTTAATAGCTAGTATTTAGCTTAGCTTTATAGTACGTCTTATACTAGTCGCGTATATAAGTTATTTAGTATATAGTATTATATTCTTATATTATAGCTATTCTATCCCTCTTACCCTACTAAGTATATTAGGGTTTTTCTTTTCTTAGACCTAATCTATAGTCTTTAGCTAGGTATTCTTATTTTTTATACTTAAAGTATACTTGTTTCTCGTAGAGCTCTTACTTCTTAAGGTTCTATTTCCCTTTCTTAGGCTCTATACTAGTCCCTAGGACTATTAGCTCTAGTCTATAGTATTTTTCTTCTTTTTTCTTTTTATAGAATTCGACCTTTTCTTTCTTTTCCTAATTCTAAAGGTAGAGGTTATCGTCGATTCTAATAGTTTATTTAATTATTTCCTATATAGTTTATAGTCTATCTATTCGAATTATTTTATATTAAATATTATCCTTTAATCCCTCATAGTAGTATAATATAAGAGCTACTTCTCCCTACTAAATCTTAGTTATAAGTTATTTAAACTTAGATATATATACGGTAGCGGACTTAGTCTACTTAAGATATACGATCTTTTACTTTACTAGCCTCTCTAAGTTAATATCTCCGAATATAATATATAATTTATTTTTAAAGTATTTATAGCTCGAGAAAATAGCTCTAGTCTTATTACTCTAGTAGGTTTTATCGAGTCGTAGTTTTTCGTTTAAATAGGTTTCGAACTAGGTAATAGCTCTTTCTATAAACTATACTATTATAAATAATACCTTTAAGGTTTTATTAAATAGTCGTACCTTATTAAGGTCGAGATAGATTACTATATTAGTTAGGAATCCCTTAAGCTTAAATCGTATTCTATCGAACTTCTCTAGTTCTCTTAACTTTAATAACTTCCTTATATATCTCTTTAATTCTTCTATTAATATTATAATTTATACTTTTAGTACGTCTTCCTATTTTTTAAACGTATACTAGTTCTTAATAATTCTTTCG
The DNA here is from genome assembly GCA_030770425.1 of Darksidea phi. Lineage (NCBI taxonomy): Eukaryota > Fungi > Ascomycota > Dothideomycetes > Pleosporales > Lentitheciaceae > Darksidea > Darksidea phi. Next base: position 79,110 of record JASJFT010000164.1, on the reverse strand, counting down.
AAATTTTCTATAGTTATACTACCTTTTAGGGAACTAAATTCCCTATAGCTTCCTACTTCTAAGGGTTCGCCTTAAGTTAGCGGCTATACTACTCCACTTTATCGGGTTCCTTCTCCTACTATCGTAGTTAACTATTCCTATCTACTAGATAGTTAAGGTATTAAACGGGGTCTAGGCCTAATAGATTATTTAGCCTCGTTTAGGGTTTATACTTAAGATAGGAAAGAAGAAGTAGGAATAAGTAGACGATAGTTTAATTACGTTAATAGGTAAGGATTAATCTAGATTTAAAATTAACTATAAGAGAAAACTATCTAGGAGATTTATAGTTATTATATATTAATTTAGTTTCCTTAGATCTATAGCTCTATACCTATAGATCTACTAAGCTATAGCTCCGTAGCTCTATTTTAATAAATCTATTAAGCTATTACGTAACCCCTTAGATCTATTCTTACTAAGGTATAGATCTATTATATAACTTCCTATTCTCTAATTATAAGGTCCGCGTCGTATTCTTTATTAGAACTAGTAGTTAGTTCGATCTCTAGTAGTTCTATTTACTAGTAGTTCCTAGTATATATTTAGTTTATAATAATCTTTATTACTACTTATATAGACGAAACCCTTAAGAATTACTAAATTATTACTATTACTCTCTTCCTTAGAATTACTTTTTATTATATCGTAAATCTTCTCTACGTTTAGATTAGTAATAGAGGAAGATAGAGTATTTATAGATATTATCCCTAAATTCTCTATAGTTAAAGAGTTTAGTTTAAGAGTAGAAATTTTTAGAACTATTAATATACGTAAAGATAAGGTATTTATAGATACTATCCCTAAATTTCCTATAGTCGAGATAGATTATTCTAATAAAAGAAGCTAAGATAGTAATATTTACTTTTTAGTAAGACTTATTAGCTATAAAACTATTAGTATATAGACCTTTTAGGAATATCGTCTAGACTACTTCTACGTAGCTAATAGACTAATCTCTCTTATCTATTTTATTATTTATTTCTATAAATAGGACCTATAACGTATTAATTATTCTTCTATTACTTTTCTAGTATATTTTAGTAGGGAATATACCTTAGAGATATTTATAGATAAAGGTTTAGTATATTATCTATCTTAATAACTATACGTAGTCTATTTTAGAAGCTACTAAGCTAGACTAGATATAAAATAACTACTAGGATAAGAGTAAATAAAGTACTTAGTTAAGTCGAAAGTAGAGTAGAAGAGAAAAGTTATAGTAGTAGAGAAAAGAGTTTTATTTTAAAGATAGTAAACGGGTAGACTAGTCTTATATAATTAATAATATAATTAATAGTTTAGGGTTAATACTAGTAGTAAGGGGGTATAAGTAAAGATAAAGATAAAAGTAAAGAAGAGAAGTAAAGTATATTATATAAATATATACTAAAGTCTTAGTATTAAGAATCCTACTATATACCTAATATAGTACTAGTCGATTAGACTATATTAGAACTAGTATACCTTAAATTAACTAGGTTTACCCCTAGATATACTTATATAGATTATAATTATAAAGCTCTCCCTTATAAATCTTCTAAGAATAATATTTTAGAGAGGCCTATATAGATATACTTTATATAGTATAGTTATAGAGCTCTCCCTTATAGATCTTTTAGGGATAATATCCTAAAGAGGTCTATATAGATATACTTTATAAGGTATAATTATAGATATCTTCTTTATAAATCTTTTAAGAATAATATTCTAGTAATATCTATATAGATTTACGGTATAGATTATAGTTATAAAAGTCTTTCTTATAGATCTTTTAGGGATAATATTCTAGAAAGGTCTATATAACTATTCTTTATAGGTAGTAGTTATATAGCTATACTTATAGGTCTTTTTAGAATAATATTCTAGAGAAGCCTTTTAGTTAACTTATTATTCGGTCTAAGCCCGTAATAGTAGATTTATCTATTTAATATAGATTCTTCTTTAATATAATCTTTATCTTTACTTTTTCTCTTACTTTCTATATAGTCTTTCGACTCTATTAACTACTCTAAGTCCTTATTATCTTCTCTATCTATCTCTTAAATACCTAGGTTAGTAAGACGTCTTTATTCCCTTACTACCTACTCTACGTAGTCTTTCTCGAATATTATAATTTTATATAGTAAGATTAGTATTTATTAAACCCTACCTCTATTATATACTAATAAGAATAGTAGATATTATACTATATTCTAGCTACTATCTTAGTCTATTATCGTTCGCTAGCGTATTAGTACTTAAAGGATCTTCCTTTTTAATATCTTATCCTTATAAGCTAGTACGTTATATTTAATATAGAATTAAGTATAGTTCTTTATATTAAAAATAGGGAATATCTACTTTATATATACTAGCTCTATCTAATCAACGTATTCTTCTTTTATCTTAACTAAATTCTATAGTAATCTCTTTACTAGTATTAATATCTTATTAAACTCGTAGTAGAAGATTATCTAGATATAACGGTTAGCTATATTAGAGAGAAAATTCTTAAATTAGTAAATAATAGCGTCTATATACCTAGAAGGTACTTATTCTTAAATTATCTACGTAATTTTAGTAACCTTTAAAATAGTATATAATCTCTTAGTTTAATTAGACTAGATATTACTTAACTTAAAGAGAGGTACTACTCGATTAATCTATAGGCTAGACGCCTACTCTAGATAGTATTTAGACTATCTTCTTTATTTTATATATACTACTTTAATAGTCTATAAGTTAAAACTATTCTTATATAAGAACTTCTTAATATTTATAAATAATAGTACTTCTAACCTAGTAACTATATCGTTAAATAGTCTAGATTCGCGTTAAAAGGCTTTAGTACTACTATCTTCTTTATTATTCTTTCTTTTATACGTCTACCGCGACTATACTATCTTAATAATTAAGAGGTTATACGTCTAAATATATATCTAAGAAAGTACTATTAAAAGATATAAGGTATCCCTTAATATAGTATCGTATACTACTATATATATACGAATCGTATACTCTATAAATTTATATATTCTCCTCTTTTATATCTTCTTTATAAGGAGCTCTATAGTAGTATAGATACTTTTATATAGTAAATTATATACTATATTTAGCTATAGGTATTTATAGATATTTAGTATAGGAATATAAAGCGACTATATACTAAGCTTAGAATATAGCTATAGTATACCCTACCTCTCTACGAAGTCTTAAAGGTAAAGCCTATACTATTATTAAAATTATTTTTCCTTATATACTATTTATATAGGAAATCTATTTATAACTTAGTTCTTTATCTAATAACGTCTATACTAGATAGATAGTATCTACTCTAGATTTAAATAGTTTAATAAAAGGAATAGAATCTAGATAAGTAAAATAGTAAATATAGTATTTAGCTCTTACTTAACTATTATTATAGATATTATACTAGTACTAGGTTCTAGATTTATAGCTTATATAGCGACCTCTATATCTAGAATCTATTAATTACTCTCTACTATTTAAAAATAGTTAACCTCTATAATAGCTAGGTACTAGTAACCTTTATACTCTAGTATAGTAAATACTACTACTATATTAAGTAAATCCTTAACGAGCTCTAAGAGATAGTCTAGGAGGACTAAGAATAAGTCGTAGTTAATCCTAAATTCTTATCTATTACTAAAGGTTACCTAATCTAATCTATAGATTAATAGGTAGATTCGGCTCTTAATATTCTACTAATAGTATAGAATAGTAGAGTAAGTAAGTTTTAATAGTACTAGTACTAACGATATATAAAGTTAAGTCTATAGTCTAAGATATTCTTCTAAGTAGACTAAGAGTTTAAATAGAGGATCCTAAAAAGGGGTATAACCTTTAAGTTAGGAGGTAAATTATTTCTTAAGTATATTATACCCCTTAGCTTATATAAGCCCTCTAGTATATAGAGGATTTATATATTTTATAGCTATATTAATACTTTTAGTATTAGTACTAGTCTATAGGTAGATTACTATATTAGTAGTAGGTCTAGCTTATAGAGTAGGATTTATAAGCTAGAATACCTAGATATAGTTATATATAGCTTTATAAAGGATTATAGTATAGTTATCTTATTTAAATTATTTAAAAGTAAGGTTAAGCTAGAAGATAATTAGTATAATATAGTCCTAATTCTATAGATACTATATCGTAGCTATAAATATCTACTATACTTTAGTAAATATCTCTTACTTACTCTAACTAGCTAGCTTTATATTATAATTAGAGATAAAAAGAGCTAGTTTATTAAAGACGTCTATAGGAAGATAGGTATCTACTATATTTCTTATAAATAAACTAATATAGTTCTAGAGGTCGCCTAGAAGGGTAGAGGTAATAGAGATTCGAATATTAATATAACTCTACGTCTCTTTATAGACTTCTATTTTACTTTTTATATTAGTCTTAGTATAGATTTTATTCTAGGAGTAAGAATAGTAGTATCTAGTACTAGGGGAGTATACTATATCTAAAATAGGAAGAAGAATTTAGTTAGTCTAAATACTTATTATATAGTCGTTAAAATACTAGATTATAGCTTTAACTACCTTACTATCTAGATTAGTATATACTAGTAGTATCTTAAGAAAAAAGATAAAATAGTTCTACTACCCTATTACGTAGAAGAGAATATTCTTATTACTTATTAGGTTTATATAGGGTAAGAATATATATTAGTTTAAATATATTATTCGTATATAGACTAAATAGAAGGAAATTTTAGTATTCTATTAGAAGACGCGTAGATATAAAGGGGAGAATAAGATATTATTTATATCGAATTAGTCTTAAATATTAAAAGACTCTTATATATCTAGATATTTATACTCTAATAGATTAAAGTCGAGCGATAGTAGCTATAAAGGGTCCTAAGCTAGGTCGAAATAGAGTTTAATTAATAGTAGTTTTTATTATAAATAGATAGGTACGCTATTATTATATAACCTAATAACCTTTAGTAGACTTAATAATATATAGTTATACGGAATAAGTATAGATATCTAATATAGCTTATTCTATAGAAGCTTAGTTATATATTTAAGGAAAAGTTTATTAAAAGATTACTTCTCTTTATAAATATAGCTATATTAAAGATAATAAAGAATAGCTTATACTATAGCTTATTAGATAGACGAGTTCTCGAGTTCTAGTATAGTATAGTTAGATACTAATAGTTTAATATTATTAGTATTTTCGTTAATTTAATCTATTAGGGGCGTACCTAGAGGCTCTATATATAGTTTACTTTTATCTATAAAGAAGTTATCTATAGGACTAGCTATAGATAGTAAAGAGCTTAGTAATAAACCTTCTAGGGATATTATCTTAGGAATACTTATATTACTAGTCGTAGATAATAGGGAGCTTAGTAATAGACCTTTTAAGGATATTATTCTAGTAACCCCTATATTATTAGCTATAGGTAGTAGGAAGCTAGATAATCGACCTTCTAGAAATATTATTTTAGTTACTCTTATTATCCTAGAGATAGCTTACTTTTAAGCCTCTATTATATAAGCTTCTAGTTAATATATAGATAGCTCTAATTTATTCTTTTTAATAGATACTATATTAGTTCCTTCCGTATCTATATTAATATAGCCTATTCTTATCCCCTCTAACTATCTAGTAAGCTCGTTAATTCTATTACTATTACTATTACTAATTAGGTAGTTTATTATATTATTACGTACCTCTACTACTTTATCTTATTCTCTTTTTAAGTCCTAGGTATATATTATATTTCTTCTATATAATATTATATCTTATATATTATATTATACTATAGTAGAATCTACCCCCCCTACGTACTATATCTACTCTACTATAGTACTATAAAGGTATATAGGGGTATAGTATATAAAAGTATTTATAGCCCTAAGTAGGTAGTATATTAGTATTATAGTCTATATTAGTCTACTAAGACTAATTATATATCGCTCTTTCTTCTTTATAATCTACTATATAGCGCCCGATACGACCTTATCCCTTTATCGTATTCGTAGAGAGGATAGTACTTATCTAATCTATTAATTAGTACTTCTTTATCTTAATAAACCTCTTTTAGAGTTACCCTTTTATTCTATATACTTATTTTACTTTACTTTAATTTAGCTACTATCCTCTCCGTCTCTATATAGTATTTAGGAGGCTAACCCTACTTTCGTAGTTAGAAGGAAGATATATTATTAGTAATATATATTTTTAGTAGAGAATTATAGAGATTTTTATACCTAGGGGTATAATAGAACTAGAGAGTAGGGTACTAGTATATTCGACGCTCCCGTAATCTAGTATTAATTCTTCCTCTATTATTAATATACGTACGTCGATCTAATTAAATACCTACTATTATAATAGATTCTATTATTATAGGTAGTACTATCTACTTATTACTATCTTTTAATAGGTAGTTCGGGGATAATATTCCTAAAAGTTCTATTAATAAGTTAAACTATATTATATTACTATTTTATATAATATATAATTTTTATATATAATATAGTATTATTATATAGTACTATATAGGATTTCGTTTAATATAATACGTATATATAGGCGGTACTATAGTAGAGCTAGTATATTATACTCTAGTATACTATACTCTAGTATACTACGTACCGGTATACTATATACTAGTATAGCTAGTATACTACGCGCTATTATAGCTAGTATACTATAGATAGATAGTACTATAATACTATATAGTTTATATTAGAAATAATTTAATTAGATATAATATAGTTCTAAATAGTATATATAGTAGGACTTATACTATACTATACGCGCGTATAGTTATATTAAAAATAATTTAATTAGATATAATATCGTTTAACTATATAACTACGTAGCGAAATTTATAGAGTAATAAGTTAATCTATAGACTTATAATAAGTATAAAGAGATAAGAATAGGGTTAAAAACTATTTATATATATATTCGTAGCGGTATAATAATAAAAAAACTAACTAGAGGGATTAATAAAATATTAGTATTCCTTAACTTTAGAGTCTAATCCTAACCCTATAGGCCTAATACTAGATTATAGTTATAAAGCTCTTTCTTATAGGTCTTTTAAGGATAATATTCTAGAGAGATCTATATAGATATACTTTATATAGTATAGTTATAGAGCTCTCCCTTATAAATCTTTTAGAAATAATATTTTAGAGAAATCTATATAGATATACTTTATAAGATATAGTTATAAATATCTCCTTTATAGATCTTTTAGGAATAGTATTCTAGTAATATCTATATAGATTTACGGTATAAATTATAATTATAAAAGTCTTTCTTATAGATCTTTTAAGAATAATATTCTAGAAAGGTCTATATAGCTATTCTCTATAGGTTATAGTTATATAGCTATACTTATAAACCTTTTTAAGATAGTATTTTAAAAAGGTCTCTTAGTTAACTTACTATTTAGTCTAAGTCTATAATAGTAGATTTATCTATCTAATATAGATTCTTCTTTAATATAATCTTTATTTCTACTTTCTTCTATACTTTCTATATAGTCTTCTAGCTCTATTAGCTACTCTAAGTCCTTATTATCTTTTCTATCTATCTTCTAAATATCTAAATTAATAAGGTATCTTTATTTTCTTACTATCTACTCTATATAGTCTTTCTTAAATATTATAATTTTATATAGTAAGGTTAGTATCTATTAAACCCTACCTCTACTATATACTAATAAGAATAGTAGATATTATACTATATTCTAGCTACTATCTTAGTTTATTATCGTTCGCTAGTATATTAATACTTAAAGAATCTTTCTTTTTAATATCTTATTCTTATAAGTTAATATACTATACCTAATATAGAACTAAGTATAGTTCTTTATATTAAAAATAGAGAATATCTACTTTATATATACTAGTTCTATTTAATTAGTATATTCTTCTCTTATCTCGATTAAATTCTATAATAACCCCTTTACTAGTATCAACGTCTTATTAAACTCGTAGTAGAGAATTATCTAGATATAGTAGCTAGTTATATTAGAAAGAAAATTCTTAAATTAGTAAATAATAGTATCTATATACCTAGAAGACGCTTACTCTTAAATTATTTATATAATTTTAGTAATCTTTAGAATAATATATAATCTCTTAGTCTAGTTAAACTAGATATTACTTAACTTAAAGAGAGATACTACTCGATTAGTCTATAGACTAGATACCTACTTTAGATAATATTTAGACTATTCTCTTTATTTTATATATACTACTTTAATAATCTATAAGTTAAGACTATTCTTATATAAAAACTTCTTAATACTTATAAATAATAGTACTTCTAATCTAGTAACTATATTATTAAATAGTCTAGATTCGTATTAAAAGGCTTTAGTACTACTATTCTTTCTATTATTCTTTCTCTCGTATATCTACTACGACTATACTATCTTAATAACTAAGAGATTATACGTCTAAATATATATTTAAAAAAGTACTATTAGAAGATATAAGGTATTTCTTAATATAGTATTATATACTATTATATATATACGAATTATATATTTTATAAATTTATATATTCTTCCCTCTTATATCTTCTTTATAAGAAGCTCTATAGTAGTATAGATACTTTTATATAGTAAATTATATACTATATCTAGCTATAGATATTTATAGATATCTAGTATAAAAATATAAAGCGACTATATACTAAGCTTAGAATATAATTATAGTATATTCTACCTCTCTATAGAGTCTTAAAAGTAAAGTCTATACTATTATTAAAATTATTTTTTCTTATATACTACCTATATAGGAAATCTATTTATAACTTAGCTCTTTATCTAACGATATCTATACTAGATAGATAATATCTACTTTAGATTTAAATAGTCTAATAAAAGAAATAGAATTTAGGTAAGTAAGGTAGTAAATATAATATTTAGCTCTTACTTAGCTATTATTATAGGTATTATACTAGTACTAGATTCTAGATTTATAGCTTACGTAGTAACCTCTATATCTAGAATCTATTAATTACTCTTTACTATTTAAAAATAGTTAACCTTTATAGTAGCTAAATACTAGTAATCTTTATACTCTAGTATAGTAGATACTACTACTATATTAAGTAAATTCTTAACGAGCTCTAAGAGATAGTCTAGGAGGACTAAGAATAGGTTATAGTTAATTCTAAATTCTTATCTATTACTAAAGGTCGTCTAATCTAATCTATAGATTAATAGATAGATTTAGCTCTTAATATTCTACTAATAGTATAGAATAGTAGAGTAAGTAAGCTTTAATAGTACTAGTACTAATAATATATAAAGCTAAGTCTATAGTCTAAGATACTCTTCTAAGTAGACTAAGAGTTTAAATAAAAGGTTCTAAAAAGGGATATAGCCTTTAAGTTAGAAGATAAACTATTTCTTAAGTATATTATACTCCTTAGCTTATATAAGTCCTCTAGTATATAAAGAATTTATATATTTTATAGCTATATTAATACTTCTAGTATTAGTACTAGTCTATAGATAGATTACTATATTAGTAGTAGATCTAGCTTATAAAGTAGGATTTATAAGTTAGAACGCCTAGATATAATTATATATAACTTTATAAAGGATTATAGTACGGCTACCTTATTTAAATTATTTAAAAGTAAGATTAAGCTAGAAAATAGTTAGTATAATATAGTTTTAATTCTATAGATACCGTATTATAGCTATAAATATCTACTATACTTTAGTAAACGTCTTTTACTTACTCTAGCTAGCTAGCTTTATATTATAGTTAAAGATAAAGAGAACTAACTCGTTAAAGATATCTATAAAAAGATAGGTATCTACTATATTTCTTATAAATAGACCGATATAGTCCTAGAGGTTACCTAGAAGAATAGAGATAATAGAGATCTAAATATTAATACGATTCTATACCTTCTTATAGACTTCTATTTTACTTTTTATATTAGTCTTAGTATAGATTTTATTCTAGAAGTAAGAATAGTAGTATCTAGTACCGGGGGAGTATACTATATCTAAGATAGAGAGAAAGATTTAGTTAATCTAAATACTTATTATATAGTTATTAAGGTACTAGGTTATAGCTTTAACTATCTTACTATCTAGATTAGTATATACTAGTAGTATCTTAGAGAAAAAGATAAAATAGTTCTACTATCCTACTACGTAAAAGAGAATATTCTTATTACTTATTAGATTTATATAGAATAAGAATATATATTAGTTTAAGTATATTATTTATATATAGACTAGATAGAAGAAAATTTTAGTATTCTATTAAAAGACGCGTAGATATAAAGGGGAGAATAAGATACTATCTATATTAAATTAGTCTTAAATATTAAAAAACCCTTATATATTTAGATATTCGTACTCTAATAGATTAAAGTCGAGTAATAGTAGCTATAGAGGGTTCTAAGCTAGGTCGAGATAAAGTTTAGTTAATAGTAGTTTCTATTATAAATAGATAGGTACGCTATTATTATATAATCTAATAATCTTTAGTAAACTTAATAGTACGTAGTTATATAAAGTAAGTATAGATACTTAATATAGCTTATCTTATAGAAGCTTAGTTATATACTTAAGAGAAAGTCTATTAGAAAATTACTTCTCTCTATAGATATAGCTATATTAAAGATAGTAAAGGATAGTTTATACTATAACTTATCGGATAGATAAGTTCTTAAGTTTTAACGTAGTATAGTTAGATACTAATAGTTCGATATTATTAGTATTTTTATTAATTTAATCTATTAGGGGTATATCTAGAGGTTTTATATATAGTTTACTTTTATCTATAAAGAAGTCGTCTATAGAACTAGCTATAAGTAGTAGAAAGCTTAGTAATAGATCTTTTAAGGATATTATTTCGGGAATACCTATATTACTAGTTATAGATAATAAAGAGCTTAGTAATAGACCTTTTAGGGATATTATTCTAGTAACCTCTATATTATTAACTATAGGTAGTAAGAAGCTAGATAATCGACCTTCTAGAAATATTATCTTAGTTACTCTTATAGTCCTAGAGATAGCTTACTTCTAAGTATCTACTATATAAGCTTCTAGTCGGTATATAGATAGCTCTAGTCTATTCTTTTTAATAGATACTATATTAGTTTCTTTTATATCTATATTAATATAATTTATTCTTATCCCCTCTAACTATCTAGTAAGCTCGTTAATTCTATTACTATTACTATTACTAATTAGATAGTTTTTTATATTATTATATACCTCTACTACTTTATCTTATTCTCTATTTAAGTCTTAGATATATATTATATTTCTTTTATATAGTACTATATCTTATATATTATATTATATTATAGTAGAATCTACCCCCCCTATATACTATATCTACTTTACTATAGTACTATAGGGGTATATAGAGGTATAGTATATAAAAGTATCTATAGCTCTAGATAAATAGTATATTAGTATCGTAGTCTATATTATCTACTAAAGCTAATTATATATTACTCTTTCTTCTTCGTAATCTACTATATAGTATCTAATATAGTCTTATCCCTTCGTCGTATTTATAGAGAGAATAGTACTTATCTAATCTATTAACTAGTACTTCTTTATCTTAATAAACCTTTCTTAGAGTTACCCTCTTATTCTATATACTTACTTTACTTTACTTTAATTTAGCTACTACCCTCTTTATCTCTATATAGTATTTAGGAGACCGACCCTACTTTTATAGTTAGAAGGAAGATATATTATTAGTAATATATATTTTTAGTAAAGAATTATAGAGATTTTTATACCTAGAAGTATAATAGGACCGAAGAGTAGGGTACTAGTACGTTTAATACTTCTATAATCTAGTATTAATTCTTTCCCTACTATTAATATATATATATTAATCTAATTAAATACCTACTATTATAATATATTCTATTATTATAGATAGTACTATCTACTTACTACTACCTTTTAATAGATAGTTTAGGGATAATATTCCTAGGAGTCCTATTAATAAGTTAAACTATATTATATTACTATTTTATATAATATATAATTTTTATATATAGTATAGTATTATTATATAGTACTATATAGGATTTCGTTTAGTATAGTATATATACGTAGGCGGTACTATAGTAAAACTAGTATACTATACTCTAGTATACTATATATTAGTATACTATATACTAGTATACTATATACTAGTATAGCTAGTATACTATATACTAGTATAACTAGTATACTATAGATAGATAGTACTATAATACTATACGATTTATATTAGAAATAATTTAATTAGATATAGTATAATTCTAGATAGTATATATAGTAGGACTTATACTATACTATATATATATATAATTATATTAGAAATAATTTAATTAGATATAGTATTATTTAACTATATAACTACGTAGCGAAATTTATAGAGTAATAAGTTAATCTATAGACTTATAATAAGTATAAAGAGATAAGAATAGAGTTAAAAACTATTTACGTATATATTTATAGTAGTATAGTAATAAAAAAACTAACTAGAGAAATTAATAAAATATTAGTATTTCTTAACTTTAGGGTCTAATTCTAACCCTATAGACCTAATACTATACTATAAATAATAGCTTATAGTAGATTACTATAAAGAGAAATACTCTATACCTCTAAGAGATATAGCTAATATATAGTTTTTTAGAAATTCTAAGCCTTAATCTAAAGATATAGGTATAATTTTTAACTTTAATATTTTTCTTTTATTCCTATCTTTTCTCTTCTATTTATTAATATACTTATTTAAGATATAAGTATTAGTCGTAATAGATTTTAGAACTAATAAACGACGTCTATATAGAATTTTAAATATTTTCTTTTAATAGTAGATAGATTAGATTTTTAGAATAATTTTAGCTAAGCTTTATTAATCTACCTTTATTCTTAAGGTAGTCTAGTAAAGATATTATAAATAGTATTATATAGAGTAACTAGTCTATAATACTAGTCTATATAACTAAAACTATATAGTTAAAGTCTATATAGTAGTACTTTAGGACTAGTTAGTAAGTTAATAAATATATAATCTATTTAAAAGACGGTACTCTTTATAGATAAGTCTAATAATATCTTATAAATATTATATTATTAATAATTATATTTAGCTTTATAAGAAATTATTCTACTAAATTAACTATTTAAAATAACTTCTACTATAGTATATTCTCTACCTTAATAATAATATTATAGACTATCTACTAAAATTAATAAATAATACTTAATCTTTTATTAAAATAAAATATTATCTTATCTCTTAACTAGTATATATTATTTAAGTTTCTAGTATTTAGTATAATAAACTTATTATAAGCTAGTAAGTTTAATATTTTACTTATTAGATTATATAAGCTATTTACTAAGTATAGCTTATATATTTAAAGAAATTCTTTTTAATCTATATCTCTTTATTCTTTCTATTATATAGATAGAAGTAGTTTCTTTATAATAATAACTCTTATATAATATATAATACTAATAAGTATATATAAGTAGCTTCTTACTATATATAACTAATCTATTTCTCTATTAATTCTAAGTATAGTTAGAAAATAAATTAATCTACTATTAAATAGGTTATTTCTAGTACTTATAAAGATAAAAGAAGCTAGTAAAAGTAATAATACTTCTTATTAATAGTTTTTATCTAGTCTATTAAGTATAATTTATAGCTCTTTTATTAGCTTCTTTTATAAGTTCTTTTATAGAAATAGCTCTTAGATATTTTTAAATATATTTAACTTATATTTATATTAACTTCTTCTTCGACTACTATTACTATTACTATTATTTTTATTACTATTATTATTATAGTAGCTACTAGCTACTCTTATCTTCTTATTAATAATAATATATAAAAAATAGTATATAAATATAATAATATACCTCGTATAGTAGATCTAACTTTTTAGATTCTATAGCTATATTATTAGTTATTAGTTAATCTTCTCTTATTAAATACTTTATAACTACTACCTTATCTTATATATAAGTATTAATAATCTAGTAATACTTCTTTTTACTAGTAACTTAACTATTTTTACTATCTATTTAAACTTTAGTTTATTTTACTTTAATAGCTTAATTATATATACGAGATATATATAGTTATATTTAATTTAATACTATAACTACTCTATATAATTAAACTAGTCTATTTTATTTATCTTTACTATATCTATCTCTATAACTTATATCTTTTATTTATATTATAAATCTATTTTCTTCTACTTACTAAGTAATATATCTACCTTAGTCTTTCTATTACTTAGAAGTAAAGATCTATTACTTTCTACCTTTTCTAAAGTATTTATAATAAAATACTACTATAGTCCTTCTATTTAAAAGAAAGTCTAAACGTTAACTTTTATATATAGTATACTAGTATTCTCTTTTTATAATAATTTATACTTTATTTTATAATATCTATATAAGACGTTTATATTAACTATAATATAATTATAGTTAATCTTACTATATTAAAATCTACTTAATAGCTTTCTAAACTCTTTAATTAGTAGCTCTATTAGTAGAGGTAACTATACTTTATCCGATATCTTAATTTAAGAGTAGCTACTACTAAGATTATAAATAATTATTATTCTCTTTTACTTAAGAACTCTATAAGAGTTATAAAGATATATATTAAGATTCTATATACTAATAGTATACTCTTAATAGATAAATATTCTATATATATAATAGTAATAAAAGTAGTTATCTATATTTATAGTAGTAATAGTATTTTTACTATAATATATTTTCTTTCTTTTTAATATATTTTATATTCTATTTACTACTAGCTATATATTCTAGTAGAGCTTTATAATAACCCTAATATAAATCCTAATAATAATAATATTAAATATTTTCTAAGATAAAAAGTAGAAATCTTATCTTTATAATAAAGATAAGTAACTTTCTTATATAAATATTTATAATTAAATCTTTTTTTTTAAATATAATATATATAATAACTTATATATTATTTTATTCTTATTTTACTTAATATAATATAATATTAACTAAATCTACTATAATATAGGTTTAAATCGTTATATTATATTAGATAGATTATAGTTTAATATTATATATTATTTCTTATCTAGTATCTTAATATTTAAAATATTATCTTATTACTTATAATTAATAGTACTATATATAGCTTTATAGCTCTATTATTATATATAAGATATAAATATAATACCTTTATTATATATAAACTTTTATTATATTTTATATAAATCTTTTAAAGAGACTTCTATTATATAAATCTAAATTAAATAATATATAATACTCTTCTTTAAATAAATAATATAAAGAGATATATTAATAATTTTAAATAGATATTATATAATATAATTAATAAGAACTTTTAAAGTATTAACTTTTAGTATTAATATTATACTACTAGTTCTTAAAAAGAAGTAAAAAGAATTTAAATTATAAAATATATATAAATAGATAGATATAGAAATATTAAAATAGTAAAAGAGTTATATTTAGATAGAGATAAGACGAATCCTTAAGAAGACGTAATAGTAGAACGTAGGACTATATAGGGTCCGGTACGTGACCGTAGCCGGCCCGATGATAATCCGGAAGTCCTCCGGTAGAAGTAGGCGTGATAGTTACCTCTTAGGTATATGTACAACTCTACGCCGCCTTCCCCTCCTTCTTCTCGCGCTCCAAGTGCCATTCCACGCCGCGCCTCAATCCATCCTCCATGCTCACCCTCGGATTGAACCCAAACCTCTCTCTCGCCTTCGTAATGTCGAAAACCCGCTCTTGCGTCGTGTACTTCAACATCCTCCTCGTCACGGGCGGCGTGCCTCCGAATGTTGCAATCCAATACATCCACTCCCAAATGGCCATGAAGAAGCACACAAGTCCCAGCGGAATCTTCCAAACGCCTTTTTCATCGATTGGGTATCCAGCGACGGTGGAGACAAATCGGGCAACGTCCCAAAACAACCATGGATCGCCGTTGCTCATGTTAAAGGCTTCGCCATCTACGCGCTTATTTTGGGGGATAGGCCCTGTTGATTGCGCAGCTTTCAGTAACGCCTAGTTTGAGTTAGCGAGTTGTATTGTCTATGCGGATTTGCTGGTGAGCAGAGAACCAACCTGGGCTGCCTGGATGTGGCCTTCAGCGCAATTTCCGGCGTAGATAAAGTCATACATATTCTTCCCAGCTCCGACCTGAAACTTGATTCTTCCCGACCTTGCCAGCTCCAGGAAATGTCTCGTGAGGACCATATCGCCTTCGCCGAAAAGCGTGGTTCCGCGAACGGCCGTGGTGAGGAGACCCTTCTGGCGATTGGCTCTCAGAACAATACCTTCGCCGACGGCTTTCGTCTTCGCGTAGATACTACCATTGACGGGATTTTCAAGCACAGGCCATTCCTCGGTAGCGTAATGGATGTCGTAGTAGCCGTCCTGAACGACTTCGGAGCTCGAAGAGTGAACGAAGACACGGATGCCGCGCTCCTGCGCACACTCGACGATGTTTTGGACGCCTGTGACGTTGCAGCGCCAAAATATATCCTCGCCTGGTGTCATTGCGTCTGGCGACGCGACATTGATGATGACGTTGGGTTTGGCTTTGTCGAATGCTGCGGCCACATGGTCTTTGGAACCCAGGTCGCCCGCGATGTACGTCACATCGGGAAAGCGATTGTTCTTGGTGGAGATATCGAAGACGGTGATATCCTTCGCAGGCGTACCATTCTCGAGAAGGAAGTTGACAATGTGGCGGCCGAGAAGGCCGCAGCCGCCAATGACGATGACGGCTCCGAGATCAGAGGTGTCGCTGCGACTCATTGTTGCGAAGTATGGTTGAACGAGACTAGCAGAGAGGGACGACATGCCGGATGCGAAGTTTTGAGCCTCTTTTGTTGAATGTTCGTGTTCGGAGGAGCACGGACCTTGTCCAACTCGGTGAAATAACGCGCCGCCCACGCCGTTAGGCAGCTTTGCAGCGGAGTGGCCCCCGCAGCTAAGACAGGGGGTTAGGCTAATATTGTACTAGCCTGCGGGGTTCAACAGCTCCGTGGCCCCGCAGCTAAGACAGGGGTTAGGCTGATGGTTGGGGGCCACAGCAACAATACTGCTGCCGCACTACGAGGGGGCTGGGAGGCAGGGCAGGAAATCTGGCACAGTGCATGCATATTGCGCTAATAATTTAGAAGGGCTTCATTGAATTCCGTAGTTTGTTCGCAGTCGTAAAGCATGGTCTATTTACAGCGTGTAGAGTATGGTTTTCTACGTTAACACATTCCACCCTCTCGGAACCCACTGTGCACGTTCAAATCACCCGCTCCTCTGAATGCGCCGCTTCCGTCTCGCTGACCCTGCCCATTTCCGGGCCTGCTGTATCTACTAATGCATCGTCCGACTCATGCCTTCGAAAGACAGACTTCGGAGTATCAGCGCTTTTGTCCAATGACAGATTCTGCGACCGAGAGCGGAAGGAGCCGATTGACGAGAACATTTGCTTCCCGTTCGTCCAGAATGCGGGCACGAAAGTGGCACAGGCGCAGGTCAATGCGATGTTGGCCTCGAGCAATTTGCAGATGGCTACCCACAGGGCATACCAAAGTTGGTCCTTGGTGTAGAAGTGAATGGCGACGAATATCATATTGGCCACGCCAAAGACCAAAGCACTGTTACCGACTCGTTAGCTTCTGTCATTGAACAACCGGAGAGGAAATGTTCTGAAGCCAACGTACATAAGACCGGCAGAGAAGACAACTACAAGCTGAATCTTCTTGTTCCTCTTAACGTGGAGCAGCCTCAGTCTTGCAAACGCAATCGAGTAGATGAAAATATCCGTAACTACCCCCGTAACGGCGAAAGTAGTAACTGCGCTGCTGATGCTTGACGTAGAGCAGTAATGGACCGTAAGGGCCGAAGTGGGCTCGGAGCACTTGACCATCCGACCAATTGCGACTCCCATCTCAGGCAGAGCTATCAGCACTGAGATGGCGTACCCGAGGTATATAAGTTTCCTCGAGGTTTCGTACACCCCAAAAAGTCGCTGATATAGCGCTAGAACGGACAGACGGACGAAGAGCATATTGAATGCGATGATGAAGTTGGCCGAGGTCATTGACTAGTCCCGTTAGTTGATCTTGTTGTAGTAAATGTGGATCATCCTCGACTTGCCACAAGTCTATCGCGAGTGAACGATAGCGCGCGCACATTCCACATCTTCTTTCCCAACCCATAATCGAGTTCCTTTATGATCACGCAGGTATGAGTAATGGCTGCGGTCAATGCTACCATGCAAGCTCCTGGACAACTTGTAAGCTCTACTTGAGAGAATCTATGAAGAGGGCTTCGAGCAATCCTTACCATCGTCCCACGATATGCTCTGTCGGGATATGAAGCGCTTGACATAGAGTCGGATGACAACAAACATGAAAGCCATCGTGACCGAGAGAATCGAGAGCACCCATAATGTCCTGGCATCATGGGCAGGAGCATCGAAATCGGACTTCTGCCCCGGTGGTGGCGGGGCGAGTGGAATATTGGCGAAGACAGCAGGGTTCATGTTCACAGAGGGTTCCCGGCGACTGAGAGGTTTGGAGCAGAGGATGAGGGAAGGGCTGCCCTGTCGAAAGAGAAAGGACGCGGACGAAAAGGCAGGTGAGAGAAGAAGAATTCTATGCCAGCGTCCGTCAGATGGGAATCTTAAAAGGGAAACCCCACCTGAGCGCTGTATCCCTGCCAAAGTCGAGAGTGTGGGCTTTCGGGAATCTACTGCTTGTCCCACGTTGCATCAGCGCTTCCCGCAGCAGAATTGTACCCATAGCTTGGTGGTGATTCGAGAAATCCCAGGGCGCGAACAGCCCAATATCCAGAGACCGATTAGGCTTCGCCCCGTTTCATATCTTACACCTTGCAGTTTCTTGGTCCCCGAGAGCACCATCCCTACATGGAAAGGCGTCCAGATAAGACCGAGCCGTGGAGAGCCAATCGAGGCGTAAAGCAAGCGCTCAACCACCATCCGATAAACATCGGCCTCGGTCGATGTGAACAAGATAAATTGCCGATGAACGTTCATACTAAAATATCTGACTTCTCTTCAGGGAAGACTTTGGCGGACGTCGAGTGCAGTAAAAGAGACAATTAGCCCTTCAAAGAAGCTCAATGGGGCACGCGGCTTACCGTTTGCCTTACATCCTTGGCACTATAATTGTACTCCCCGACACGCATGAGTGTTTATCGTTGGCCGAGGGTGCGTGAATACGAATCATGCGGAACAAGCCGCGGTATTTTAACTAGCTTAGGTGCGTGAGACGCCGAGCTAGCGGTTACACTGTAGCGAACCTGTCGCAAGTACGAATTAGAGGCCCACGAAATTTGCAATAACCCCGCCGTTATTATTTCGGGGTTTGACCCCGGGTAAAGTCGATATGGGAGGGCTAAGACGCATTTTACGCGTCACAGTTCCTTGGCCATATCCTTCTTCGATCAAAGTTTGCAGAGTGTTGAGCGAAACAGTATTAGCTCCCATCTTCAATTGTATTTCTTACACTGTGCATTCTATTCATTGCGCATTTCATCAGCTCGTTCGTTCTGCTGGGCAATAGCTTTACTTTTAGCAATGGCCTCAGACGACGAAAAATTCCTAGGAATAGCTCTTGTAACCGGAGGAGCAGGGATCGTGGGATCGTTCTTGGTCGAAGAGTTAGCGAAGAACCCACGATGTCGAAAAGTCGTTGCGACGTACCACAGTCACAAAATAAATCAACACTCCTGCGAAGGTGTTGAATACCACGTCTGCGACATCACCGATACGACACAAGTCGAGCGTCTCCTAAAAGAAACGCAACCGACCATTATCATTCACACCGTTTCCCCAGGACCCTTTGCACCGTTTGAGGTTCAACATAAAATCAACTACGTTGCGACGAAGGAGCTCGTTCGACAGGCTACAGAGCATCCTACAGTTCAGGCGTTGATCTACACAAGTTCAGTGGAAGCTGTGTTGGACACATCCGGATTATCTTCAAAGACGCATACAGAGGAAGATGTCAAACTGAACGGCCTCGACTCTGGAACTGGCATAAGCGCCTATGGTCGCACAAAAGGGGCTGCCGATGCTCTCGTCCTTGCGGCAAACACGGGAAGGAAAGCCGACAACAACGTTACCGACTATCGGGGCCAACTCCTGACAACATCGCTCCGGGTCGGGGGACTGTACGGAGAGCGGGATCTCAAGACATTATGGGAGATGCTGAAGTGCGTCAATACCCCAACAACCCGATTCCAAATTGGCCCCGACAAGGTGACGCACGAATGGGTGTACACCGCGAACGTGGCACAGGCTCATGTCCTCGCTGCTGAGGCACTCCTGGACGGCAAACATACGTCCGTGGACACGAAAGCGGACGGTGAAGCCTTCTTCGTCACGGACGACTCTCCAATGCGCTTCTGGGAGTTTTCGCGCAAGGTTTGGATCGCCGCCGGCGACGAATACCTCACTTCTACCAAAAATCCGAGGATCATTCAGCTTCCCTTTTGGGTTGTAATTCCAGCAGTTTCGGCTGGTGAATCTATACGCAAGTTCCTCAACACTGGGGCGCATGAGCTAAAGCTTAGCCGCCATCACTTAGAATTCATCAAAGCAGGCTGCCGGTTCTCGGTGGAGAAGGCAAAGAATAGGCTTGGATATCGGCCGGTTTGTGACACTGAAGAGGGAATAAAGAGGTCTGTGGCGTGGTTTCAGAAGAAAGAAACGAAGTCGGCTAACAGAGATGCGATTCGCTGGCAATGAGGTGCACGATTTCTGGGGGCTAAGAGATTGACAGTGGGGTGAAGGTTCACCTGCGCCTCATTTGGCAGCGTGCAGAGCTGCTCAGGGTTAACAGTGCAGAAGCGGCATGAGTGGGGCGGGATATACAAGGGAGGATCATGAACGGGCGACACAGCGGTTTGGCGGGGCTTGGCCCGTGCATGTACCAAATTCCGTCGGCTCAGCGACAAGGAACGCGCGGTCAGATATAGACGGTAAATAGAATGTTATTTTGTATGTAGTTTATTTA
This sequence comes from Darksidea phi, assembly GCA_030770425.1. Taxonomy (NCBI): domain Eukaryota; kingdom Fungi; phylum Ascomycota; class Dothideomycetes; order Pleosporales; family Lentitheciaceae; genus Darksidea; species Darksidea phi. Next base: position 57,984 of record JASJFT010000164.1, on the reverse strand, counting down.
GAATATGGCATAGCGTGAGCACTCGGTGGCGCTCGGTCAAACGCGCAGTATCGCCCGTTCATGATCCCCTCGTAATTACCAGATATTGATTGCGGCGAACGAGCGGTGCCGCATGCACTCGGCGTGGTCTCACCAATCGCTTAACGCCTAACTGGATCTGCTGCCTAGCCTTGCGGCGCAGCTCACCTCATCGGTCACGGAGGCGGGATGCAGAGCCAAAAAGAATTAGCATATGCAATCTCTGAAATGCTCGTGTCGGGTTTGCGATGAGATGGAGCGGACTTTGAGTCGTGCTTGTATGAGTCCCAAGGCTGATATACTAGATGCACACTTGGTAAAGCAGCATGTTCCATAAGCGCTCGAATCAAGCGAAATTATCGAAGGTAGAGGACGCTACTCTAAAGTGTTCCTACACCGTAATCTCCTCATTTTCACCCTTCGAGCGTGGCCTTTGCTTCTTGGGAATCCTGACTAACCAGTACAACCCAAAAGTAGCTGCCCAATTGAAAACAATATACACCATAACAATCCCAAAGTCTCGCCATCGCTCTCCATACTCCATGCCAAAGATAGCAAGGAACTGGTCAGTGTCTTTCATCGGACAGTATTCACACTGCTCTCTAGCCTCTGGATTCAATACCGCTCCTCCAAATGAGGTTAAAAAGTCGCCAAACCACTCTCCGCAAGTTTTGTTGTCCGGAGGGCGAGGGGGCCATGAGCGATTATACGGCGGAATGTAGATGAGCTCGGATGGACTGCAATTTACGGGTTGCCCAGCAACACCGACTGCGAACATGCCGCGCATGAGATATGTTAGGGGTGAGACTTTGTACATGAATATCCAAAATCGCGGTAGAGAGTCTTTAGGGACCAAGACGCCGCAGAAGATAATAGTGAGGTAGAATATTGGGTTTCCTATGTTGACGGCCGTCTGGGGGACTTCGATTGCCACGGCGAGAAGATGGGATAGTGACTGCGTGAAGAGGAAGAAGGCAGCGAAGAAGAGAAACATCAAAACCGCCCTCTCATCGCCACTAGAATCAGTAGCGTTTAAGTTCATGCCGGTTAGATAATAAAATAGTGCGAAGGATACTGTTGCGAACAATATCTGCCATGCCGCCTCAACAGCAATGCTCGCAGAGATAAAGGCAGCCCAGGAGAAGATTTTCGAGGGATATTCGCGAGCTTCGAAGAGAGCTCTTCGGGCGGCAAATTGTGGCGCGATCTGCTGTAGGATATTGCTGAATGTCGTGAACATTAGGAAGATCGAGAACAACTGGTTTTGTAGACCTTGGAGCGAGTTCGGAGACCGGAAGCATGACACTCCTATCATGAAAGAAGCCGCCAAATAGAACATTAGCTTTGCGTAAATTGCTGCAGGTGTCCGCCAGTACTCCACGAAAGTTCTGCGTGTAAGGACTGTGAGCTGCATCCAGAACGGTGTTGCATATTCGCCGCTCAATGTTTCGGCCTCTTCTTGCTGCGTCAATTCTTGCTTCATTTGACCCAAATGCCTTCTGACGTATTTTATTTCCTCGGAATATCTCCAGCATTCTTGCCAGTCGATAGACTTGTCAGAGGAGCCAGGTGACGCGCCAATGATATCCATGACCCATTCGGCAGGATTCTCTCCCGGACGACAACTCCGCGCCCCTTTGCTCTGGAAATACTGGACCATTTGACTCATGTCCTGACCGAGAGCACCAAAGTAAATTGTTCTCCCCTTGTCGATAAGGAGTAGTTGGTCGAACATTCCGAGGAGTGTGGCCGATGGTTGATGGATTGTACACATGATCGCTTGTCCGCTCCGGTGAGCGAGATCGCGAAGCAAGTCGCAGATAATGAACGCTGTCTGGCTGTCCAAGCCCGAGGTTGGTTCGTCAAGGAACAGTGAACTAGTGGGGCGACCCGCTAATTCTACTGCAATAGTTAGCCGCTTTCGTTGTTCAGGACTCAAGCCGTCCCCCGGTACGCCAACCACTGCGTCCGCGTATGACTTCATCCCTAAAAGGTCGAGTATGTTCTCGGCGTAGGCAAGTTTGGAAGCCTTTGGGATCTCCATTGGTTGTCTAAGCAGCGCACTAAAATGTAGCGCTTCTCGAACCGTGGCTGTGCGAAGATGGATGTCATTCTGTTGTGCGTACCCTGTGGAGCGTTGGAAACTTGTGCTGCGTGGTTGGCCATCAACCATAATTTCGCCAGTGATATTTCCCTGAGTTGTGCGCTGAGCAATGACATCGAGTAAGCTTGTTTTGCCCGCGCCAGTGGCGCCCATAAGAGCGATCAATGTGCCAGGCTTCACCCATCCATCGATTTCGTTGAGAATGCTTTTCTCTTCTCCTTTACCCAATGGGACCTGGAAACACACGTTTTCCCAGTGCAGGGTTGACTTGTGCTTGACCAGACCTGCATCCGAATATATGCGCGTTTCAGTTGTAGGCTGAGCGGGGGGCTGCGAGTTGAACTCCACATCATTCTGTGGCTTCGGCGGACCTTTTTTACGCGGGAAAAGTAACATATCTCCTCTAGGCTTTTGTGTCTCGACGAACTCGCTAGACCAAAGATGAAGCGCACAGAAGAAGATTGTAAATGCAAACAAAATGCCGAGATTCCTACTATTGTCAGTATGCACTGCATTGGGACATTCTGGATAGGTGTCGTCTAGTGTACACGCCAACGCTGTCCGCGGTGCGGATAGTTTTGACAGTGCGTGCTGCTCGAAATGAAAAACTTGCCTCCAAAGATGGGTATAGCCGTATCTGTACACGTTATATATGTAGTCGTCTCCATCGAGAAGTCGCGATCCCGGTCCGATAGCAGTAGCCACACAGGTTTTGAAATAATCTGGTAGACTGGCATACGAAGGTCCATCGGGAATGAAACGAATGCAATCGAATTCGCGTCCGTGAAACTAGTGTGGGGGTAAGCCAAGCTTCAGGTTTTTCATGAGAAATCTCGCGCTTACCTCATTAATCATGAGACTCTCAAAGGCGTACGAAACTGGATTAATATGGCGAAACCACGAAAGCCAGGGCTTCATATACGGTATAGGAATGACAAATCCAGTATAAATGATGGCAAGCATGATAAGTACGCCAATTGGTACCATACTGGCTTCAAGCGTCCGATGGATCGAGCCGTCGCATCTATAGAACATGGACATCGCCATTTGGCAGACGAATGTGAAGAACCAGAAGGTGAAGAAACTTTGAGGGGTCCGCCGCAGGTTGGCCATAAAGTAGAGAACGATATTGAAAAGTATAGATGCTGATAGTTTCGCCGGGAAATCGCAGATAATTGCAGAAACGGCCTCCGCAACAGGATGGTAGAGAGCATGTCTAGTCTGCTTTTCGACGATGGGCCGTTGATCCCAAACGGTCAAGACCTATGCAACTACTTAGCCCAAACAACTGAGGAATCGTCTCGCTAGATATTCTACCTCTGCCGCGCTCATGAAAGCGTTAATCAAGATGGCAAAGAAAAGGAGGATTGTTCGCTGGGTCACGCCGTCTGCATTTTCCCCAAGGTTGAGGAAGACGCTGCCGACAACGATAGCCATAATGACATTTCCAACCACGTACGAAATAGGGACGGCGATGTTGTTTCGGAGCCTCCGTAATCCTCGCGTTAAGCATAACTGGACCTGCGCTGAGAGTGGGACTGTGTACGGCGAGGATGTCAGGCTGCGTCACGTCACGTTAGTAACACGAATCTGATAGAGGAAGTAAGTGATGGCTTACACGCGCGAGTGCTTCTCTAGGGCTCTTGCCTGGCGGTACTCTTCTAGACCATTGTAGCCACTGAGAAACTCATCCCGAAGTTGGCTCATTTGCTGAAGAATTTTCTGGCGTTCGATGCTTCGCTGCCATGCGCATGCAAAATCATTTGCAGTGTTGGGGACCCTTCCAACACAGTCAGGTCTCACTAGCAGCCTAGCTTCCTGGGGATTTGTCAGGGCGGTAAGGAAATCCCCTGTTGTAAGTCGGGAAGGGCGTTCAAAACCTAGGCCATGAAAATACTCGAGTGCGTCCCGCCAAGTGCCGAAGAAAATCTGGGTCCCTTCATAGAGGACAGTGACTTTATCAAAGCAGTCCAATATGTCTTGCGATGCCTGGTATAGACTGACGGTGGTCGTAGCGCTGCTGGTTTGACTGAATGTTTGAAAGTTAAGAACGCAATCAAGCGCAGTTGCGCTATCGAGCCCTCGCGTACTATTATCCCAGAACTGTATTGGCGCAAGAGACATGAACGCTTCAGCAATACTAACGCGCTTCTTTTCCCCTCCACTTACTCCACGAATCATGGCATCGCCAACGGGAGTATTTTTGGCTCCTTGCAGCTTGAACATGGAGAGCATGACATTCGTGATGTGTTCGATATAAGCTTTAGCTGGCATCCCTGGTAGAAGATTCTTCGGTGCGCGGCATGCTGCTGCAAACTGTAGTGTTTCCAACACTGTCAACTCTGCGAAGTGGACATCAATTTCTGCTGTGTAGATGCACTCGCCGCGGAATTCCGTTTTCATAGTTTTGGGATATATTCCTGATACGAGTTAAGAATCCCCTGCTCTCTAGGTGTGGAGGCAGTCGAAACGCATACCTTGATACAGAATTTCCGAATCATGCCCAAGCCTAAGGCCCTTCGTTTCTCCAGCCAATGCTTTTAACAGCGTAGTGCAACCGCTACCTGGCCTTCCAAGGACCGCTAGCATTTCTCCATTGCTGACGAAGCCTTCGAAGGAGTCTAGGATCTTTACTTCTGTTGTGCTTTTTCTCCCCAGCAATTTGCCTATAGATCTTACGAGGCGAATAGGTGCGTTGCCAAAGGTGCTGAGATAATCGTGCGTTTCCAGTGTGCCGTATACATCGAGGTTGGTGAACAGGTAACCGCCGCGCTTCAATTTGTATGAGGTGTCGTTGCCATTTTTCAGGTTGGCGAGCTGCTTGAACCAGGCTGTTGGGTTAAAGAAACTGCTTGTCGGGTCTAAATCGGGGCGTGAGAAAATATTTGACTGGGAGCTCGAGGTACTGAGGTGTACGAAGCTTGATGTCTTTTCTTCGTCCATATCCGATTGACGTAAACTTCGCTCGTGGACGTTTGAGAAAGAGTTCGTCTTGCGCAGCTTCACAAGGGTTCGAGTGCGGATCCTGGGCAAGAGGTATTGCACTGAGGCCGTAATCTAAAGTCCCTAGCAGTGTTTATTGGTACTAAATTGCGGCACAGCCTTGAGTATCTCAAAAGGTTTCCGAGGCATCCCTGGGCATGCGAGTCCATCTTTGCCTTGCTCCGCATCTCCGTGCTGTGCCGCTTAGCCTGTTGCACCTTCCACTTTCCTTCATGCATGTGAGATGAATCTCTAACGAATGAAATCCTCGATCTCGTCGCCACTCAGCAGCAAAAGTCCAGGATAGTTGGGCGAGGCGAACCAAAGACTTGGCTCTCCCATGTTGCTCAAATACTTTGCCCCACTACAAGGATTTCACAGAGCTATTGATTGGCCATCGGAGATGGCAACCAATCACTTAGCGCTTGCATGCATATGCGTCTAACCATGTATACGACGGTAAAAGCCCGTACACCTCTTCTTGCATACGCGCAGGATTTAAATGCGTCAATATCATGCTCACTGATGACCCAACAACTTGGATAATTCCCGAGACAAACCAGGGTAATCCGCGAAACAGACACGCTGAGACCATGTGTTCACAGCCCACTTTTCCTCCCGATATCAATATATTTTCGGAGCCCGTCTGAGGGCCCCCAATATCTTGGCGCGTCAGCGTCAGCAGGATCCTAGCCAGGTGTGTGTGCCAGCCACCCCACAATCATGCAGGACTATATGCTCGCAGCTTTCTGAGGCCGCTTTTGCGTTTGGGGCCGTTAAGGCATATGAGTGTACCCCGACGATGATCTGAACGCCGCTATCAGTGCTTAGTCTTTCCGAACGTTTCATGCGGGGGCCCCTGGAGGAGTAAGCGCTAAGACAAGGAGACTTTACCCTTCCGGTCGGTGTACTTAGGGACGGCGATAGCATTCGCCATTTAGGATTGCCTCATCTGTGTATAAGCCCCACGTCCGTACTGCACAAAGCAATTTATGCCCTTAGACTCCCTCCCTTCGCGAACACGGAACACCCAAACATTTTTGTTCACCTCTTTTATGATCATGGGGGTCTTTACGGGAATAGAAATCGAGAGTCCGACACTTGATTCCACCCCCTGGACCAGACTGCTTGTCTATATTCTACCATACCTATTCTTTTGGGTCACTTGGGTGCTCTGGAGGTTCGTCGTGCATCCGCGTCTGTATCCTGAGGAACCACGGACGTACCCATACTTGATACCTTGTATGTCAACTACTCTCCACTTATGGACCCTAACTGATACAACCACACGCAGTCATTGGCCACACAATCCCTTTCTTTAGAGATGCCCAGGGTACAGTGAACTTGGCAAGGCAAGGTTTCTTCCAGATCGTACCGAAGCCCGTCCGGCTAACCATATCAGGCGTCACTTCGGAAATGTACGAGAGCCATTCAAGCTTGTCATCATGGGGGAGACCGTTTACGTCATTACGTCTGCACAAGACACAGCAATGATATACAAGAGCGAGCACTTCTCTATGGATCCATGGGTCAATGACTTGATGCATCAATTTGGCGCATCCCAACCTTCGGTGAAGGCTATGTTCAGCGCGCTCCCAGTGCTAGACAGGAAAGGGAAGCCCCCCATCGACCCTGAGGTTGGACTACACAATTGGCACGATAAGCCATTGAAAGAAGTTTGCGTGCTGCTTTTCCGAATATTCCTCAATCCAGGCCATCATTCAGAAACAATCCTACAAGTTCTGCTCGATACAGTCCATACGCGTATGAGCTGGAACGAAATTCCTGAGGAGCAGATTTTGGACCGGCACAGGGACAGTTGCACAGTGTCTCTGCTGAAATGGTCCCAATACGTTCTTCTTGAAGGAGCGACACGCTCCTTTTTTGGCAAAGCTCTTTTGGAGTTGGAACCCAAGCTCTTTGACTCATTCTACCAATTTGATGACAGCAGCTGGAAGCTACCGTACAATATTCCAGAAATTTTTGCAAAGGATGTCGTGGCCTCCAAGGCAGTTGCGGTGCAAGCCCTGGAAAAATATTTCGATCTTCCTAAAGAACGACGATCCGATGCATCGCGACTAATCCAGGAAATCGAATCGGCCATGCGCGCCGGTGGGATTGGATCAGCCGATATTGGAATGCTCGTATTGCTGTTCTACTGGGTGTAAGTGACTCAATTCATGTATCTTGGAGAAGAGTGAATCGCTAACAATATGGAGTATCAACGCAAACGCTTGGAAGGCGTCTTTCTGGATGCTGGCTGAGATTCTTAATAATGATGATTTGCGACGTACTATAAGTGCGGAAATAGATCCTTTAGTCTCGTCAGACGCGCCGTGCTCGCTATCTAGCGACGGTCTGGCGAATCACTTGCAGAATTGCCCGACACTTGTGGCGGTTTACCATGAGTCGCTGCGCGTCACGTCCGCATCCACCTCTGTACGATTCGTATTAAAGGATACCTACATTGGGCGCCTAAAGCTTCGAAAAGGTGCGCGGATGATTATCCCTTACCGGCAAATGATGCTTGATGAAACGATATACGGAAAAGAGTCGCATCAGTTTAATCACGAACGCTTTCTCAAAGATCCCGGACTCCAAAAGAGTGTCCACTACAAACCATTTGGAGGCGGAGCTACCCTATGTCCTGGCAGGGCATTGGCTCAAAAAGAGGTTCTTACTTTCGTAGCACTTGCTCTGAGAAAGTTCCAAGTGAAATTACCAGACGACGAGCTGAAGGCAAAACGATTGCCGAAGATGAACACCCGCACACCATGCATCGGCATTATGGGCCCGGTGGCTGGGGAAGATATGATTGTTACTGTTTCAAAGCCCCTGTGGTAAATAATCGTACTGTAGAACACGTTCTAATTCCAGTTTGTACGCGTATCATCTATCTGCAAGGCTGCTCGACTGAATAAAATGTCACCAGTATTTGACCGCTGATGCTGATACCCCTGAGTACTTCTTCCCACCATATGTCGTCTCTACTCCAACTGGTTCATGTGCAACTCGGCTCGTATCCACACAATTAACAAACCACTGCGAATGCTACTCTGCCCCATATCTTGAACAACGACTGATCACTGCGGTTTTGATTCAATTTGATTGACAGAGCGGATTCGATTCAATTCGATTGATGAGTAGTAGAGATGAACAAACTATTCATACAGGCAGGCCCCTTTTAATTAGAAGAATAAGAGTAGGGATAGACTATACTACCACTTCTATCCTCTTTCGTTTAATACCCTCTAACTTATTAGAATTTATAACCTATACCCGCTCTCCCTACCGCTCGCTCAATCTCTTCCAATATAGCCTGCGCTCCCTATGCGCCCCTCGACGTTCCCCGCGGAAACTTGTATCGTCCGTCCACTCCACCAGGCGGATCCATAAGCTTGCCCTGCGAAGAACCATTGAAAAGCGGTATCTGGCCATCGTAGACTCGAATCGGGCTCAGCTTCTCCAGAGACCGCGAGTCGAGATCATCGAACAGTTGGCTGAGGACACGCGCGTAGGCTCTTGTGAAGCCCATGTACGGCGCCCCTCCGCGATAAGGCATGTTGGCCGGGTCCTCGGCGCCCACTACAGTAACCCACGGCTCTAGGTCCAGGTTGGGGACTTTGCCGCGAACGTCCGGCGCGATGTGTGCATTGTCATCGACGAAGCTGCACTGGCTTCGCTGCTGTCCGACGGCCACTCTTCGTCGTCATCGTCGTCTTCATTTCTCTCCCGGCCAACAAAATCCGCGATCCACTAGTTGAACGCCTTGCGCACCGAGGCATAGTCAGCCCCGCGCAGAAGAGCACTATCAGATATGAAGGGTAGCGCAAACGTGTCGGGATCCATCTCAGCCCCGCTATCCGACGGAGTAGCATAGTCGTGTAGCTTCTTCAAGGCGGCAGCCCACTGTGCGTCGTCGTTGTCATTGGCGTAGGCGGTGCGCACAACGACAAAGCCCCATTGGTGAGTGAGGCCTTCCATTGCGCTGCGGAACTGCGCTGAAAGGCTACTGAGATCTCGGGGTTATGATTGCTCCGCTATTGTGAAGCTGGCTGTAGTGGGTGAGAGGTGAGAGCGTGGAGCAATCTCAATTGTCGAAGCGGGGGCGGGGCAGTTGGAAGGAGGCCTAATTATTAGCCGGTGCAGACGAAATTGGTGTTCAAGTCAGGAGCGTCCGAAAGGGTCTTTGGAGTTATAAAATCTAATCGAGTTTATAAGTCTATTACTAACGTAACTTCGTTCTACTATTATTCTTATCTATATTATTTACTAGATTTAGGTACTAAGTATTAATATCACTTAGTTTCCGCCATTAAGAAGATGCCGGTTGGTTACCAAGGACCCATTTCACTCCATCAACAACAATTTCCGGCTGGGTCATCTGAACAAAGTGTCCACTCTTGGTGGCGAAGATAAGCTCGCTCTTCGTAGAGAGTTTCAAGAATTCCTTCTGGAGACTCTCATTCTGCGCATCAACCATCTTGATCAACTCTCTCACATACCTCCTCTGCTCCTCGGTCCCGTTCCCTTTAGCGACGCCCGCCTTGTACAATCCACTCCAATCCCTGCTTCGTGTGCCCGCAATCACGCACACTGGTTTGTCTGCAAGCAGGGGCTGGTTCTTACTCAGCTCCTTCTTCCGCAGGGTCTCAAAACTTGGCATGTAGTTCTCGTCCTCCTTACGCTCAATCAGCTTGTACTTCTCGGTTGTTTCGGCCGCCCTGAACGCGTCCCACTCCTCCTGTGACAACTTGTGCTCTGCCTCCAGGCCCCAGGCAGAGTATGGGTCAACCCCCGCGGCAACGGTCCACAGAGTTGGATCGTTCACATCCATCACTAGTGGCGCTGTCTCATGATTGGCATCCACAAGCACCAGACCAGCGATTTGGTCAGTTCCCTTTAGGGCGATGAACTCCTGCGTGAGCACGCCGGCCCAGGAGTGCCCCACAAGGATTAGAGGGTTCGGGATGGGCGCTTTTTCGATCAGAAGGGTGAGTTCCACAGCAATGTTTTCGGCCGAGGGAGCGAGCGGCGAGGACTCTGAGTTGTTGAAGCCGGAACGGTCGTAAGTGTAGCTTCGCAGCGTGGGATCCAATAGCCGTACCACGGCTTGCCAGTTGAGTGCATCGCTTGCCACACCCGAGATGAATAGTGCGACAGGATCTTTGGAGCTGCTGGGCTCTGGGCCGTGAGTGTAGAGAGCCAGAGAGTGAGTACCGATGTTGACGAGGCGACCGTTCGAAGGGAGGGTTGAGGAGGCCATTTTGGGGTTATGGTTTTGTGAATTCTTAAGGTTCGTATATTCCTGATAAATGAAGGTGGTGTGTAAGCGTGGAGTAATTAGCCGGCAATCGCGTCAACGAGAGAGGTATAAGGAACGGAGCTCGTAACATCGTTCGTTAGTTTCTACGATTATCTTCATGGACTCCAATCCTATATTATTATGGCAAAAGCTGTTTGGTATAAGGCACGAGAACAGACTGGCAGGCCTTGGATAATAAATAGGAATCGTATCGATTTTCAGCTTGGTTAACGGCTTGGCAGAATATACGCCTCTTGACCATCATGCATACACACCCCACCACGCCTTAATCTTCCTTGTCCATCACGACACTGCGGCGCTGCACAATGCCCTTTTCGTCCCCTGCTTTCTCTTTGACGCATGGGCCATACAGAAGACTGGCTCGCCGGTGTCTTCGCAGCCCGGGGTGACAGCGAACCGCCGCCGGAGCCCGCCATCCCCGCAACCTACCTCGAGCCGCCTCGCAGGCAGCCCAAGCGCAAACGGCGTGACGCGACATGGGCATCGCGATCGGAACCGTCCGAACCTGCGCTAGACAAACGGGCACGCTATCACGATACAATGCCAGATACGCCCCCGCCGTCGCGGCCGCGCTCGCCGCTGAAACGCACTCGCGACGAGGCGCATCTAGATGCCACCTCACGACAGCCGCACCTGACGGGAATCGCGCGACTGGCCATACAAGCGGAGGGACATGATGACAAAGCCGACTCGATCGCCGAGTCGGAGGGTTCCAGGACGTCGAAGCGGTCGCTCAGCCCAACGAAGCGCATGGCAGACCTCTGCGTTGCGGACAAGAAGATCAATGTCAAGAGCGTTTGCGCGGCGGCCGACGTCCCTTACGACGTCCGGGAGCTGTACAATGCCGTTCGGCAATGCGATACGTACGGGCTAGGCATCGTGCCCAAGGCGGTGCAGGTCGAGGTCGAGGCTGCTTGCTGCGGCAGCGAGCCTTTTGTCGCGCAAATCGTTGTCGCCAACAATGACAGTCAGGTCATGAACCTGGTCGACTTTCAGCGGGACCATGCACGCCACACAGTCGAGGATGATGCAGCGAGAAAGGAACGGCTGGTGGGCGAACTCCACGCTATAAAGGACATACGCGACGGCACGGTCCACTGTCGGGACCGCAATGTGCACGAGGTGGGCTGGAACGAACGTGTTCATAGCAAGCTTCTCCACCAGGCCGTGCGGCCTCTGCCTGGCCTGGCCTACGAGAATATCACCACGGCGCGGGTCATAAAGGAGCTTGTGCCTCAGAATCACTACGGTGAGGAGTTCAAGAAGAAGATGGTTGACTACGCCATCATACTGGAAGCTCCTCTCATCAGTCAGGATGCCGTAACTCGCCGCCTGCCTGCCACAGCAACCCCGTCCGCCAAGATCTGCCGAAGCATCAACCCGACAGACTATAGCCCCGTGCGCCACTTTCCCGTGGCTATCAGCATCGAGACCAAGTCTGCGAGTGGTGACCAGGAGGAGGCCATGGTGCAACTGTCCATCTGGGTGGCTGCCCATTTCGCTCGGCTACGACGTCTTTCCGTGGACCCCATCCCCATCACCCTGCCTCTTGTGCTTGTTCAAGCTAGCCAGTGGAACCTCTTGTTCGCCCGAGATCTAGAAGACTCCATGGTGGGTGCGAGTGCTCAAGCTGCGGCGCCTTTGCCTTTAGACTAATTGCATGATAGGAGATTATCACCGCTGGCGCGATCGGAAACTCAGAGAGCATTCTCGGATGTTATAAGATTTTGGCAGGCTTGCGTTACCTGTGCCACTGGGCTACTATCTCATTTCAACCTTGGTTCGTAGAGAACGTCCTTTCGCCGGAGTGAGATTATTGTACCCGTAGAAGCTCTCAGTATGCTGTCGGAATCAATACTCGCCCCCAGAAGTAGCCTAGCCATCGTAGCCTCTACTCCCGCTTTCAGCTTAGGACGACTCAAAAGGTACTAGCTGACAAAGCCTATTAATATCATTCCTCCAGGCTACTTCATCTAGTCTCCAAAAGTTGCCCGTTTCATCGAGTTGATATGGATCTTTCGCCATCCAGTCCGAGTACTTTTTGATGACTTTGGCGGCATGTTCTGGCGTAGTACGGTACCATTCGAAATGTGCGCCATGACATCCTTCACAGCGGTTCTCCTTAAATTGAAGGTCCCTCAACTCGGTTGTTACAAGCCTTTCAACACGACGAGCATATGCAATAGGCACTCTCTCACCCGTACCCTGTTGCTCATACTCTTGTACACGATGCCCGCAATTTTCCTCCCATTGCTTCAGCCGGCGAGGGACATCCATTGTTGTGGTACCGATCTTAATAAAGTCTGGATTGTGCAGCCGCCAAAGAATATATATATACCGTGCAGGCCTTTCCTGTTCGGGGAGAGGCATTTGTATAAACGCTCTTATCGCGGCTTGTACTGAGAAACGGTCTCGGTAGGGTGTAAAGGCTGGGCCGTTTGAAAGTCTATCTTCTTTCCCTGTAAAAAGGTTCTCGTGAAATTCCTCGACTTCTCCATTAGACGCTGTGATCTCTCCCCCTTCCATCGTGTTTTGCGGTGTACTGAAATCAGAACTCTGACAATTCTTGCAAAAGAGCTTGTACGCCAGATCTGAGTGAGAATCTTGTATACTTCGCATACGATGGAGAAGAGCCGCAGCATCCATGCGGTCTGCGCTTCCAGGTTTCAGCATGTCGTGAAAAACGAGGAACAACTGGCCTAATTGGGCATTGGACGCTCCGAGATGAATGAGAGTGTTCTGGAGGTCGTCGACCCTACGCCAATAGGGACGTGGATCCGACGCTCCTAAATCAGCATCGGGCGACAGAAAGGCCATTATCTCGATAAAAACACAGCCAAGAGAAAAGACGTCTGATTTCCTATTTCTCGGCTCCCAGTCTGCGACTTCCGGAGCACGATAGCGGTCTGTGAAGGCTTCCGGTCTGCCAGTAGTGGTAGTATCCTGCTCACTTGCATCAAATGCAATGCCAAAATCTGTATAGATCATATGGCCATCGTGCACTAATATATTCTGCGGTTTGATATCCTTGTGTCGAATTGTGCGACTATGAATAAACGCCAGACCACTTGCAAGGCATCCGAACGAGCGACCGAGGACAGAATGTTGCTTTGTTGTTAGGGGTTCTCCTGCATCTTGAATTCTTCGAAGGTAGGCTCTAAGATCTCCATCGCGGGCGACCGGGGTGAGGAGCATGCCAAGCTCGTTTCCGTAAGCATACGACCAATGTATTTGGATAATATGCGAATGTGAGTGTAACCGCTTGATAATATCGATCTCGTTCTTAAACGCTTGCTTAAACTTTTCAGGTTCCGGGCCATAGTACGGACGAAAAGCCTTATGCGCAAATTTTCGGCCGGTCGTTTCGTCTTCTACTATGTCGACCACAGCACTCATACCTATGCCGAGTCTGTCGACATGTCGGAAAGGTAACATGCTACGGCTTGTAATTACTCTGTGCTCGCCTCGGCGAAACGACGTGCTGGACTGTGGCATCTTCGAATGAAGAGGGAAAGAAAGCGTGCTCGAAATCAGGGTACGTCCGGCAATAAAAAGCAAGGCGGGCAGTCTTGGCGTGCTGTGCCGCAGCAGGCACTGCCACCCCCAATCAGGTTCAACGCTACACCTCTTCTGTAGTTATCAAGAGTTATCAGAGCAATCTCAAAGCAGTCACCTTGAACTGCGATTCAGACACGTGAATTGCAGGTCGCATATTTCAGGTTCATAGCGCCAACAGCGTGTCAGCGCGGAAATATTTACAACAGTTAATGCATGGTACGATGCGCCACTTGCCGCCGTAAACAGGGAGGATGGCCGAACCGATCCTGCCTTACCCTGCGCGGAAGGCGGTGGTATGCTGATGAGAAGAGGACGGAAGGCAGCCACAGATGGTGTGGCGTCTTGCCAATCATAGCCACCATCAGATACGATTTCGGATGAAAACGGTCCGGAACCTAGCGGGATGATGTTGCTGACGCAGATTTTTACTCGTACCAGAACAGCCTTCTGAAGCTCAAGGCAACACACTCACACTATCCGCATTCAATCGACTTATTTCTGCACATAATTTCCTCCATATATAGGGTTCAGAGTCACAATTTCAACTTGTAAGCAATCTCTCCATATCGTGTATTGATTCCGCGAGTAAAATTCGAGGGCAATCTTTAGCAAGCTAGTCAATCCTAACCATTACTTTTTTGTTCGCTCGAAAACTAATCAATAGAAGGTTTACCGAATATGGATGCCCTAGATACAGCAGTGACACGACGCGACCAGAACGCTATACAGAGGGAACTCGCAAAGCTCAATAGTATGACTGTATTGTTTTGGGCGGCAAAGAACGGCCATGAGTCTTTGGTAAAGTCCTTACTCGAGAAGGACGGCGTCGGCCTAAACTCCAGGGACACCATTTCGGGACAGACTCCGCTCCCGTGGGCGGCACACAAGGCAGTGGTGAAGCTCTTGTCCAAGAAGGACGGCATCGATCCGAATTCTAAGGACAGCCAAAGTCGGACGCCGCTTTCGTGGGCGGCACTAAAGGGGCACGAGGCTGTGGTGAAGCTCTTGCTCAAAAACGACCGCGTCGACCCAGACTCCCCAGACTCTCCAGACTCCCCAGACTCCTCAGACTCCGAGGACAGCCAAGATCGGACGCTGCTGTCGTTTGGCCGGACGCCGCTGTCGTGGGCTGCAGAGATGGGGCACGATGCCGTGGTGAAGCTCTTACTCGAGAACGACCGCGTCGACCCAGACTCTAAGGATAGCTATGGTCGGACGCCGCTGTCGTGGGCGGTACTAAAGGGGCACGAGGCTATAGTAAAGCTCTTGCTTAAGAACGACCGCGTCGACCCAGACTCTAAAGACAGCCAAGGTCAGACGCCGCTTTCGTGGGCTGCAAAGATGGGGTACGAGGCTATAGTAAAGCTTTTACTCGAGAACGACCGCGTCGACCTAGACTCTAAGGATAGTTGTAGTCGGACGCCGCTTTCGTGGGCCGCAAAGATGGGGTACGAGGCTATAGTAAAGCTCTTACTTAAGAACGACCACGTCGACCCAGACTCTAAGGACAGCCAAGGTCAGACGCCGCTTTTGTGGGCTGCAGAGATGGGGTACGAGGCCGTAGTGAAGCTCTTACTCGAGAACGACCGCGTCGACCCAGACTCTAAGGACAGCCAAGGTCGGACGCCGCTGTGGTGGGCGGTACTAAAGGGGCACGAGGCCGTGGTGAAGCTCTTGCTTAAGAACGACCGCGTCGACCCAGACTCCAAGGACAGCCAAGGTAAGACACCGCTGTCGTTGGCCGCAGAGAACCGGCGCTTGGCGGTGGTGAAGGCACTATTAGAGAAGGGAGCGGACGTTGGGGCAAAGACTACGAGTGGAGAGACGGCATTATACTTGGCAGCTAAAAACGGCAACAAGGCGGTGGTGCAGCTGCTGCTAGAGAAGGGAGCGGATATCGAGGCAACGAACATGAAGGGAATGACGGCACTGCATATTGCTTTTCTGCAAGAACACGAAGATGTAGTACAACTATTGCAGGGTAGAGGGGCAGATGTGAAGATGAAATATGTGGGAAAAGAAATTGAAGTATTTTGGAGATGTGTCAGTACCTCAAGTCTACCCTTGTTTTATTCTCTCTGACTCCTCGCAGTGCTGTGGCCGTAAATTTAAGGCCATTTTCGCTAGAAGTAGTATTGTTATAGCAGCAGAATTTGTTCGAAGAATGGATTGGGATGTGAGCCGCGACGGACCCTTAAGGACCCGCCTTTTCAAGTCTTATTGGCTAGAGAACTTTCTGTGGACTTTTGGACCGAGCTTCTTAGGCCGCTTTTCCTGGGAGTCTTCCACCGGTCAGCCCGCAGACGGAGATCTTGAATCGGGCAGGCAACCAAGCAAGGAGGACCAAGACCGAGATCGCCGAATTCTAGAAACATCGCAAGACCGGAAAGATCAAGACTGTATTTCGGGCGCAGTGGATATTCCGAGCAATGCCCTTCGAGAGCCTGTTTTCATTTGCCTTTTTGGCAAAAGGAAGAATGGGCGGCGACTCTCCCACGCAAAAATACAACGATCAGAGCGCACAAGTGATAAGGATATGGACAAAGCGATGTTCACGGCATTACAGCATAAGCTATTGAAACAACAGATGTCACGGCCATGGAGGTGGTTGAATCCCAACAAAATATCTGGCTTCGAATTCTGGGAGGTGAGGCACTTCCCAGCTTTCCAAAGCTGCGTGTTTGCTAATAGTGGATAAAGTTTGATTTATATCATATTGACAAGCTCGTAAATCCTATCAAGAAGGACAAGATGCCCCATGAAGAAGGTATCCCGGAACCGGAGCCGGCACCGCAGATAATTGGTTCCAGTACTGGACTGGAGGGAACATCTTCTGCTGTAAATTTGTCCTCTAGGGCCCCGGTACCAAGACCAGCAGTACAACCGTCCGGATCGCCAGCAGCATCGACCTCACAGTTAAGTAACATTTCCAGTTGCCAGCGCCGGGAATGGGAATATACACCCATGAGCGAGTCGGAATTAACAAAATACAAGAAAATGCTCCTGAGCGACTATCTTCTGCACCATTTCTGGAATCCGGGCCACGCGCTACCGCAGTCTCCAATATGGCGCGGCCTGCCACGGAAAATAAGAGCAAAGCTTGTATGTACTGAAGACCCAAAGCCCGGGTGGGGCTTTGAAGTCTACAAGGAATGGGATTGGGAGGCCTTTACGCTATTGACGAGCCTGATCATCTTGATTGTGGTGATCATAGCTGTGGTACTTTGCGTACAGTACAAGTGGCCCATCGCGTATGGCGTGGCGCTCGCACTTGCTCCTATCACAACAGTCGGCTATATTAATACTCTCCTTAGTAGTATTACAAAACAGAGGGGACTATCGGAGTAATAGGAATGATTAAAGTGCTTATAAAAAAAGCATGACAAGAAACGAAAGAGGGCAGATGCAGAAGACAGCTCGGTTCAGCGGGTATTGTATCCGGATACAAGGCACACCTAAGGTAGACAAACTAGTAGCGCGGTATATGGGATAGAGTCTGGTATGTTTTAGGCATAGCAGAACCGCGATGTCGTCGACGATAATGGGCGGCTTGGGCGACTTGTTCAGCGCCGTCGTCAACATATCGCGCGCGCGAAGTGTTATAAATTAGATTGATTTTTATAGGCTACGAATATACTTATTAAGTTTATTTCTATTAGTCGTATATAAGCCTTTTCGTTATATATCTTTTAGAGTAAGACTAGTAGTATAAAGCCCACGTTCTCCTTTACTGTAGGACGTACAACGACCTCCGGAATCGGATATTTGACCGCCTTCCAGGACGCCATAACCTCCGGACCATCCTCACTAAGCCACAACCAGCCACCAAGGCCATCGAATTTATGGAACAGACGCAGATCCTTAGGCAAGTCGAGATCAGAGACGCGTAGATGAAACCGAGCGCTAGGTAGGTATAGCGGATGCGACACACGAGGCGAACGCCTCTATGAAGCCTAGAAGACAGTGTACATTAGTATCAGAACTATTATCTAGATGGGCCTGCCAGCATATTTAGATAGTGGTTGAGGAAGGAAGGCAGGCCTCTGGGGACGGCTGGTCTTGTTTTGCAGGATAACGTAGGGCGGAACGGGTCAGCAATGATCCGGGGCGCGTCGGCTGTCTGCCAAGCCCGCCAAACCGGGCATAGCTGCGGAGAAATCGCGGCTGAAACCGAGTAGGACACAATCAATCAAGCTTAGCCACGTTGCTTTGACTGCCCCGCTATCCTTTTCAAAACCGGCCTGTATATTTCCCATAAACTTGCTAGACAGCCCAGTTGCAGTTCTTTAAATTCTCGAGCTGTGCACGTCTTATCTACACCTATTCCAATGATTTCCCTTGCTAGTGCTTGCTGATAGTCCGCTCCTTATGCGTCTTTTGCGGCTTGAAGATGACGGCAAGTTCAGCCTGTTCGAATATGTGGACAAACACATCCCACCATATGCGGTTCTTTCGCATACCTGGGGAGCGGATCACGAAGAAGTTACCTTCAAAGACTTGACGGAGGGTGCGGGCGCGAACAAGACGGGCTATCGCAAGCTCCGCTTCTGCGGAAAGCAAGCTGCGAATGATGGCCTGCAGTTCTTCTGGGTGGATACCTGCTGTATCGACAAATCGAGCAGTGCGGAGCTCTCGGAAGCGATCAATTCCATGTACCGTTGGTACGAGGAGGCCGAAGTGTGCTACACATATCTTGCCGATGTGCCGTCGGAATCCAAATTCTCGAAATCCAAGTTTTCGAGTAGTAGGTGGTTTACCCGAGGATGGACCCTTCAAGAGTTAATCGCTCCATCGAATGTAATATTTTTCGATGAGGAATGGAAGAAGCTGGGGTCTAGGGAAGGCCTACAACTAGTTGTATCCGACCGCACTGGTATACCTGTCAGCATCCTCAGAGGAGACGATGACCTCGAAACGTTTAGTATCGCACAAAAAATGTCATGGGCTTCGAAGAGGGAGACAAAAAGAGAGGAAGATATTGCTTACTGCTTAATGGGCATATTTGGCATCCATATGCCACTGATCTACGGAGAGGGGCATAGAGCTTTCATTAGGCTCCAGGAAGAAATCATGAAAATTTCGGATGACCATAGCCTCTTTGCCTGGAGATCATCAGAGAATCATGGCGGACTTCTGGCCACGTCTCCGGCTATGTTCATGCACTCGGGCAATATCATCCCAGCAGAACCTTTCAATCCATTCAGCAGCCCCTTGACCGTTAGCAATAAAGGGATACATTTAACGCTCCCTATTATGGGCATTGATCACGATGGCTTGGCTCTTGCAATCCTTTATTGTAAAGAGGACAAGGAGGAAGGTGGGGAAATTTATCGATGGATAGCAATTTACGTGAAAGATATTCTCCAGACGAACGAGTATTTTGC
Organism: Darksidea phi; assembly: GCA_030770425.1. Classification (NCBI taxonomy): domain Eukaryota; kingdom Fungi; phylum Ascomycota; class Dothideomycetes; order Pleosporales; family Lentitheciaceae; genus Darksidea; species Darksidea phi. The sequence continues at coordinate 38,612 of JASJFT010000164.1, read as the reverse complement.
AAGGGAACAGAGCGAAAAACTTGAACTGCTAGATCTAGGCGGTTTTACTCTACCACAGTATCCTGCGAGAAGCATTTGCATCCAGAATAGGAGTCTAGGACGTAAAAAAGGACGTAAGAATAAACAAGCGCTAGAGCGGACGGAGCAAGTGCTAGGAACGGAGCATCCCAACGCATTGACCAATGACAGTAATCTGGCGTTGGTGCGGCAGTATCAGGGCAGATACGCAGAGGCTGAAGAGATGGAGGGAAGAGTGCTGGAGGAAAGAGAGAAGGTGCTGGGGAAAAAACACCTGAACACGCTGAGGAGTATGAACAATCTGGCGTTGATACTACAGTACCAGGGTAGATATACAGACGCCGAAGCGACGATGCGAGGGGCGCTAGAGGGGAGAGAGGAGGCACTGGGGAGAGAACACCCGGACACGCTGGCGAGCATGAACAATTTGGCGTTGATGCTACAGTACCAGGGTAAATATATAGACGCCGAAGCGATGATGCGAGGGGCGCTAGAGGGGAGAGAGAACGTTCTGGGGACGGCGCACCCTGACACATTAACGAGCGTTAGTAATTTGGCATTTATACTGTGGCACCAGACCAAGTATATAGAGGCAGAATCGATGATGCGACGAGCGCTAGAGGGGAGAGAGAGAGTGCTAGGAATAGAGCACCCTGACACGCTGACGAGTGTCAGTAGTCTGGCGTTCGTGCTGCAGTATTGGAGCAAGTATAAAGAGGCTGAAGTGATGGAGAGACGAACGATAAAAGGGAGGGAGAGAGTACTAGGGACAAAGCACCCTGACACACTGACGAGCTTCAGCAGCCTGGAATTAATGCTGTGGCATCAGGGCAAGTATACAGAAGCGAGATTGATGAAGCGACGCGCTCTAGAGGGTTGGGAGAGAGTACTAGGGACGGTGCACCCTGACAGACTGGCGAGCGTCAGTAGTCTAGCGTTCGCGCTGTGGCATCAGGGCAGATACGAAGAGGCTGGAGAGATAGAGGGACAAGTGCTAGAAAGAAGAAAGAAGGCGCTGGGGAAGGAGCATCCGGACACGCTGACAAGCATGAACAATGTGGCAGTGGCACTGAGCCGCCAGAGGAAGCACATGGAGGCGGTGAAGATACATCAAGAGACGCTGACGATGAGCGAGAAGGCGTTAGGAAAGAAACATCCAGACACACTAGTGAGCATGAGCAACCTGGCAGGAGCACTGAGCGGCCAAGGGAAGTACGCGGAGGCGGAGAAGATGCATCGTGAGACGCTAGTGCTGAGAGAGAAGGTGTTGGGGAAGGAGCACCCGTACACGCTAATGAGTAGGAGCAATGTGGCAAGGGCACTAAGCTGCCAAGGGAAGTACGCGGAGGCGGAGAAGATGCATCAAGAGAAGCTAGCGCTGAGCAAGAAGGTATTAGGAAAGGAGCACCAAGACACGCTGACAACCATGAACAATGTAGCAGTGGCACTAAGCCGCCAGGGGAAGCACGTGGAGGCGGAGAAGATACATCGAGAGACGCTGACGATGAGCGAGAAGGCGTTAGGAAAGAAACACCCTGACACGCTAGTAAGCATGAGCAACCTGGCAGGAGCACTGAGCCGCCAGGGGAAGTATGTGGAGGCGGAGAGGGTACATCGAGAGACGTTAGCGATAAGAGAGATAGTATTAGGAAAGGAGCACCTGTACACACTGACGAGCATGAAAAATGTGGCAGGGGCACTAAGCCGCCAGGGGAAGCACGCGGAGGCGGGGAAGATGCGTCGAGAGATGCTGGGACTGAGAGAGAAGGTATTGGGAAAGGAGCACCCATACACACTGACGAGCATGAACAATATGGCAGAGGCACTAAGCGACCAGAAGAAGTATACAGAGGCGGAGAAGATATATCGGGAGACGCTAGCGCTAAGGGAAAAGGTGTTAGGAAAGGAGCACCCGTACACACTAACGAGCATGAACAATGTGGCAGGGGCACTAAGCCGCCAAGGGAAGCACGCGGAGGCGGAGAAGATGTATCGAGAGACGCTGGGACTGAGAGAGAAGGTATGGGGAAAGGAGCACCCATACACACTGACGAGCATGAACAATATGGCAGAGGCACTAAGCGACCAGAAGAAGTATACAGAGGCGGAGAAGATATATCGAGAGATGCTGGTGCTGAGAGAGAAGGTGCTAGGAAAGGAGCACCCGCACACGCTGATGAGCAGGAGCAATGTGGCAAGGTTACTAAGCCGCCAAGGGAAGCACGCGGAGGCGGAGAAGATGCATCGGGAGACGCTAGCGCTGAGAGAGATGTTGGGAAAGGAGCACTCAAACACGTTGGCGGGCATGACGCACCTGGCATTCACTTGAAAATCCCAACGCCGCAAGGGACGCTTTCTTGTTGATGGAGGAATGCTCCCGGCTGCAGCAACAGGTGCTGGGCGTTGAGCATCCCAACTCAGTCGTCGCTCCGGGCCTTAGATGGGTGGCAAATAGAAAAATAACTGGGACAAGCGAAGCGGCACCTGGAGCATTAGAGAGAGGTATTTGGAAAGCTTAGGAAGCAAGGTGTGGCGTTGGTTTTGGGTACGTTACAGTGCTTCCATTCTGAGATGGTATGCAATGTGACCAAGCGCTCCCGGGACATCACAAAATCCAAACTCTGGATTGGGAGCAGGGTTGAGCACTGAAGGTCCCAGCGCTTACCTAGTCAGCTAACATGTTCCCAGTATCGAACCGCAATCATTGTATGACACAGCCATCGAATAATATATCTGCCTTGATAGCTTTCGTGACATAACTATACACCACCACGTCACCCTCGAGCTCTACAGACCTGCCGTTAGTACCGTCACTGAGCGAGGGGAACAAGTGCGCACGCTTCTCGAGCGAAGAGATAGGAGGGGTATAAGATAAGGTGATATAGGCGGCTTTGAGCATAGAGGGCATGGCAGCGAACGGTGGGCATGATATCGAGATTAAAGCCTACGCTTCGGCAAGAGGGTTGAGTACCACTAGCAGAACGCCATCGTTACAAGCACATACGAAGGTGGGCTTTATATATTTTGGTAATATAGCTAACATGTTTTATAAGCGAGCGGCCAATATAAGCGAGCGGCCAACCTTATCAACTTTTCGCGTACAAAAAGCCACGTAGTTCAACAACGTACTAGAAATCTATCAATATAATAGCTATTCTAAATCAAGTAGTATCTATAGTAGCCTTCTTACACGTTCGTGAGTTATACCCAGGTTCTCTACAGCGCGTATAGCGCGCTGAAGCCTATTAGCTTATACCTAATTACGTAGTAACTTAACGTCTTTCGTTCTCCTACTACTACTTAGTAGCCTTTTGAATAATAATAGCCTCTCCCTCTACCTTAGTTAGGATATCCTACTTCTAGATCCTCTTCTTTTTACGCGCTCTATATATTATAGTAGTCTTATTTATCTTCTCTAGGCTCGTAATTCGTTTGTATATAAGTATAGCTTTATAAGCTATTACCTTAACACCTTTTCTTAGCTAATTAAGAGCTATAATAATAGAAGTAGGTAATAAACTCTTATATCTACGTACGCGCTTATAAATTAATATTAATTAAGCCTATACTTTATATACGTTACTTAATATTCTAGCCTTTTATATAGTCTTTAGTAGGGCTACTAGTAATAACGTCCTTAGCTTAATATTAAGCTTCGAAATTATTACCTCTAAATTATATAGAACTAGACTAGTACCTTAAAAGCTCGTATAAATATTCTTCTTTATAATAGTCTTATTATAGACTACGTAGAAGATAGGTAGAAATTTAAGCTTTATAATATAGTTAATATAATTATAAATTAGGTTATTAATCTAATCCCTATATATATACTTTAATAGTAAAAAATAACCTATATTAAGTAACTATAGGAGGTATAATAAATAAGCTAGTATATAAAGAGTATAGATTTTATTCTTCTTATAGAGATTCTAGAATTTCTTTAAGATATAATTACTATAACTATTAAGAATTAGTAGCTAGTATATACCTACTCTATAATTTATCGTATATCTAATAAAGTACTTTAGCTAGATAACTCCTAGATTATTATTTATCTAGTTATTATTACTAATACTAATAATCTAATTATCTAGTATATTATTACCCTTATACTAGGTAAAGAGATAGTACTAGCTAGCGAAGATAATAAAGAATAGAATAGTCTACCTAGTAGTATTAATTTTCTATATTATAGTAACCTACTCGCGATTATCTAGCTAGATAGCTTTAATCTACCTATATCTCTCTAAGCTAGTAATAATTAGTTATACTAATATCTTATCTATTATAAAACTAGCTTTATCGAAGTTATAGATATTCTTATTATAGATATTCTACTTAGCTCTAATATATACTATATACTTAAACTAGGTTTAAATAATATTAAAATTCTTATAAAGAGCTTACTATTAATTATAAAGTCGATTAAATTATATTTTAAGATTATTAGTTTAATTAATAAAGTTTCTAAACTATAGCTTATTTATCTACTTAGTACCGCGTATAGTAAGTAGTCTATTTACTATATTTTATATAGCCTCTAGTATAGGGGTATATCCTTATAAATCTAGATTAAGTATATAGCTAATAACTACCTCCTCCTCTAGCTTAGAAAGCTTCCTTAATTTAGACTAATAATTATATTATATAGCGATTCTAGCGCGTTATCGTTATACTATTATTCGGGGGACGTTAAATATAGATATAGTAAGATTAATACTCTAGATCTAATTCTAATTAATAGCTAAGATAGCTAGGGAGATATCTACTTTATTATAAGGTAATTAAATAATAGTTAGTTAAGCTATAAGAGTTAATAAATAATATATTATAAAAAGTTAATAAGATTAGCTACTTACTTATATTAGCCGCTTACTTATAAAATATATTATTATACGGCTATATAAGAATAGTTCCTTATATAATTACTATAATATTTAGTACTATAGATAGGTACTACGGGTTATCTTCTAGGATATATAAGAAGTTTATATTATTATAGTTTATAAGGGTCTATTAAGATAGAGTAGAGTTTTAATATAGTATAATACTAGACTAATAGTAAAATTCCGGGCCGTTTCTAGCCGATATTAAAACTAGTAGCTATACTTAGTAAGTTTATACTATATACTATCTTCTATTATAAGCTATAATCCTAGTATTACTTCGTAATACTATTTATTCTAGACGTTTATAGTAGGGGTATAGTAGGAGCTAATTATTTACCCTTTCTACTTATAATAACGAAAATATAGAATAATTAAGTTTAAATAAACTCTAAGAACTCTTATTTATAGACTTAGTTATCGTAGATAGTATCGAAGAGGTATAAGATATTAGGTAAGAAGATAGGTTCTTATTAAATATAAAAAGTTTTATTTATATAGAGTATAATACTTAGTATTCTAACGAAATATAAGGCCTATAAAAGTATTACTACGCTTCTCTAGTCGAAAATCTACTATAATTACGAAATATTTTATAGAAATTAGCTAGTAATATATCTATCCTCTTATTAAGCTCTAGGAAAAGGTCGAACTACTAACCTAATTAATAACTATAATAACGATAATCCGACTCTATTATCTAAAGTTATAACTCTTCTAGAAATCTATAATTATACTAGATAATTTAGAGCTTCTAAGCTAATAGTCTCTATTATAGTACTAAATTATAGAAGATATATTCTACTTATTATAAACGCCCCGTAAGTATATATACTCGTTAAGAGTAAGGGTTAATTTTAAGTTAAGCGTATAAGACTTACTATAGATTAGTATATCCCGGTTGTATACTTTATATACTCGAGAACTTGCTTATACTCCTTCAACTCGCTTATAAGAATAGCCTTGAAAGTTTTTACTACGGCCTTTAGAAAGATAACTAGATTAGCTTAGTAGAAGTGGTTCTCCCTAATCTATAGGATAGGAGCCACCATACTCAAAGAATAGGCTGATTATAGTTGGGAGGGGAAACCGCTCTTGAAAGAAGTAGAGGATTCAGTACCTTGAATAATAAAGACTGATTACCAAGTCTGATTTGATTCGATTCACTGAATAAGTAGTGAAAATGAACGAACTATTCGTATAGATAGGCCCCTTGATGCCCATACTGGAAGTATAACTGTTAAGAAGAGTTATTATCAAGCTTGGTAGCCAGCCAAAGTCATCCACGGTTCATGAGCAGGCTCTTCAGCCGTACACACAAAAACACACACGCGCGCGCACGCACGCACGCACGCACGTGGAGTTCTACATCTGAGGTTAAAATGGGTGTAGACGCAGCTGTAGTTGGGTAGGGACGGACAAACTGTCTTGCGCGCAGCGCCCGGGCGGTCCGAGTACCGCATCCAGCGGTACTAGCCACAGTGGCTTCACCTCGGGTGAGCGGTGTTCAGTTACTGGGGCTAAGAAATTCCGTTCCCGCGCTTGGTTTATCTTACTATACCTTGCGTTTCTTGCTGGTGCAAGACCAAAACGGCCAATTATTTGGTATAAGAGTAAGGAAACTTGATATATCGGACTACCTAAGGAAAATTAGCTGACAATATTCACCGTCCTCAGTTAAGATAACGGGACTATGAGTACTAAAAGGAAATACATTCAAACAGAACTATCTTGAATGTTCCGTATCCCCATGATCATTGTTCGCTACTTGAAAACAGCAGCTCTATGCCACTTGCTCTCCACTGGTCCCCTCGTCCCTAATCAGTGTCGGATGTAACGATACTTTACGGCTGAAACTCCAATTTTCTAGCTTCTCCCAGTCAACACACTTCCTAGGCGCATTAACCCGTGCATGAGGTTTATTTGAGGTTAGGGAAACACCATCCCATGTAAATGTATACAGGCTCAAATCTCCAGTACACATGACCAAGAGTCGGAGCGATTCAATGCAATGATCTTAGAAATTAGTGAGATTTCTTTTGGCCAAGGATGAAAGATTGGAAAAGGATAACGAACCCAAGTGTCCTTGTAGATACTGTAGATCAGGCCGTGTTAGATTGGGATAGAATGTCTCTTGATACAAGAAAAGGCGAAACTGTCTCTATGTTGAATATCAGTATGGAATAGTGAAGGATTCTAGAAGGATGGGTGCGCAACACACCAGACAGTGAATTTGATGGTAAACTGCTAATGATGCAAGATAACCTCCTGCGCGAAGCTCCACTGCATCTTCCACCTGGACACCTGAATGCCTTAACTCTTGCTCAGTAGCTGAGAAAGAGGTCGCTAGCATATACTGTTAGTATCAAATCCCAGTCGGTACTATGGGCGGGTATCGTAAATAAGTCTTGGAGGGCGTTACGTTGAATAAGATCATCCCAAGCACGTATATTCTCTCGATTTGGAGGCCCAGAGAATGCGCTATGGGCTGAATGATTGGCGGCGTGTTCGTTCTTTATAACATAACTGATTGAGTCCATCGCTGGGGCTTCGAACAGATCAGTCTCCAAATCTTAGGTTGAAGTCGGAACCAATCCCTATATCTAGCTGGTCACTTACAATATAATCTTTTCTCTTCTGGAGAGCCAGAGTGGCTTAGAGGAACAGTGCACAGTAATAAGACAAGTACGACGTGCAGCAAAAAGAAGTAGGTGTACAGGTACGGCTGTTGCCTCCACGGGTAGAATTTTGGCTGAATGAATACGTCGCTCTGGGCCTCTTGACTTCCTCGCAAAAGATGTTCCTTTTCTTCTTCCATTTTATAAAGGATAGGGAAGGACAATAATTGAAAATCCAGAGGGTTTGGTCGAGAAGCGGGATACACACGGGGTGGGAACCTTAATGTTTGGGTTGGAGTACCAAATGCTTATGAAGAATGGTAATTGGACAGCCCGCTAAGATTTCAAATCATCAACAGCGTAGCGAGTATGGATGGCGTCAGCAATCTCGCGCAGTGTGGTCAGTTATTTAGCCGAATCTGTTCAAGGGTGACTGAGTATGCGGTGAGAAGTTGCGCGGGGGGCGGCGGCACTAAAGTTCGTGCTATAAAGCCACATTGGGCTTAGCGTTCTGAGCATCTTCCTGCTGAATAGCACCGGCAATCGCGTTCGGAGTCGTCGATTATCAGGCTAGTCCGACCTTCCATAACCGTAACACGGACCTGCTGATCGTGCATACATTAGAGTCAGGATTAGTTGATTCATAGCCTGGAACACGCGGGCTAGAGCCGTGGGATCAAGGGCAGGCCTACTTCTGCTCCTAGAATCTAAAGTATAAATATAACTCGGCTCTCCCATCTGATCTTGCCAGCAGACACCATTGCCATTCTATCAGAAATTTTGCCTCTCCATCCGAAAAAAAGGTGAAACCCCTTTGGATCTAGCAATATGACATTGCTGACTAGAATGACTAGATGATGTGCTCCGCCATCGTCCTGTCCAGTATTCTCGTTGCCTTGAGCACTTTCTCCGCCTCGGCCAGCCCAGTACCTGGTTAGTCAAAATACCGCTGGTATTGGGATTATGCTGATATGTTAGTGAAGTTGGGGGTGAGGTTCAGGTTAATTGCGATCGAGGTTCGTCTTGATAGGACGAGGTGACTTATAGTGTTGTAGTGACATGAGTGATAGCTCCAATCCCCGAGGGCACTATCTTTGCGAGAGATGTAGTAGGGGCTTGTTCCTTTTAACTTCTCGGTTCTCGGCGACGCGCGCGCCAGCGGGTGGAGGCGATGGGGGTAGTTTCTAGAATGCGGAGACTGAGAATATAGCCGTAATGGTAAACGGTTCCTCATTCAATATCTGACGAGAGAGCAACGGGCTCGCCTTATAGTCGCAGCATGTCCTTCTAACACGACTGAAGCTACTAGTTATTGATCCGCAAAAGAAATTGTCCCTCCACGGGGTCGAACAGCACCCTTGGGTCCTGAAGCACTATCAAAAGGGTGAGAAAATTCAACATGCAAAAGCTGCTGATGGCTGTGGTGGAGGAATGCATTAATCGTTCATCGAAACGCATGACAACCCTGGTTGGCTAGGCGTTTACGGCGATAGTTTGACGATCATTTGGATTCAGGGAGTGAGGTGAGGATGCTGGCCGCCCGCCCGCCCCGCGCCCACGAGTCGCCCACAGCCTATACCAGGAAGAACTTAAGTACCGAGTCTAAGATATATTCTTGCTCTATATATCGCCTCTGGTAAATCTATTTTCAGCGGCGAGCTCACGCAAAGTAATAATTACTCTATCGATTCATGGTCTCAGAGAAATCCTGAATATAAGGCAACCGGATCAACATGATCGCAGTAAAACCTGTTTTCAACCTCCCTACTATTACGCTCCTCGAAACTCGTCCTCCATCCGCAGATATCCTTCACTGCCGGCCGGATTCCTTTCCGATGTCACCATTACGCTTCGCTTCAACTCGATGCCGCCATTGGATGGCGCGCCACTAGACCCGTTGCTATCATGGAAAGTCTTGCCGCGCAAGCTTGCGAGCATGCGGAGGAAGAGGGCGCGACACGGAGGGAGCGAGGCAACAATAATAGCTATATGCAGCTCGATGAGCGTCCAGACGCCGACATAGAGGAGCGCAAACGTCGGATCAACACGAGAATTCTTGAAGTCTTTTACGAGCGCGATACGGACAACCGAGGAAGCGGCGGCGCTGTTGTTTGGTTAGCTATGTCCAGGGTACAACGCGTTGTCCATGCTCTAAACGAATAGGCATATTATACTCACAGTAATCCCAGCGCAATCACACTCATAATCCCAATCTTCGTCTTCGTGTTCATGTTCAGCCTCCAAATGATGGGCAGCGGCGTCAGCGCACACACAAAATCCGTAAAGATAGTGATAGCGCTCAGCACATACGTGGCGTCCATGAACTCCTTCAGATCTATGCACTTGCGCCCCGGCACCGTGGGGTCCCAGTTTCCCTCAACGGGCGTGCATTGCAGCCAAATGACGAAGCAGAAGGCGGTTGTAGACGTCACAATCAGCACGAGGTTGCCCTGTAGCGCCCATCGCAGCCAGCGATTCGTCCCGCTGATGGTCAGAAGGAAGAGCAGCACAGAGACCTTGACGAACATGAGGCCGAGGAGGAGGAAGAATTCGCCGACGACTAGCGTTTTTACGGCGACGATTATGTCGGCTAGATCGAGGTAATAGGCGTGACGGCCGACGCCATGTTGCGAGCCGACGATTGTGAAGGGGAGGTTTGTGATTGCGCATATCTTTTAGGCGTTAGGAAGGGCACGCGAGGAGAGAGGGCAACGCACCATGGCAGCTATCATGGAGTAATCATCCAGTTTGAGGCCATTTGCCTTCCACCGCGCGACGAGCCGGAACGACACCACGAGCAGAGCGAGAGGCGTGAAGACGCAGGTCGTCGCGAGCGGTAGCAGCGTCCTGTCTTCGTCGGGCGGCAGGTTCGCGGGCAGCATCGAGGACGCGGGCATGTCTTGTTCTTTTGCCTTTGCTTTGTTGAAGCAGGCGCGCACGTACCCGATGCGATGCTGGATCAGAGGCCAGGGCGGAGAGGAAAGACGAGAAGGAGGCGCGTGTTCGCGGGGTGGTCGATATGCAGCGCAGCATGCATGGCTTTCTTACAACCCGGGCAAGGCGGTCGGCCCTGCGACCCCTGCTGACGCCGTAATCTATATCCCTGTGCTGCGCGAGGAGGTAGGCGATCGTGGCCCGCCTTGGAGTCGGTATCGGAGACTTGAGCTACGGTACTGTAGTACCGGAGAACGATGGGCATAGCCGTTGATTAGGCCAGCCGGGCAATAGCCGTTGATTAGACCAGCCACAGCAACTTTGTGTGCATGGGGCATTTCAGGCCAGCATAGGGTAGGGCGCTTATGGCGAGGGCGCAGTGGGCAGACGGGGGCGCAAGCCAGAGCGGATGCACGTGCAGGCAGATACCTAGCCTAGAGCCTGCCGAGAAGGATGATTTAAGCCGCCGGGTCTGGTTTCGCATACCGAGCCACTCAGGCTGCGAGGGGGCTGCACGCTAGGCTTGGCGTGTACGCTAGTCGATGTATGTACACCCCGACGTCGCGACACACGCACGGAATTTGCCGGTGTGCTCCGGACGCATTTATTACTTACTTGCTTGCTTACTGCCTTCTCTAGTAAGATCATGCAGCCATCAGTCCAATTTGGTTCTGTGCCGTCGGCAAAGGCCCAACGGCCGGAGGCCACGTTTGGCAGCCGGGGTTTCTACGAGCTCTGGAAATGGAAATCCCCAAAATAGGAACACTACTGTGGATCATCATCTCGGTCGACTTTTTTGGGAAGAGAAGATGCATGTGGTATTGTCCTAGGTAACATGTTCCTGACGCCGTTCCACAAAAACCAGTCGCAATGGCCCCGGCAAGGCCGTGAAGCAGTCCTTGATGTCCGACACTGTCTCGCGCTCGTTGCTCCGTTGCGCAAAACTAAAGTCGTACTGCGTGACCAATCGCGCCGTCACAAGCCGCAGCTCGATGAGTGCCAGCTGCTTCCCCAAGCAACTGTGTGCGCCGCTCATGAAAGGCGCGTATCCTCTAGCGTCTTTGATCATGTCGGAGCCTGCGTACCACCGCTCTGGGAGGAACTCGGAGGCGCGCACGTAGCTGCTCTCTAAGCGGCCAAGACTCCACAACGGCGTCGAAATAGTAACGTTTCCGGGGATGAAGTTGTCGCCGATTTTGAGGCCTTCTGGTGGAGTTTGGCGAAGGGGTGCAGTGATGACTGGGGGATAGAGGCGCAGTGTCTCGTTGATGAGAGCATTGAGATGGGTCAAAGATTGGAGTGCGCGGTTGTCGGCCATGTCCACGTCCCTCAGCTCCTCGCGCAATTTGGCGACGTGCTCTGGTAGCAGCGCGAGGTGGTAGAACAAGAACGTCAGCGCGATGGACACGGTGTCTGACCCGGCAATAATGATGACCATCGCGTCGCCTCCGAGGTAGTGCATGTCGATCTCGCTGGGGTCCGACGGTGAGCGAGCCGCAGAAATCAGCTTCGACATGACATCGTCCTCGTCTCTGTCCATTTTCGCGCGCTTCCGTATGCTCTCTTCTGCATATGCTTCGAGCTTCTTGAAGTCTGCGTTTGCGCCAGGAAGAGAGGTCAGGACAGTCACCAGCCAGGGAATCGGCGTCAGTCGACCGATGATATATATTCCGCCTCGCATGATCTGGACAATGGGGTGCTCCTCGTTGCTCTCCAGCATGCCGAAGCCAGACCCAAATGCCGTGTCGCCCATTACGTCGAAGCCAAAGAACAAAAAAAGCTGAGTACAGTTGATCGGCTCGCCGAGTCGTTTTCCGATGTTAGCACTCAGCCGGTCGACATGTGTCTTGACTCGCTCCTGGTACGAACGCAGTGCTTTCATGCCAAAGCCCTGGTCCCAGATCTTACGACGTGCCTGGTGTAGAGGCGGCTTCCGGGTCGCGTGTATCGAGCGGTCTTTCTGGAGCATGTCGTACCAAGGCGCCTTGATGCACTTGGAGCCCGGCCCGTGGACAGCGGGAACGCCGTCGGCTCTGAAAACAACGACTTCGTTCGGGCCGATGCGGACCATGTCTCCGTACTGCTTGTGGAGCGCTTCGAGGACCTCCTGGTTCTGCAGATTGGAGAGCTTGAAGCTGTGCCAGAACTTGGTTGCTTTGGCCAGTGTTGGGCCTGGGACGGCGCGCAAGGGGTGGAAGAACAGTCGGTAGACGAGCATCGAGGAGAAGAGGCCGGCGGCGAAGCTCGTGAGCAGCAGCGTTGCGTTTAGCGCAGCTTGAGGCCATGTTGAGCCGCGCGATAGAGATGTGAAGAGGAGGGCGCTCCAGGCGGTGGGAATGAGGGCCGCAAGGCGCGGAGCGTTATCATGGTGCTCGCCGCGGATGAAGTACAACAGGTGCGCGCCCACGCCTGCCACCGAGGCCGTCAACGGTGCCGAGTTGAACATGGCCGACGCCACTAAGATGCTTAGGATGCGATTCAGTTCGATTCGATCCTTACATGACGGTTCAAAGAAACTACTGTACATATCTGCCGGGCGTGGTTTTGCCAAGGATGGACTGCAGGCGACGGCTGCGGCACACCCCTGCTAGCCTCCCGCTTGGCCTCGCCTCGGTCACCGAAGAGAATGACGATGCCTGTCAGCCGCTAGCCCCAAAATGCTACTGCTGACTAAGCATTCAAAATTGCCCACAACGTCCATCCCATGCATCAGACCGCTTTCTGACCTGCACCCACGGCCCATCGCCCTCCGCAGCAAACTTGTCGTTCATCGGATATTCGCCGCCCTGTGCCCACTCTCGCGCCTTACCAATACGGCCCTGCTCTTCGTCGCGGCCCTCGGTCCGTCTCATCTCAAAGGCCCACAGCATGCGAGCCACGATTATGCTGGTGTGCTGATACACCATGGCCTGCCCTAAACAGCCGTCTGGGCCGAGGCTAAATGCGCAAAAGGCCTCGTTGGCTTTGCCCTGCGCCTCAACCGTCTGGTGTTTGGACGCCGTCCCGTCGGGAGCGGCCGGTAGCCACCTTTCAGGAACGAACTCAAACGGCTCGGCTATGTAGTCCTCGCTGTGCTGGAGTGCATAGGTTGCGACTCCGACGTCGGTACCTTCCGGGAAGAACTCGCCTTCCACGACGACGCCGCCTTTCCGCGCTGTGCGTAATGGGATGCCTGGAATGCTGGGGCTGAGACGCAGCGTTTCTGTAATGCATGCTCGCAGGTAGCTGCACGCCTTCAGTTTGTTCCCCACGCGGATCTCTTCCACATCTTGAAAGTTATCCCGTAGTTCGCGGACTAGCTTCTGCATGCAGTCTGGGCGGTCTAGCAGATAGTGGGTCAGGGCACTGACGGTAATGCGCATGGGGTGCGAGGCGACTGATACTAGGATGGCGGCTTCCGACTGCAGATCTTCCGATGTGAATGAATCCCCCGTAATGGGGTCTTTGCCATTGATAATTCGAGTCCAGATATCCGGGTGCTGGAGCTCTCCAGATCGCGCAATGCGCTCGTCCGACTGGTCTGCGCAGTAGTCCTTGTACTTGATCATGCCATCGTTGACTTCGGAGAAGAACAGGATGTGAAGCTTCATCTTCATGAGCAGCGGGATGAAGGCGACGGTATTCAGTCCGCGCAGTGCGTCCATGCTGAGGCCAAGGAACGCGCGGTTGGTATCGCGATGCTGCATTCCGAAGCTCTTGCTGAACACCATTTCGCCCATGTTGTCGAAAGTTAGATACCCGACCATCAAGCTCAGGTTTCTTGCAGGCCCCCAGCCCTTTTCATCAACCGCATGCTTGGTCGAATCGTCGAGCAGGATGTTGCAGAACTCATTCGTATTGCGGAGCAGTACATGTTCAACCTCGCTTAATGCACGCTCGGAGAAGCCCAGTTGCAAGATCCGCTTTCTCTTAGCGTGGACTTTCCGGTCTAAGATGGTGGCAGTGCTCGCAGCGCCAAACAGCATCTCCCAGATGCGATACCAATCTGCCTTGCGCGTGTTTGCGCGGACGCCATATATAGATTGGAGAGCGCTGGCGGTGCAAAACGAGATGCGATTGGGGCCGAAGCGCACAATCGGTCCATAGCGCTTGTGCAGCTCTGCGAGGACCAGGTAGCGATCGCCCTTGAAAGAGTGGTAGACGTTGAGCCAGTCGGTGATCTTGAAGAGCAGGGGACCTGGGTGTCTGCGTAGAGGATGCAGTGCTACGCGGTAGACTGCGAGAAGGAGAACCTGTAACGTCAGTTTGGAAGATGCATAGAGAAACAGTTTCCGTACATAGATGGCGGACAGCAACACCGTCCCTGTTGCGAGGTACCACATGTCGAAGGTTGGTTTCGGAAACTCGCTCTCGACGGTTGGGTTTATCGACTTCAGATGGTTGTGATGAAAAGGTCACCGAGGAGCATGCAAAACGGTCCCCACTCAGCAATATACTTCTGTCAGCCACGTTTAACATGTCTCGCGGCATAATTACTAGGATTCACGGGCCCATATAATCGGCCCTTGGCGACGTCGATTTGTAGATCTCCGAAGCGCCGTTGTCAGCCTTACTAGAGTAAAAAATGTTCGTCGGGTAATTTATAGCAAGGCTTACCCGTTCCGCACCAATGCAATATGCCTGATGGCTAGAAGCTTATGGATAGCGCATCTGATAGCCACTTTCGCCCGAAATATAATGCTAGATACCCAACGGTAAGATCTCATTTCATTTGTACCTTCCTCTGCGTCCTGCAAGTACGCAATCCTCAAGTACGCAATCCTACTCCAACCACCATGCCGGTAAGTAGAAACAGTCGGAGGGTCGGTTTTCCATGTTAATGGGTCATCGCAGGCTGAACCTCGCCAGACAAAACTCCGCTACCTGCAGCTGGTCGAGTTGATCCACGCTGTCGGATACCATGGGTACACTTTATGGCTGTTCACCGTGAGTGACCACAAGCCGCTGGTATACCCGATGACCGTCACCGGCCTTCTCAACCTCTTCGCCGGATCAACTCTCAACACCGCACCAGTCCAAACATGGAACATTCCTCACATCCTCAGCCGACTCCCAGCCGTCATCTTCTGGGTATGGTTCAACTTCCTCGTCTTCTGCCTCGGCAACCAGCGCCGGCCATCATCCGTCTCCGAAGACCTGCTCAACAAACCCTGGAGACCCATCCCATCACAGCGACTCACGCCATCCAATGCCGCCGCTCTCTGGATATCGCTCCATTTCGCGGTTTTGCTGGCATGCGCATACTTTGGCGCCACTTTGTACACTGTCGCGCTCTTGGCACTGGGATACATGTACAACGACCTCGAAGGCGGAGAACACCCCTTCACGCGAAATCTCATCAATGCCTGTGCGGTGGTGTTCTTCGCTCTCGGCGCCACAACCGTCGCTTACGCCGGGCATCCCCTGTTGCTGACCGAGCAAGCCACGCAGTGGCAGTGGATGATTGGCGCTATCGTCTTCACCACGCTGCAAGTCCAGGACCTGCATGACCAAGAAGGGGACCGCGATCGCGGACGGAGCACCATACCGATTGTTTACGGGGACATGGTGGCCCGGTGGAGCGTGGTACTGCCTATGCTCGCGTGGTCGGTCGCTGTCCCGATGTTTTGGAATTTGCCGTGGTGGGGATTCGTGGGGCCTTGTGGGATTGGGGGGATCATTTGTCTGCGTGCGGCGGCGCTGAAGGGTGTGGAGGCGGATCGGAGGACATATAAGATGTGGGGGTTGTGGATTAGTTGTCTGCTTGCTAGTCCGGCTGTGGCGGCCTGCGTGTAGTGACTGAAGACTTGCGTATATGGCGGAGTGTTTATTCAGTATTATCCTGCAGAGTTATGGTAAATAGTGAAATTATTATATAATCTCATACTTCTAGAAAACTAGAATAGCTAACCGCGCTGCCGCACACACCTTCTCAAGCGGGGCACAAGACCTTCTTCTATAGACAGCTACCTCCAACGGTGGAGCGCGATGGAAGAGATGGCTACGCTCACACCGCGCCTGTGGGTGTGACACCATGTGCGCCTGAGCCCCAGGATACATCCCATGAGATCGCGCATTTGCATATACCTCTGCAAAAGCTTCCAACTCCGACGTAGCTACAAAATCACTAGGGGTTCACATTTGCCCATTCCTGCTAGTGGGTTACCTAGGTTTAATAGAAGGTATGTATAGCTTGCTAGCACGTCGAAATCTCCATTTTGTTATTAGACGTGAATAAAAGAAGTGGTGATAACAGAGTAGTTCTTATAGACAGCAACTATGCTACTTTCTTGTCAAATATTAGGTCTAAACAATAAATGAATCTAAGGCGGGTATTGGACAGTAAAACAGCCGCGCCTTGTACCCTCTTCATCGCATTCGGTTCAATTATAAGGTCCAGGTCGTTGCGACCGGCCTCGTACGTCCAGTAGGAGTGCTTCTTCGCGCCGGGGATGCAATCCAATACAGCCAGTTCACCGTCGCTGCTGCTTTTCCATTCATTAAATGAAGAAATTGGTGTAAGAGATCTGGATTGAACTCATCAGAAGGCCTGCCCATATAGGCGCTAGCGCACAGACAGTAAACAGTACCCCATATCGCTACTTCCTTCAACAAACATCACTGGACCGGCCCAAGAGCGGATAGCACCTACCTCGAGCTACTTGCTGTAGGTTCAAAATATCAGGCACGGGGATTCGCCAAGGGGCTGTTACAATGGGGAGTGTAGAAGGCAAAAGATGAGGGGTCTGCGCGAGTTTAGTGTCGAGCTTCGCCGGCTACAAATTCCTTCTTCGCAATAGCTCTGCGAATGAGGTCGGGAAGTGTAATAAGGGGAGGGGTATCCGTTAAACGATCTCGAGAGTGGTTGAATACTGTTCACTGACCTACCACTCGAACAAGGCCATTAGGAAGTCGACGGAGTGTGTTGACATAACCCGAAGGATTCCTACCGGTTATAGTTTAGGTATGCTCTCGTCCGCCTACGGAGCCTTTTTTCCCCCTCGATTCAAATGCAGCGGTTTCAGCGGAAAGCAAGAGGCGTTCAGCATCGTATTCCTTAAGTCGTGAGGCTAATTTGGTTTTACCGAATGTACTGGTGCCCTTTTTACGACCTCACATACCAACTATGGCTTCACGATGACTCAACCAAGTTTTCCTCGCTCCTGAAAAGTGCATAATCAGTTGGATTCTCCCTTTAACGTGAATCTATCGATCGGTTTCGCATCAATGTGGAGACGGATGAAAATATCTTTCCTGTGTGAATCTCAGGCGCACCGCTCACATTCTCCGCCTTTCGAGGGTTACAGGTCGAAAGATTATTGGGCTACCAACCCCTCAGAGTGGCGTTCGCAGCCACGCAGGAAAGAAATGCACCTAAGCACTTAAGTGTGGTAGGCAAAATCCATTATATAAGCATTTCAAAACTCACCCGCGCACCCCGGTACAGTAGTACTGGGCTTGCAGGTACCATTTTCTTATCGCATTACTCCGGACACCGATTGGTTCCCACGTTGCGCTGCCATCAAACGTTAGATCAACCTTCCAAGGTGCTCCCAGAATCCTCGCAATTCCAGAAACTCTGAAGTGCCAACAATTCGCCCCATCGCCCCATCGCTGGTTTGAGGTGAATCTGTACCCTTCGCATGTGCTGTGCCGCGTTCCACTCATGAGACTTTTGAACACGGAAATGCCGGCAAAGTGCCGAAGAACTGGACGCGAAGGCGGGGTCGACTAATGCAGGGCGTAACTCCCGATTTCGGGAGCTTGCCCCGCATTTCCCGAAAGAGACCTCTTTTTCTCCAACAATTGGTGGTTTTCCCGTATTCGCATATGTAGCTATGGCCAATTGGAGGATTCGTCAGATTGGTCAGCAGCGCATTGTCTCTCGTTTAAATGCTGGATCGTTACTCGCGTTCATCATTTTCTCTCCATCCTCTTTCATGCTCCTTCCTTTCGCCTGTGTTTTCTTTTTGGACGATTCTGTGACAGTTGAGGCTGATACTCCACATGTCGGCTGTCTTTGAGAATGGGAAGGCTCCGCAGCCTAACCCAGATAAGGTCGATAACAGCGTCGAGCAGAGCCCCGAGATCGTGGAAAAGAAGGGGACAGAATTCGATCAGCGCGATATGCATCGAATGGGCAAGGTGCAGGAATTGCGACGAAACTTCCGCTTCTTGACTATTTTCGGTTTTACTATGGTGTTGATGGCAACGTGGGAAGCGCAATTGGTATGTATTTCACAAATTTGCCCAAGTTATGTAAGTGGGTCAAATTGATAATTGATCCAGAGTGCAAACGTTTTTGGTCTCATCAATGGTGGCACTGGAGGCCTGATATGGATGTATATTGGAACCTTCTTCGGCTTCCTCGCAGCCGTTATCTGCATGGCCGAGATGGCGTCAATGTATGCACTGATTAGCTTTCCGAGTTCTGCCTAACTTGGAGCCAGGGCACCGACAACCGGAGGCCAATATCACTGGGTGTCCGAATTTGCTCCACCAGAGGCACAGAAATTCCTCTCCTACATCGTCGGATGGCTTTGCGTTCTTGGGTGGCAAGTCGGCAATACCTCGATTGCGTTCCTCAGCTCCCAGCAGATTCAAGGTCTGATTATCTTGAATAATCCGAACTACGTCCCTCAAAGATGGCATCTCACGCTTCTCGTTATTGCCGTCGTAACTTTCTGCCAGCTTTTCAACACGTTCTGGGCCAGGAGGCTCCCATTAGTCGAGGGAATAGTTCTGGTTCTGCATATCTGTGGTTTCTTCGCGATTCTAATTCCGCTATGGGTGCTTGGCGATCGAGGAGATGCGACAGAAGTTTTCACCACATTCACTGATGGCGGTGGCTGGGATTCTATAGGTCTCTCCTGCCTCGTCGGTATGCTCTCTCCTATCTTCTCCTTCATCGGTCCCGATTCCGCCACGCACATGGCAGAGGAGCTCCGAGACGCAAGCAAGACTCTCCCGCGCGCTATGATCGCTACTGCTATCGTCAACGGCTCGCTAGGCTTCATCATGTTGGTTACATTCTGCATGCTAGTCGGGAATGTGGAGGAAATCCTCGCAACGCCAACTAAACAGCCGTTCATTCAGGTTTTCTACAATGCGACGAACAGTGAGGCTGGAGCTAGCGCCATGACGGCGATTATGATTACTATCGCAACCTTCGGGTGCGTCGCCAACGTAGCTACCTCATCGCGACAGGTTTGGGCCTTTGCGAGAGATCAGGGTTTGCCCTTTTCAGCTTGGTTGGCATATGTAAGTACCTCAACTTTCCAGTTTCATTTCCTTTCGAACGGACGACCGATAATAGTGAATAGGTCCGTCCAGGCTGGGATCTCCCTTTGAATTCCATCATGATCTCCTACATCATTTCCGTCCTCCTCTCCCTCATCAACATCGGCTCAACCGTCGCCTTCAGCATCGTGACTTCGCTCGGCACCGGCGCGCTTATTTCGTCCTACATTGTTTCCATTGGGTGTATAACCGTAAAGCGAATCCGTGGGGAGCCTTTACTACCATCGCGATTCTCGCTTGGCAAGTTTGGCCTGCCTCTCAACATTTTCAGTGTCTTATTCCTGACGCTCGCATTTATCATGACATTCTTCCCGTCAACGCCGCATCCAAGCGCGGAGGGCATGAATTGGAATATTTTGGTGTATGGCGTCGTCATTGTGTTTTCGGTGGTGTACTTTTTGGTCAGGGGAAGGTATCGGTACGTTGGGCCTGTGGAATACATCAAGAAGGATTCATAAAGGCGAGGTAGGGAAGGTAGTGGGGAGACAATTTCGGATCTTTTCGGAGTGCAGCAACTTGGATTTGCAGTAACGACAAGTTTTATACCCTAGCTGCTCGCCATTGAAGTTCACGATTCAAGAGGTAGAATTCCACCATAGGATGGTGGACCCGACTGTCATGTCCGGTGACGAGTTTACATTCAACCCAATGCGTTACGTCGACGAAATGAAAAAATCCATAAGAAATGTGACTGACAATGCACAGATATACGAATTCTTCCACACAACGTCCTCACATCAAATCAATTATCCAATGATATCCATCCGTACTACTCCGTCACCCATTCTAGAAGTACCAATTTCTCTCCCGCCCTCACCGGCGACCCATCCAAGCACCGCACACTCGTGACTTGATATTCCAACAAAGTCCTTCCCAGGTACGTATACGAATAAACCTTGTCCAAGCCTTATCCGTCAAGTAGCATGTCTGTCCCTTTGTCTTGAAAAGAATGGAGCGGATGTTTCGATCTCTGTGAACCGTGAGCCGTAGTTGATGATTGGTGTGGTGATGGGTGTGTTACTATTCCATATAGCTTTTGGCACTCCCAATGCTGGAATGAGATGGGTTTTGTGCGGCCTTTGAAGCCGGGGCCTAAATATAGGGTTACTTCGATAACGGAGAAGACAGGAACCAGGAGGAGGGATGAAGTGAACAGTGTGTGGAGATGCATTATGGTGTATATAGGGTAGTAGGTAGCTAAAGCGTCGGTTTAGGAGGTATAAGATAGAAAAGAAACGTTGGGCATTTTATACAATGGCGAAAAATTCACAGGAAGCCTATAGTCGAAAGCAGGCCTTCAAGTTTATTATAGTCAATCCGCTAAAATAGGTATTAAGATAGCCCAGTAGGCTATGTGTTCATATTCTCATACCTGACGGACGTATTACAAGAATTTACCAGTCCGTCAGGATGAATATTCGAGACTAATAACTAGTACTAACCCACTTTCCGGAGCACTTCCCTAAAATGTTCCGTTGTCTGACTCAGCATGGCCCGTCTATTCTCAGTCATTTGACATTTTTGTTCTCCGCCATTCGCAAATCGCGTGAAACCTGCCATATCATTCTCCATAACACTTCCGACTCTTTGGACAGCTACACTTGATACTCCACACCTGATCCAATAACACATCCCTCTGAATTCAATCTGGCACATCACTTCCACATCTCGCAACCTTCCTCTCATGAATGTCTTTGCGCTCACCGCAAGTCAAGGAAGCGTGGTACAGCTCACAGTGATGGAGCTCGGGGTCAGCTACAAATGAACTCAATTGTGTCATGCCTAGTCAGTACTACCCCCGTGGGCTCCGAGAATGAGGGGAAGCTTGGCTCCGCCCCCCGTGCAGCACATGTTCCACGATACTTGGTACGTATGGTATGTGCCAGTGAAATGGGGTTAGTTACGGTGAGTGACTAAGAGCTTGAACCGTTCTGATCGAGTTGCTAGGGTTGGTGCGAGGAGAAGTGATGTGACGACAAGGCACGCAAGATGCATAGTACTTATTTGCATGCTTTATAAAATGAAGGTAATAAGAATAAGAACAGCGATCTTGCTCCAGCCGTATATCAGTGAAGATCACCTTGGACATGACGGATGGAGGCGTACTGTACTTGGGTACGCAGACAAACAAGCTTCTTTAATCGTTGTGTCGCATGCTCACAGAAGTGTCAGTGTACGAGAATAATGTGGCCGTCACATTTGAACTTGCAAATTTCGTTCATAAATGATATATGGGCAAGAATGTACTCATTAGACGATAAGAGGAAGCCTCTCCATCGTTTGAATCCTGTGATTTTCATGGCTGGCGACTAACGAACACATTATAATACCGAAAGAGCTAAGCCAATCACAGCAGTAGATGCAAAACCCTGTCCAGACTCGGAGGAGAGAAATTGAAGCGATGAATAGAAGTGTACGTAGCCTCATTGCGCTCGCCATTTGCGGAGGAGGGGAGAAGCTTGATGGCAAGACGAGAAGTAATAAAAAGGGACTCCGTCGCCAATGCATAGTAGAGATGCATACAGTCAGTTATCGATTGAGTACGCTAAAACATACATGATATATCTATCACTCTTAGCGCTGTAGTGATTAGGTGCCAGTGCAACGCGCGTTGGCCCGCAGCCAACCAGGCATCACGTGCCCACACAAAACAATTATTTTGACTATACTGCAGCGACACAGCGGATGATGTACTACGTTTAATCCAGGCCATGTGGCCGGTTGCGGCTACGCTGCTCCCCACCCACCACCACCAAGCTCAAGAAGCAGTGAGAGATACAGTGGTGCCCAGCCGCAGACCACACAGGATGGCAGTAAAGACAGCGAAGGCGGCAAAGACGATCGGATGTCAGTCTGTAGCACGATTCTAAATTGTGATAAGCCGTAGATACTACAAGGACGTTGCGTGTGCTGGAGGATTGGTGATCTTCTAGGCCATTGGCCTGGTTTGGATATGTGGAATATTCAGATTTCTGGTGATTATGGACTTGACTTGGAGAAGTAAAAGTGATTTCAGAGTGTGCGAGCAGTCGGATAGGCCTAAATGGCGCCATCTACAATGTTGGGTGCTCCATGGGATCTTGAACAGAGTGTCAATATAGTGATGAAAAACATATACTACCTATGCGCTATTTACTTACATCATGGTAAAGATTAGGATGAAGCAAAGCGAGCAAAGTTCAGGACAAGGGAACCCGGCTAGAAGAACTGGTACCAGAACTAGTACGCTACTCAGCCTGTACCGCACTACCACCTTCCTAGTTAATGGTAGGACTATTGGGAACCTCGTAAACGTCGGAAGTTTTTGAGATTATTAGCTGGTAGTAAAAACGGGGTTGGTCCAGACAGAGACTGAGGTGGCTGGTTTCTAGACTCCCCCCTTGGACCCGAAGCGCCCGTTAGATCCCGGGGTGTTCGTATTCGGTAAACATTGCAACCATCAACGGCTAGATATATTACCGGTTCGTATTTCTTAGGATTGGCGCCCACTACAGCTTTTTTAGATATGAGTGACCCTTTATTAAGTTGCTTCCCTAAGTGCATGAACTAGTATGAGCCATTCAGTAGCTAAATGGCGATTGACCTAAAATAACCTGGACTAGAAGCTTGGTCTGCTTGCATCAGTTTGTTCATTACAGTTCATGAGTGGGTAGAGGTTGGCACCGCGGGATTTCAGCGTAACCGTATTAGTGAGTAATATAAGAGACTGGGCAAGTGCGTCCGCGTGACCGATGTGCAGGCACCCGCCCCACCCCTGCAGTACCGTATTACGCCCAGCTTCCGCCAATCAGCCAATCAGATCAGTCCCTCAGTTTCTCGACAAGGGACATCATGTTCGGATCCAGTCCAGACAGCCTGCTTCACGACATTTATTTCGGCCGACATCCAACCCTTAGCAAGCTTAGCTTGAGCTAAGGAAAAGAACGGAAAAGCGAGGAAAGCGAGAATATAGAAACATGACATAAGAACGAAGCTCGTGTTTACTTCAGCTTTAATCAATGGCGTCTTGGAAGATGCTACATCGAATGCATTCATCTTTTAAATCAGCGAATCGAGGGACGGGACGTCCTCGGCAGAGGTTACATTTCGTGTGTTCATCTCGTAAAACATCACGTCGGGAAACGCCGAGGAAACACCTCACGATTTCCTGAACACGAATCCCAGCTTGGAAATTGGTGTAGGTATAGTCCATAGTGGTATAAATACGTTGCATCGTCAGAACTGCCGTTCGATCTGTAGGGCCTGCCACGTCCTAGTCGGCACTGATCATTATATCGAATACCAGCTCTAGTTATGATGAAGGCTGTTCTTTATCCCTGCCATCTTATGGCTCTTCCGGCTGGTTTCTGCATTGGACTACGTTGATCTTGAACCTCTCCCGCGTCACCTATGGGATGATTCTGGCCCTGTCCAGTTAACACAAGATGCGGAAGGAACTGCCAACGTCACACTCGGCGACCACGAGCAAATGATGTGGACCACTCCACCAAATGGCAAGCTATGTGCCCATCTTTTCCACTTCTGCTGATAGTTACAGCCCCAAACAATACGCAGATGATTGTTTCCATGGTTGTTTGGACCCCGCAAAATCAACTTATCATTGACATGGCTCGTTTCGCTTTCTAGCTGAAGGCCGTCAATTGTACACAGAATATGTGGTTGCAATTCCACCATAACAAAACGTTCCAGGCCGCCAAAAAAAACTGGGATTGGGTCAACTTCAACGGCATGCGCAGCTTCGTTGTGGTCGCCGATCATTTCAAGTGTGGCAAGGACTGGTCTCCGAACCCTTGGCTGGCGAGCAATGCAAGATTTGACCAAGAAACACTTAAAGTGTATCTTGACGTGAAGAAAAGGACTTGGAAAAACGTCACGCGCTCCTACACACTCGACTTTGGAGAAGTACAGCGACCGAGGAATAAGCGCCAGATAAGCCTAGACAAAGTCTTCACCCTCGATCTGAGCTCTAATTGGCCTTCGAAAATTGTCAACGAAAAATGGACCCATAAGAGCGGCAGTGTGACTTTTGGTGTTAACTGCGTTGATTGTGGAACCGACGGGGCACTGGTCTTCGCTGGTCACATCGAGGGCAACCCCTTCACTGGGATAGACAAGTTGGTGGTTTCTGCCACTCCGAGTGGCATACGGGCCGATCTGAATCTCGAAGTCGCCTTTTCTGGGGCTTATAACTTCAAGGGTAAAGATTTTGCGAAACGGGAATTCACTCTCATCCAGATTCCATTGCCATATGGCATCAGGATCCCGGGTATCTTCACGTTTGGTCCCCATGCAGACGTCGTTGCCGGCTATGAGTTGAAGAGCATCGAAGGCGAGGCAACAATAGGAACTGGAGTGGCGGCGGTCATACCCGACGATTCCATTGCAAAAGTCGATGTCTTTGGAAATAAAAAGGTGGATGTCCGTGGGTGGATACCGAAGTTTGAGACGAAACCGTTGACTATTGAAGCCCAAATCAGTGCTAGCGGAACACTGTATACTAAGCTCGCCGTAGCTGCGAGCATAGAGGTGTTTGGTGAGCTTGCGTAGCCTTCTATTGAACCCCTTGCTGATGAATTGAAGACGACACTGGCATAACCATCGACGTCAACCTCAAATTCCCCAAGCTTTCGATCGACGCCGTGGCAGGTTATGATGCCGATGGCTTTTGCCCCAACAAGCCAGATCCCTTCGGCGTCTCTCTCGATGTTTTTCTGGGCGCGGAGCTTTCCTTGGAGGCTTGGGGCGAGATCGATGGCAAAAGAAAGACCTTTTTCGATGTTGATCTTTTCGAGGACGACGATCTCTACCATTTCCCCGTCATTTGCCTATCTTTCGGAGGGGAAGGTAGTCCAGGTTCATGCACCATCGACCTAGAGCCAGAAGACCAACTTTGGTACGAGGTTGAAGTTGCCAGTGGCGGCACATCCAACATCCTTGCTACGCGTTCGCTACCCGATGTCGCTCCGCGAGCTCCGGAGATGGAAGCTCTAGCTGAAGAACGCAAATATGCCTTGGCATGCGATGACCAGAAGAACCCAAAATGGCCAATTGAGTTGAAGAAGTATCCGAAACCGACGGATATAACCAATGCGGGTCATGCACCTACCCCCGTTCCGGTCATGAAATCATTGTCGGGATGCTCCAATGACAAGATCTCCGAATGCAATGGGGACAGATGGAAGATCGAGGAAGGCGATTTGAGCGATGTGACTACGTCATACAACGGTAAGGATGACCGATACTACTCAGAGAAGCTATGCTGATCGCAATACAGCGGAACATATATATGAAGGATTTTGGCTGAAGGAATTTCTTAACAAGGTCAAGACCGACCTTTATGGGAACCAGCAATGCGAGAATTATGCGACAGGAATATTGAAGCTTGACGACACAAGCGGCTGGGTGGATAAGCTGGCCTCGCAGCTTGGAAATTTCGATACGTACAAGGACACGATGGCACTCTTGAATGGAAGAGAGAATCGAGTAAAGCACAGGGTATTTCGTCAGCCTTGATCACATTGGCCAAATACTAACTCAGCCAGATGTTCAACAAAGACGTTAAAAACATCTATGTTTACGATAAAAGTGATTTATCCTTGACTACCAGGGTATGCCGGCTGGGTCGTATCGTCGCCGCCTGCAAGTACATGGAAATGCCCCAGACGAAAAGTTACCTGGAAAATACGATCACGGATATTGTTCGCATCCTGTACGTTTTCGCTCGCTCAGTTAATTATATTTTCACTGATTCCGTCGATAGGTTTGATATGGATGGTGAGCTATTCAGCGGTAACGACGTCCTCCGGAAACTGCACAGGACTTGGTTCCCCACAATGTACAACGAGGGGATCAACAAAACGAAGCAGTATCTTATCGACATGGCTACGTATATCGAAGAAAAGACTGATGACGATGATTTCGAAAAACTGTCCGACGATACGAAGGCAGCAATTCGAGAATTGAAGACGGGTAAACCAGAAATTGTGGCAAAATACTGCAATGCTACGATCGAGTATCGATGGTAATCATTGAGTCTTTTTAGTTACAGAGAGAAGTAGTCCGAGCTGGTTGGATGTAAGAACGTTGAATTTCATAACATGCTCACAAATTAACGATGGTTCTCTAGCGAGGTGTATCCAGGCAGGATTTGCAAAATTCAGTTTCAGCACAGATTTCGTAAGGCTTGCTTGCTTCATATAGCATGCTGCCTTTCAAACTCGTGATTCACGTGATACTAGTTCACGGCCGAGAGCCGGGAGCCTGTAAGCGTTCTCTACACCTATTGATTACATTACTATTATTACCGATAGAAACGTTTCATATTTTGTACTCGCCTATAATTTCGGCTCGGTTGTCAGAGGGCAACACAATTGATTGGTCCTCTGAAACGGCCCTCTGATTGGCTGGAACAGATATTGAACCCCGCTTGCGCAGGCAGACATAGGCAGCAGCCCCAATGTGTACGACTAATTACAACACTAAATCGGATCTATAAATTCTCAAAATTGCCTTCCCACTCTCCCAATACCACCTTTCTCATTCATCCAGATCTCATTTAACCCCAACATAAGTTCAAAAGCACCAACCGGCCCACAAGCTAACCACCATGACCTGCGTCGCCAACATGCATTTCAATTTCACACAACTCAACTCCCAAGCACAAAGCCCTCTCTTCGGTGTCTTACCCGGCGAAATCCGGAATGAGATTTTCGCACTGGTACTCGTCCAATATGAGGACGACGAGGCCGCCTATCCCAAAGATTCGTACTGGTACAGACCTGGTTTCGCTGGGCCGCGGAAAAGCAGCAGTGCGCTTTTACGCACGTGCAAGCGGGCATATCTGGAGGGCCATAAGGTTTTCCTTTCGGAGATTGAATGGGCATTTTGGTTTAGTAGGTGTTTTTCGTGTTTGAGAGCTGTATGACCGGGCGCTGGTCCGGCCGGTCAAAGATGTCAACTCGAGCCACAGCTTTGTTCCCTACACAACGAAAGTATAAAGTTAACCCATATCCTGCACCACAGATCGCGGGCCCCAAGGCCGCACCGGAAGCCCCGCCTGCATCTCCTTCTTCCGTAACCTCAACGCCCAAAATGCGCAGGATCTCCAAAAGGTCCGGTTCTTCACGCAAATGTTCTGGCTAGAGGATGGCTTCGGCCTCAACAGCATTTTCAGGCAACCCAACTTCCGACCCACAACGCTCACCACCACGATCCGCTACTCGGATTGGTGGTTCTGGGAGAACAACACGCCGCTGCGCATGTCAGAAGACTGGTTGCGTAGATTCAAGGGCCCGTCGGGTTTGAAGGAATTGAGGGTTGAGTATGAGACGCTGGATTGGAAGAAGGAGCAGATGATGAAGATTGTGGAGAGGAATAAGAAGTGGAAGATGGCGCTGCTGGATGAGGAGGACGGACATCTCAGTGCAGAGGGCACGAAGCTGGTTGAGTGGAAGTGGACAGGACCTAGTAAGCTGGGTGGACGGGATTGGGCACACCATGGGCCGGGAGAAACAGTCGAGTACATCGTGGTTACTGATACGTGGAGATATGTTGAGGGTCGGATGAGTGAAGAGGATGCGGCAAGGCGGTTCGAGGATGCCGACGGGGATTCACAGCGTTCGTTTTCGGATGATGAGTTTTTTGGAATTGAAGTTGGAGATGACTCTTTCGATTCTGGTGAGTACCAGGATGATGATAATGAAGGTAGCGAGGAGGAGTCTGACGGGGAGCAGAGCGAGCGGGGACTGGAAAGCGAAGGTTTTTTGAAGCTGTTTATATCACAACTGATGAGCCTTGGTAACACTATGAAGAGTTAACATTCGAAAGGGCAGCATAGTACATTAGTTTATTAGGTCCTAATCCTTAAGCTTAAGATTTTACCCCGGCTCGAAGTCTCTGAATATTATCGTCCTATAAAGAAGCCGCAAGTTATAAATATATTACCCGAATAACGTTGAGCAGGCAGCAGGTCACGTTTCGGGCTGCTCTCGACTCCGGTAGACTACTGTTGCTACCGCTCAACATCATGGCACTCGCCACGCCCTCTTTCATGGGGCTCGAGCCGTTGCCCTCGCAGTCATGCCGCGACGCCTCAGGCAATAATTGCAACCAACGACGTTCTTACGTTTCAAGGTATTTGGGATGATATACCTTTTTGGGTTATTCCGCGAGTTTGGCGACGCGATGGCTGCTACTCATTCGATATAATAAAATTAGATACATTCCATTATATAATAGATATATTAATCTATTGATGTTGGGGGGATAGTATAGAAGTGATATTCTTCCAAACTCGGTCAGCAACCCGCCCTGGACCTCTCTGTGCCTGCGCATACCCTCCGCTAGCCTGACCGCGGCCAACTCATCGAGTCCGCTGTCATCCTCCGCGAGCGCACGCTTTCTTCACATACGTACCCACTACCACCCCGTCGTTGTCCGCCGCTGTCTCTTTGTGATTTTGTACTCGCCGCTGGCATGAACCATTACGTTGCCTTCTTCAACAACATAACCGTCCCCAGTTAGGGTCGCGCCGCGGAAAAAGAAACATCACATATACATTCTGAAACTCAGAGGCAGCTTCGCGTGATCTAGTGTTCAACTATATTTATGAAGTCGGCCAAGACCTGCTAAAAGGTCAATCTCAGCGTCTACCGCACAGATGAAGGCTTGCCGCGGCGGCTGACTGTTGTCGAAGAGGTTAAAGAGCTCGAAAACCCTAACGCGCAGACAACAACCCGTTTCATCATGAAGACCCCACGATCCAAGGCGACCTCGAGCCGGGATTCAAGACGGACCGGCCGAAGAAGAGCCGGATTGTGCCGGAGCAGACGGTTTCGGGGGCTGGCGCAAACCACGCTGGGACGAGGTATCTCTCAGATATGCTGGGGCCGCAGCGCGCCTGGCTGCTGGACCCGGCATAGGGATACCACATGGCCATCTGGGGGGCCTCGTCGGTCTTGAGGTCCGCTTCTATCCGTATTTCGATGGTATCGTGCGAGTGCTGGGAAGCGAGGCTCAGCCGGGCCATGTCCTCTTGCGCGCACAACGCCGCAGGATCCGAGCCCGGAGCGGTGGCTGGTGCTATGTCAGCTGTGCCGGAGCCGCGCCATCGTCCGGTTCTTTGATAATGCCTATCAAGAAGTGACGACAAAAACGTTGCGTATGTTGCCAAAGCGGTTGGCGCCGTGCGAACAATCAACCGCAGTGTCAGAGAGTCTGGCAGGGGGGAGTTTCATGAATGTCGCTTAAGCACACCAGATAGAGAAGAAATAAATCTAGTCACCTGCTTGAATCAGAACCTGGAGAAGAGCAATCCAGACGTGGCATGGCAGTAATTGTGAGCCTTGGACCAGGTCGCTCTATGCCGGAGTCGCGTACCGCATCTGACTGTGAGAAATATATTGATGAAACCCGAAAAAGGAGAATACTGCACCATCTGAACGAGGCTGCTGTATAGGTGGTGTATACGGCACCTAGCTACCTAAGGTATAGATGGAGGCCTGATTTGGAAAGGAACGAATGTGCACGCCTCAGCGCTGCCTACCTGGCGATTCACGATGCGCGACAGCCGCTGCTCCAAGCGCTCGCCGAGAGTTGCTGATGGCATGAACGAGGTGCTCTCACGGCGCCCGGAAGCTCGCTTGAAGAGGCGCATCTAGCGAGGCATACAAAATCGTGAGCTGGATCCATCCGCCTGTATGCATCTTCTCGGAACCCGGGGTGATGATCAGCATCATTTTTATGTAACTTCCTGCCTTACAGCTGCATTTAGCGCGTTGAAACATGGGTGCGCGCTCAAGAAACATATCTTGAGGCATTAGCCGTCGGGCCGCTACAACCTCCTCTGCATCTAACCACATCTCGCAGCTCAACGTTCCATCACCCTCTTGCACCTCCAGGATGAGCGAACCAGACACGACCTCTTTAGCACGTCGGACGTGTCCTGATCGTGCCAGCCCTGGGGATTCCGCTTGTCAAGTACCCGATCCGGCCATGCTCTTGCTCGGATCGGCTTCCCCCCTCGGCTTTCTCGTCACTCTTGGGATACTCTGCTACCTTAACGACCGCTACACGCCTCTTTTTTTTTTTTTTTTTTTTTTTTCCTGAGGAAAAGCTGCATTACGCAACTATGCTATTGTAGGGGAGTTTTTCTACTTAATGATAAACTGCATACATCTGAAGACCAGTACTAAAATTTCAACTGCACATGAAAAGAGTGGAACGCTTGACGTCGGCCCGTGGAACAGTGGGCAGCCAACACTGGCTTCATCCGACACGAGCCTCAACACGCAGCCCAGAGGAAGGGGGTGGGGTGCAGGAGAGGGGAACTGCTGGAACCAAGGGATGCGAACCAAGGGACGCGAACCAAGGGATGCGAACCAAGGGATGCGAACCAAGGGATGCTACACGCCTTTAGTTCCGCAGATACTCGGACTCACACGCAGTCCTAGCCCCTTCGATTATTCGAGACCGCCAGCTTGAGCCGCTGCATAGGTACAGGCGCCCGAGCCAAGCCTGCTCGTTTCGACTGAATTCCGTGTGCTCTTGAAGGTTTCAGCCTTGTAGCTGTTGCATCGCTGTGCCGCCGCAGGGGGTTCGCAGCGCCCACGACCCTTTAAAATAATATGGCTGGAGCCCGCTGAGACCGTTTGCATGGTCGCTTCTGTCTTCGTTAACTCTACTCCTTCAATATCTTTAGTTTGCACGCTTACCACGTCAAAAGAGGTGGCGATATGGATAAATATTCAGCTCCTTTGAGGACTACGACAGACGCACGCGCGTTCATCGAAGAGCTAGCGCTGCGCAAAGGGTCCTTTACGGATGCATTCCGGCG
Organism: Darksidea phi; assembly: GCA_030770425.1. Lineage (NCBI taxonomy): Eukaryota > Fungi > Ascomycota > Dothideomycetes > Pleosporales > Lentitheciaceae > Darksidea > Darksidea phi. The sequence continues at coordinate 7,041 of JASJFT010000164.1, read as the reverse complement.
AAAAGCGGAAGAGGAGGCAAAAAATGGCCGCGAGGGCATGCTGCAAGCGATTAAAAGCGGCAAGGAGACTCGAAAAGACTTGGCAAATGCACTGGAAACGTGAGAGCTCCGCTGCGATCCTGTGGAGTTTGCCATGTAATAGAAATGACCATTCAGTAGCATATCGGACGGCCTGTACACGAAGCGTGCGCGGTTCCTGATGGAAATCATTCAGAATGCCGACGACAACAACTATACCAAGGGCAAGACGCCAACAGTGTCCATCACCATCTCTCCTGAGTATGTCAAGATTGAATGCAACGAAGAGGGCTTCTCCAGAGAGAACGTTCAGGCGCTCTGTCGGATAGGCCAGAGTTCCAAAAAACCCGGTAAAGGATACATAGGCGAAAAGGGCATTGGCTTCAAGTCTGTCTTCAAGCTCGCTAAGCGGGCACACATACGCTCTCCCCCTTACTACTTTCAGCTGGACCAGAAGAGGGAGCTTGGCATGATTACGCCGCAGTGGGACGAAGACTTCTTTGACAAGCACGAGGAAAACCATCAAACTACCATCATCCTGGACCGCATCTGCGACCGGGAGACAGACTTTTCAGCTACACTCGAAGACGACGTTGAGGCAATCGACCCTGTTCTCATTTTTTTCCTGCGGCGCTTAGAACGACTCCATCTCACGCTCTTGAGGTCCTCCTCGCCTGACAAGCCGGCCATCTCAAAACGCTTTCTGCGTGTCGACCGGACGCCCGATTCTGGTATCGTGTCGCTCAAAGACGAGGATGCCAACAAGATGCACCGCTTTTACAAACACCGATTCACTATCGATTTTGCCGGGACAGAAACCCTGCGTCTAGGCGTTACAGCCACCGACATTGTGCTGGCCTTTCCGGTGAAGAAGAAATCGGGCACATATATGCCCTTAATTCGGAAGCAGAACTCTGCCTTCGCATATCTGCCTCTTGGGGACTTTGGGTTCAAGGTACGTTATGTTATGGTGGCTCGAACGCTCCCGCTAACGCCGCGCATAGTTTGTTATTCAGGCAGATTTCCTCACCACGTCGAATCGGCAATCGGTCGACGAAGACAACGACTGGAACAAAAACATTGCAGACGAGATTCCGCGCGCCTTTGAGGCAGCCATCGCCGACTTCAATTCCAACAAAGAGAACTCAGACTTGGATGAGCTAGCAAAAACGTGGCCGCTCTACCTCAATAACAATACTACTGGCCTGAGCGCGTACTGGCGAAACATAATAGAGAGTATAAATAAGCACCTTAGCTACGCGTCAGTCATCCAGGACCGAGCCGGCGAGTTCGGGGCGCCAAAAGATCATATGTTCTTGGACTGGGCGCACGATCGCAATGGTGAGCCGATGTTTGGGCATGAATGCGATTACGTCTCGCCCAATTATCCCGACTCGGTCCGCGAGGCCCTCTTGTCGCTGGGCGTCACCGTCCCTAACTGGGAATGGGTGTGCGACAAGCTCCGGGAGCTGCATGATGAAAACTTGCTTCACATTAGGATGCGATGCAGGGAGTGGTCATCGGATATCGCCAAGGTAATCCTCGAGCCACAGGAGCCCAAAGGTGACAGAAAGTACGCAAGAGACCTGAGGGGGATTCCTCTGATCCCACTGGACAACGGGACCTGGCGGTGTCCGCCCTCTGATGATGATCCAATCTACTTTCCGGCGAGCTCTGGGACGACCATCCCGCCTGGACTGTCATTGTCCCTTGTCGACAAAAATGCTTGCGCCTGCCCTAAGAGGAGAGAGCTCTTTCGACTTCTTGGAGTAAAGGACTGTAACGTCCCCAACGTCGTCAAGCGGATCCTCGACTACCACGCCAAGTTGAGCTCGGCAAACCCTGGTCATCTCATCGCCCAGCTCAAGTACCTTTACAAGATGCGAGAGTACCTGAACCCCGGTGATATGGACAATATACACTTTGTTTGTTCCTCCGCCAGCAAACACCTACAAAGGGGCGTCTCGACATATGTCGATATTTCTGTTGGTGGCGAGCTGCAACAGCTCTTCTCCGGTTACAGCAAGGCAAAATTCCTGGACGGCCGCTACTTTACAAACCTCGATCCTTCTGAAAGCAAAAAGCTCGCAAAATGGCTAGGTAAGACAGCCGGCGTAGCGCTATCCCCTCGCTTCATCGCAACTGATTCCGATGGGCTGCACAAAGACTTCGAATGGTTGCTGGATAATAAAAGCGACCAGGTTCTGGTTATCTTGTGTCAACAATGGAGACGTTATAACAAGGAAATGACGATCACGGCGAAAGGCACACTAGCAGACCATGAATTCATATGTAAGTCGGGAGGTCGAGCTGCTTTGCGTAAAACCTACATTCCATTGCCCCAACTTGTGAAAAAGACACAAGCGTTTGGTAATGCCAACGACTGCCGTTTCCTGGCTTTGCCTAGCGGCGACCCGATGGGCTGGACATTTTTGTCCAGCTTGGGTAGCGGACTGGATGAGGGACTCAACTTTTATTTATGGGTACTCAACCAGTCGGGCTTCCAGAAGCACACAGACGTCGATAAGTCAAAGCAGCTTTACCTAGCGATCCAGTCGCAAGCTTTCTCACCTACTGAGGAGAAGAAGGTCAGGTAAGTGTACACAGCTACTTGGTTGGCGGTCTTCGTTCAAGGTGCTCGAACAACCTGGATCTAATTGATAATGCTGACTGTCGTCAACAGGAAAGCGTTTGAAAAAGCTTTCGTTAATCTTCCGAACAACAAGGATGAGCGTCTGAGAAGCTGTGTCTGGAAGGGACCCAAGGGCTTCTCATCCAAGCCCGCCTTGCGCCCGGTCTACGGCCATGAACTAGATCGGCTGTTTCGAGAGATCTTGAAAGTCCCAAACGTGACGAGTGACGAAGCTGGAGATTATCTCGCACAGCTTAGGGATGATGAATCCACGACCATGGCGGATGTCACTGAAGTCTACGTGTTTCTACAGGAACACTGCGCAAACACGTGAGCAGAGTGCAGCATGCTGAATGAAATGTTGCTGATCCAGCCCAGGTTCCGCATCGATGCCAAAACCGCCTACATTGCCGTGCCGTCTTCATCGGGGTCTGCCCTCGAGTGGAAAACGCCAGCTCAGTGTGTGTGGAACGATGACGAGTTTTCGCAGAATGAGCTCGAGCTGGAGAGCAAGACTGCCATTCGTCACACCGTAGAGCAGCATGCGTCGGCAGCAGAAACCTTCTTCACCGATGTCGTCAGACTTCCAAATGCTGGTATCCACGAACTACTTGCCGACTTGGCATTGATGCAGGAAGAGAAGCGCGACGAGCCGAACCGAGTGCATCGGCTCTATGAGAGAATTGAGAGCTGCCGTCGTAGCTGCCCAGATACGATAACGCATGTGACCAAGCCCAGAGCGTGATAACTGGCTGACCGTTTCGATAGAAATGCTTTCAAGAAGAGCCCACTCGTCTTTCTCCGTGGTATCAACGACCAAAGCGGGCAGTGGCTGTCACTCGAGGACTGCATCTGGACCGGTTCGGTTCTGCGGTGCAAGCATGCCCTCAAGCCTTCGTTGAAGCAATATCGCGATCTCTTTCGAGACACGTTGAAAGTGCCGAATGCAACCATGGACATGCTAGTCACTGACTTGCTAGAATCATCAATGGACGCCCCTACGGAAGACGAGGACGAATACCAGTACGTAAAGAAGCTTCTGCAAGAAATTGCCCGCCTGCAGAAGAACGATGAAGAGATAGAACTACTGGACGACGTAGAATGCTGGCCGTGTCGCACGCCAACATGCCCGCGTGAGCTTTGCTCGATTGGAGGTTTCTACGTCAACGACCGGCAAGATCTATTCGACATCTTCTCTAACACCCATACCTTCCTCGACTTCGATTTTGACACCTCGAGAAAGGTTGCAGATTTGCTTCGTAATCAAGGCTGCGACTCGTTTCTGTCCGAGAAAGTTGTAGTAGAGACGGAGCCTCGCGAACCGCTTGAACATGACCATGACCTCACGCAGGAAATTCGAGGTCGTGCAGCTGCACTTGTAGCGTAAGCAATTCGTCCCCCGATTGGGCCCCGCGCCTTTCATTGCTTACGCTGGTATAGATACTTTGAGTACGCCGAGTGCGAGTCACCTTACGAACTTCTGCCGCTTCTTGAAAACGTCGAGGTCTGGATGAGTGCAGACATTAAGACGCACTACACATTGGAGAGCACTACGGTGACGAAGAGCGAGGGGGGTTCCAGTGTAAAAGTCAGCACTAGAGAAGGCGAGACTGCCGAGCTGGAGATTTATGTCTCGGCCAACAGGCACGCGCGTGATTGTGCGCTCATAACAGACTTTCCAGAGCAGCTTGTAGCAGCACTGGAGCTTGAACCGGCCGATCTCCCAGGTCTTCGTCCCCTCCTGCAGGTGCCACCTGCCTCGCTGAAGGCCTTTCTGATCAGAAAAGGCATCACTGGCGGGGACGCTGCCGACGATTATGAAGAGACTTTGGTCGACGAAGACTCGCAGAGCCAAAGTGACGGCAGCTCGGATGATAATGATGATGACGCATGGACTACGTCTACAAGAAGTATTCGCTCGGATTCCGCGGGCTCGGCTGTCGTAGAGTCTATGCGTGCTTCGGCGAGCTCTGAAGCTGCAAACACGACTCTGCGACTATATGTGGATCATCGACCTAGCTCTAGGCCAAGCACGCCCGAGTCTCGGTCACAGGATCGTCTGAATGTACCTTCCGACGAGAATCCTTGCGAGCGACCAGTCACACCCCGTCCCACGGGCGCCGGTCTTTACAGCACAGATAACCGCAACCGGAACAGGAAACGGCTTCAAAGCTTCGCCCGAAACGCGGACCCTACATCCAGCTCTTGGCCTGGGAGGCCAAGCGGCCAGTCTGACAGCGACGGTGGCGCTTTTAACATAAGCACATTGAGGGAGGCCCTCGAGGCCGCTGATCCTGCTCCCGCATCGACGCTCGTCTGGGTGGGTCCCAGCCTGCGCCGACGAGCAGGACCGACTTTTAATCGTAACCAGGAGAAAAGGGCCCGTGACTTGGAAGTTGGTTTTCTGGGAGAACAGTTTGTAAGTCCCTTAGATAGCCTGGCTTCTCACATCTGGCCAGGGTAGAAGCTGACTCTTGTCCAGGTATATACCTTGCTACACGATACGCTCGAGCTGCCCGACTTCACCGGCGAGGACAACTGGACCAGCAGGCTGCGCTCTCGCGCCGGCTTCTCGACCTTCGGTCGCGAAGTGACGGATTTTACCTATAAGGACACGCAGGGCGCCCTCACCCGCCACTTTCTGCAGATGCAGCACCCGTACGTGACGCCCAAGTGGCTATCCACGGCTTGCGACAATGGAAATGTGCCTCTGTACCGGCTAGAAGTCAAGAGCACGACAAACCAAGATCCTACTACTACCTTTTATATGAATCGTGCTCAGCACAAGTTGGTAAGCTTTGTCAAGTCACGCAACAAATCAGCAAATCTTTGGGCTAACATTGACCAGGCAAAGAAGCTACGCATCACCTCGGCGATGCCATCAGAGGTTTACGTGGTTCTACGCGTCTCGGGCTTGGATGCATTAGAAGATGGGGCGCGACACCAGCCGCAGTGGAGAGTGTATTTGGATCCATACACTCGCGTCGAAGAGGGCGTACTGAACTTTACTGCGTCCAATTATGCCGTCAGAGCCACTAAGTAGAGCAGTTTTGCATGATTCGATCTATCTAGGGGAGACTAGTCGATTGAGATCAAAGCGTATCAGGCACCGCAGGCCATACAGACTTCTGGAACCCTCTATAGTATGCTATAGTCATTCAAACGGACTAATACAAGATGGAAATGATATAGAATAATTAGACGGCACGCGCCACGCCCTCTTTCATGAGGCTCGGACCGTTGCCCTCGCGGTCATGCAGTAGCGTAAGCCTCAGGTACCGACTGTGACATCCTTTGGTTTCAACATCTTGCGTGTTAAGGTATCCGGGGACGAAATACCTTTTTATATCACCTTTTCCGGTTATTCCGCGAGTTTGACAACGCGATGCCTGCTACACATTCGACCGTTAGGCCCAGCCATAGGGCCAATTGTAGGCGACTCTGAGTCGTGGCGTTTGGTATTCTGGGCCTTTGCTTCATCCTCTTGGTTGTCGTCGTCTTTTTCTTCCCAGAAAGTTACGAACCTAGACTGCGTGAGAAGAGTGAAAAGCAGGAGAAAACATATACTATGACGACCAGGACAAGAGAGCATTTCAGGACCGCTTCAATTTTACTAAGACGCAACCTGGGGCGGCCGGTGCGCATGATTGCTACTCAACCGACCGTTAATATACTTGCTGTCCTCATCGTATTACTGTGCGGTATCATGTTTCTCTTCCTCTCCACATACCCGCTATTGGGATAGAGAGTTCATCAGTCAGTGCGCATTTCGAGTCTCAATTATATCTCTGCCGGGCTTGGTTTTACTGTTGGTGCGCAAGGTATGAGATGCTGTATCCTACTGCATCCGGGCTAGTAGCTAACGGACACAGTTGCTGGACATACTAACGACCGCGTCTATATCCAACTCAAAAACCGCAAGCGCGGAGTGGGCAAACCCGAATTCCAAACTTACATCCTCGTACCTGGCGCGATTCTCGTTGTTGGAAGCCCCATAATATACGGATGGGCCGGCGAATCAAAGACACGTTGGATCGTTCCCAAAATAGGTTCCTTTATATTTTCCGCCGCATGCATGTGGCATACTTCTGGTGTAAACAGCACTTGTACCTAGGAGCAAAGCCTACATGTCCAGCTGAAGGTTGCCTAGGTCGAACATGATAAAGCCGTCAAGGTCATTGCGCCCATTGAAAGGAAAGCCCTCACGCCCTCTACCATCACATTCGTTCCTCATGGGAAGGCGAAGTAAGCTAAAGTCGATGGCTGAACACTGGCAAAAAAATTGGGGTCGCCATCTGAGTTGTTATGTGAGAAAATTTGATTTGGATTTGCATAGTGGGAGTCTCTTTAGAAGGTCCGCACGAAACACAGTAGGAGTTTGTACACAGTAG
>JASJFT010000163.1:0-104486 GCA_030770425.1 Darksidea phi | reverse complement strand
GCACCTCTACTGTGTACAAACTCCTACTGTGTTTCGTGCGGACCTTCTAAAGAGACTCCCACTATGCAAATCCAAATAAAATATATATATATATATATCCGAGGTGTGGAGACCGTATACACTTCAACGCAGGCTATTTAATTAGGGTACCTTAGTAAAAAAATTAAGCGAGGTTTTAGTGTCCTCGGTAAGCCACATTTCAAGAGGAACCTGGAACATAACACTCGCGCCACATGCCACGTTTAAGTTCACCATCATCGACCTCAGGATCTTTGAAATCAGCCGCACTCGCCCACAACAGAGTCATTATCTTGCCTCGCATCATGTTTGAGCCGATCGTTGACGTGAGTGTTTCCACGCTACTTACACTTCTGTGACTAACAAGACTACTACAGCCTGCTGCTCGGGATCCTTCAACCAAATTCCCACTGGACGGACTAAGCTTCGACATCTCTTCCATGCCCCAAGAAACCCTCGTAGCCTATGGCGAAACTGCACCAGTCATCCATTCATTTGGGGGAGGTAAAGTTCTACGACTCTCCTGCAATCTCGTCCTCAAGTGCGGCACAGCCGTGCTAGCTTCTAAAGGCGAAACCATGAAATATATTATAAAGAATTTTCCGGGAGTAAGGTTGCCTAGGGTACACCGCTACTTCAACATCGATTACCCTGTCTCATACTTCGGCGTCAAAGGCTACATAGTCATGGACTACTTGGATGGTCTTTCTCTTAACAACTCCTAGGACCAACTTGATCACGAGACCCAAAAGAACGTCGTTAACTAGGTTAGGGCTATAGTTAAAGAATTACGATCTATACATTCCAACAATCCAGGTATTATTGGTGGGGGAATATCTCGCGGTACATGGTTTAGCGACTACGGTGCAGGACCGTTCAAGACTAAAGAAATATTCGAGAAGTAGATAAACTGGAAACTCGGCCTCAGTAAATACTTCGGACGTGCGCCACTAGATATTCCGCAAATTAAATATCCTTACTTCGTCCTTACTCATGGAGATCTTAGTCCACGGAACCTAATCTTGGATGCCAATGACCAGGTTTGGATGATCGACTAGGGCTGCGCTGGATTCTACCCTCCTATTTTTGAAGCTGCTTCTGTGAAGCACCAGAGACAATTTCCAAGCTTCGCAGAATTATTACTGCCTCTTCTTTACAATGATGCCGACGAAATGGTACAGCTTGAGAGCTGCGCCTATGGCATTAACCATGTTGTGTTGTCCGTCCCGCCAGAAATGGAATCGGCAAACAGGCCGGAGACGTAGAAATGGAGCAAAATTCGTGGATGGTCAGGAAATGTATTTTGCGAAACCAGTAGGCTACCATATCCCCTTCCAGTCATGAATGACCCATTTCCCCTACGTCGCACAGACGTTGGCAGCGCAGTCAATTGGCTGTATGACCAACCGTACCTTAGAATTTGTCCTTTCCAGGTTTTCGTTCAATTTGGTGAAATCGTTACTCATGAACGGTCACTTTTGGCATGCTTGGTTGAAATTTACTTCATTATTCACTTCAGTGCGGAGATAACTGCAAGGCATTGCACTTGTAATTTGCGTAGCTGGTACAGTACCGTTGTGTTCCGAAAGTACTGCTCATCGACCTGATACAGATATATCCCCAGCAGTGCAATTCAAAGTTTTCCATAGTGCAATCAAGGTTGCCTTATGGTTGCAAGGACCGCATTATTCCGACGGAGTGGCCCGCTCAATCAAGCAGTTCCGTAGACATTTTAAGAATGCTAGTACCTGTAACCAAGTCAGGAGGCTATTGTCAAAACCAAAGCAAATTATCCTATCAATTCCAGCGCGGACGTTGACCCACTTACTGCGCCGTCGGCCTCACCCATTTTGGGCTAATGAACACCAGCCTCAACTACGTTAGGTTGACTGTACCTCGCCAAAGCCTCTGACTTTGCGCAAACAGCACGATTTTACGATAGCGCGCGACTAACGAGGCGCAGTAGGTTGGTTTGTCGGAGCTTTTGATTCCGTGTCCTTCAGGTTCCAAGTTTTTTATCGGCATTTCCGAGTGGCTCATAGCAGCTTCATAGAGCACAAGTGTTCTGCCGGCAGCCTACGCCAATAAATGGATAAAAACTATTCAAAAGACTTATTATTTTCATTCCGTGCTTCAACCATTGTTCGGCTGAAATCCATTTGTTAATGCGTTACAACTTCCGTAAGTCCGAAAAGCTAACTTCAGGTCAACATAAGGCTCAGCGTAGCGCCTTGGTTGAAGGATTCCTTAGCATCGTTGGGCTTGAGACACTAGGATATATTCCTACAGACCCTTCTCGACCTCACAAGGCCCACTGAACTTGGTACAAACATAGCAACATTTGGAAAACCGAACTGTTAGTACTGGACCCTGGTGAGCCTCGGCGAAATTCCAGAAATATGTTAGTTTATGAAGCGCTACCGGTGAAACAGTGACACTTGCGAGCGGTTAGGTTTGAGATGTTGTCACCGTTGGGATTGTCGAATGAAACTTAAGGACTATACATCCTGCCCTCCAAAGACGTCCCCGACGAAAACAAATCCTCAATTACCCAGTCATCATTGTCAAGACTTCTCGATCAATTTTCACATTTTTCACTACTCTTTCTCACAAGTGACGACTCCTTCCTGCGGCCAAAACTCCGTTAAAGAGTTGACTCTTTTCATATTCCCCACTTTCATCATACTCCTTTGGCCCTGCTACATTAGGTTTTTCAGTCAAAAGGGATGGCCTGGGCTGAAAAATGGCGTAAGTTGGTGTATACAATCCGACCTTCACGGCCACTTTGCACTCAAAGAATTAATCTGCGAAGCTGTAACCGGCAGCACACTTCCATGCCTCAGGTTCTTCGGCCACCCAGCCCGATCACTGGCCGTCCACTTCCCGCTCTTCACATCGCTGCTTTCATACGGCCGGTATCCGTCGCCCCCGTAAAAGTCCAATAGTAGATGTGCTTTGCCAGTGACTTGGTTGTCCCAGTATACCGCAGGTCCTTCCACGCCACTTGCGATGGTAGCCGACGCGCCAGCGGGCCGGGACCAGCTTCCAAACAGGCCGGTCGTGCTAACTTCGGTGAAGACGGTTTTCGCAGTCTCGTCTTTCATGAAGCGCGCGTAGGCGTTGTTGCCAAGGGAGAGGATGTCGAGGTCGATGATGTTGGTCGGGCTGTAGTTGATGTAGTCCTTGGGAGCGGAGAAGGTCTTGAAATCCGACGTATATGCGTAGCGGATACGTATCGTGGATGGATTACCTTTGTGCTGTGGATCGCTCATGGAATAAAACTTCGATGCCCAATGGACCAGGTACTGCGACTTTTCTGCATCCCATATAGCAGCGGGTGCCCACACCATTCCTGCAGTCGCATCTTCAACCGTAACAAGCCGCTCGCCTGTCCAGCTCACCAAATCCGTACTCTCCCAAACGAAGATACCCCGTGAGCCAGTGCGCTGCGCAGCGTCCCACGTTGTCTTGCCAATATTCAGGTCGGTGCCGATAATATACCACTTCTTTCCTGCTTCGGCGCCACCGCCGGCTATGATGGAAGGATCGCGAACGCCTTGGGTGCCTTTCGTCGGGTTGATGACGGGCTGACCCTTGTTGAGAGCCTTCAAACTGATCGCGTTGTTGCCGTTCGAGAGATAGAAATAGACGGAGGGTTTGTCGCCGAGGAAGAAGACGCCTAGGTAGCCGGTCAGGGAGGGATCGGCGCGGGGTGCGAGGCCGTAGGAAGAAAAGTCTAGGAACTGGGTTGGTGCTGCCCATGCCGCCCCTATGAGAGCGAGAAATGGGATTGAGAGCCTCATGTTGCACGGGACTATTTCCAATCGAAAAAAGTCGTCGAAGACGGGTGCACGAAAAACAAAGCACGCGGGATCTATTTAAATAGCACTGTTTCTTACCCGGTACCGAGCTCTTCTTGAGTAGCCTCCATCTCTTCTATAGGCGCAAAATCTAAAAAGGGTGCATGCTCCTGAGGGCAATATATTTACCCCGGGGTACCGAAATGCGGAGTAGAGGCTCTGGGACATCTCGCGCCGGTTGAAGTATCACATGTTGGCTATGTATATTGAAGTCGGTGGAGCAACGATGTAATTGGGCGAACACGACCGGGATCGACTAACGCTGGAAATAGAGCCGAGCCCACCGAGGTAATGGGACACTGATGCAAGACAGCTAAAGACGATGCGAGTCGACGCCCCGGTGAAATATGAAATGTTCTTGCTCAAACGAATGGAAAATTTGATTGGTATCATAATGCCCAGATACCACCTCCTGATAACGCCCTAAAAGCTCAGTGGCTATTAATCATCGTCGCTGTCGTCGTAGCCAGCTAGTAATGCCATTGACTTCGGAGGAGCCGTGGCCTTTGCCCGAGGTGGATGCATAGTCGCAGACACCGAACCTGCAGCCTTCTTCTTGATACCCAGCACAGCACAAAAGTTCTTCTTCTCTTTTGGCTTCTTCGCGAAGACGGTGATGGGTACCTCAACTGGTGCATCGACCTTCTCTTCCTCCATCACTTCCTCGGCAAGACCAGGCAGGCCCCGGCCCTCAAAGGCTCTCCTTGCCGCCTCTGCATCTTCCTCTTCCTGCTTCTTCCGTAGATCGTCGACAGGCTCGAGCTGGATATCTGTCCGTTTTCCTTCTTTCTCGGCCTTTTCTATTCGTGCATTCCTTGACCGAATCTCGTCCAAGGCGTCCGACACAGCCATCTCCTGCTTGGCATCGTGCACCTTGCTCTCCAGCTCCTTCATTGCATCGCGCTCAGCTTCTTCCCGTTCCAACCGATCGAGCCTCTCCTCTTCAGTCTCTTCGTTCAGCTTTGCCTCTCGCCAGGGCTCAAAGTTGCGCTTCGCCCCGCGCTCGCACTCGTAGTCCATGTTCTTCGGGTCGGTCTTGAAGGTGATTTCCCCGGAGCACCGCGTGCATCGTATGTAAAAGCGGTAGATTGTGATGTTGTAGTACTTTTCGTCGGACGTCTCTTTCCGGGCGTTGAACTTTCTACCTTTGTAGATGAATTCGCCACAGTGCGTGCACTTCATCGAGAAGGGTGCCATCAAGCGGACGGTTTGCACTTTCGGACCGGCTTGCTTGGGGCCGCGCGCGCGCGTGATCTTGGAAGGATCGAAGTCGGGAGGATAGTACTTGGAGAGCACTTTTCGTTCCGACATGGTGGGCTACGGTGGAAATGACTCGAGGTGGAGGGTTTGTGTAGTTGTCAGCGCGGATGCGAAACGCAAGGTGACTGGTGTTTATCGTGGAGGGGGGTAGGTACGGTCGCGAGGTGAAAATGGGTATATTATGGTCGAGGTCAAGTCGCACATAGGTGACGGTAGGAGGAGTCGTACACTTCGAAAGGTGAAGGCAAATCTTGCTGACTAAAAGCGGTGAACAGCGGCAGAACCCCGCGCTCCCGTGCCCACGCGAGTGCAGGCGCGACAGGCCATCGTCACGGCGACAGGCGCAACACAACCGTCTTCCTGCAGACCAACATTTTACGCACCATCTTAACACATGCTAGCACAATATGGAAAAGTATCTTCGCGAATGGCGCCAAGACGCTGTCAACAAGCATCAGTACGACACTGCCATATTCGTTGCCGACAAGCTGTTGGCGCTCACAGGTGCGTCGCCGCCATGATATTGCATGCGCCGTCCGTACTGATGAATTGCATGTAGGAGACGATAACGACGCATTTTGGCTCGCGCAAGTCCACTTCAGTACCGGCAATTACAGTCGCGCCCAATCGTTCCTCGCTCGTGGAAACCTCACAGATCGAAACCCACAATGTCGATATCTCGCCGCGCATTGCTCGATCAAGCTGGGGAAGACGGAGGAAGCATTGGCGATACTAGGCGACAAGAATCCCACACATCTCATTTCTGCGCCTGGAAGCGCCCGACAAAAGTTGAGACACGTTGATGTAAACAGCCGCGTCGGCGTGAGACACCACAAGAACGGATCGCGCACCGAGCGGGTGCCGACCAGCGAAGAACGAGATAAGGAAGATGTCAACAATATAAAGTCGGAGGCGGGCATGTGTTATCTACGGGGTGTGTGCTTCGCCAAACAAAACTCTTTCGATCGCGCGAAGGAATGCTACAGGACAGCCTGCCAGATCGATGTTCAGTGCTTCGAGGCCTTCGACGCGCTCATGGCAAACTCCTTAATGTCGCCAAACGAAGAGTGGAAGTTCCTCGAGTCGCTAAACTTCGATGCTATAACTGTCTCCAGCAACCCTTCGCTATCCCAAGAAGCTGCGCAGTTCACCAAAACACTATACACCACACGGTTGTCCAAGTACTCACGTCCGGATGAGTTCGAGGATGCAGTAGAACAACTGACAACCCACTACAAACTCGCTGACAACCCCGACATCATACTTGCAAAAGCCGACCTCATGTTCACCCACTGCCGCTTCGGCAAAGCCCTCGCTCTCACATCCTCCGTCCTGGCGGAAGACAAGTACAACTTTGCTATCCTCCCCGTCCACCTCGCTTCTCTCCACGAACTTGGCCAGAAGAACGCCCTCTTCCTCCTTTCACACGACCTCACCGACACACACCCCAACGAACCGTGTAGCTACCTCGCTGTAGGAATATATTACTTGTCTATAAACCGCATAGCGGATGCACGGCGCCACTTTTCCAAGGCTTCTGTCATGGACCCCCATTTTGGACCCGCTTGGATAGGCTTCGCGCATACTTTCGCTGCAGAAGGCGAACATGATCAGGCCATCTCCGCATACTCAACGGCAGCACGTTTGTTCCAAGGCACTCATCTCCCCCAACTCTTCCTCGGTATGCAGAACCTGCAGCTGAACAACCTCGCTCTCGCCCACGAATACCTAAACACAGCCTATGAGCTCTGCCAATCAGATCCACTCCTCTTGAATGAAATGGGTGTGGTATACTATCACGAAGACCACATGATCGACGCCATATCTATGTTTCGCCGCGCCCTCGTCCTCAGCGAGCAAAACGGTGCGGATGCAGGCGCCTGGCTCCCCACTCGAATGAACCTCGGTCACGCCCTTCGCCGCTACGGTCAACTCGACGAAGCTCTCGCCACCTTCGAAGAAGTGCTTCGCCACGGCGTCAAAGATGCAGGCATCTTCACCGCCAAAGGCCTCGTCCTTCTCGAAATGGGAAACAGCTGGAACGCCGTCATCGCGCTACACGAAGCGCTTGCTGTGGCGCCGCAGGACCCTATGGCGACAGATTTGCTGAACCGCGCGTTGGAGGCCAATGAGGAGGACACTGGGGGTGGGTTTGGCGGGCTGGGGTTAGAGAAGGGGAGTTTTGGGGAGAAAGGCGTAGAGGGTGGGTGGGAGGATGAGGATCTAGAGTTGGAGAGGCAGATTGGAGGGTTGAGGGAAATTCAACAAAACCGAGTAGCGGGAAGAGGAAAGCGGAGGGCAAGGAGAGGTGCGCCGGCTGAAGATATGAGCGCATTTGGAGAGAGCATGATGGTCGATTCGGATGGTTAATTTTCATCTCGTTAATCCCGCACAGGCCGGGTGGGACCAGAGTAATGATTTTGCTTATTAGCGGGCGGTGTTTCGGACGGCATTGCATATTGGGAACCACTTCCCAACTGGATACCTCAGGATTTTATCCAACATATGAATCTATGCTCAAACTCAATATCCACCCAAGCCTACCTTGTGCATATCGACGTTCTTGCCTGATATCTCGACCTTTGCCCCTGCATAATGGCCCTCATACTTGACATCCAGCTCGATCTTCTCGCCTGGCCACAGAGTGACGTAGTTGTCCGACCATGTCACTGGTACGATATCGTTACCTGCGCCGTCGACGAGGTTCATGCTTATGAAGACTGCCGGGACCTTTGAAATGTTGTCCAGCACTACTTTCGCCCCGCTAGTTTTCACGCGCAAAGTAGCCTTTTCCAGCCTGTTGAGAGCAGTGTAGTCGGCATAGGAGGAGAGGGGTGTGTAGTACCACGTTGACGCGTCCCAGTTCAGCACATCGGGTTTGGCGCTGAGCCAGTATACGTTCCGACTGAGCACTTTGTCGTTGGCTTTCAAAACGAGCTTGAGGAAGACGATGGCTGTGATTTTATCGATTCCGGGAACTTTGTCCAGCTTCGTGCTCGAGTTGGGTGTCGTTGAGGTCGATAGAGTGGATTTATGTACGATGGTGCCGTTGGGGGCGAGGAGCTCCATGTCGATTGTCCTCGTGCCTGAAGCCGCTAAACCGCGATTGATCAGATAGATCGAGGAGGTGGTATAGTCGAACGCAACGTGCTCGATCCGACTGCCGACTTTGGTCCCGAAGTACGACCCTGCGGGGTGGAGGTAGTAATCGAATAGGTTCCAGTGCAGAGAAGGCCACGCATTATTCAACATCCAGTAAATAAGTCCCGTAGCGCGCCTTTCAACACCCGTCCATCGACTCGCGTACGCTTCGAATTGCGCGCGCGTAGCTTCGTAATCCATCATTTGAGCCTTCAGTAGATAATCAGAGAGAGACGTCGGCGCGCCGTATCGTTTCCACAGCGCATCATTGTAGATTTCGCGTGTGTAAAAGGAGGATACGCTTGTGGACATGTGATAGAGCCCTTTCTTGGGACTTTTCCATAGATCGTCTTGGTCGGCGGGGGATAAGAATTTTTTGAGTGAGGAGAGAGTGGGTGTGCCTACGCCGGCACCGAGTTCAGAGCCAAAGCCAAAGGCGGCGCCGAGTTGGTCGTTGTACCAGTAGTTTGGCGAAACCCAATCGTACGGTCCTTCCATCTTCATGCCGCCGTTTCCGAGCAACTTGGGAAATCCACGCTGCGATGCTGAGGCTATGATGGGGGTTTCCCAGTCGAATGCTTTGAGAGCGTCGACGTAGATTTTTACGGCGCGGTCGTCGGGCCAGAAGTCACTGCCCACGAGGAAGGTGAGGAGGGAGGGGTGATGTTGCATCATCTCTGCCTCGTGGCGCATAGAGATGTTTGCAATGCTGTAGTCAGCATCCGTCCATTTCACACCAGAGCCTTCGTCATTATATGTCCAGCCCTCCCACTTGTCGCAGCATTCCCAGCCAGTCATCACCATGAGGCCGATCTCGTCTGCTATTTCGTACAAGCGGGGGTGTTCTTGTTTGCCTTCGAGACGGACGGTATTGAGGCCCATGTCGAGCATGTACTGGAACTGAGCACGCAGCTTATTCTCGTCGAAGCGGAGGAACATATCTGATGTGTAGCCTGCGCCGAGCACTTGGAAAGGGTTCCCGTTGATGGAGAAAGTGACATCGTCGTGGCTGTTTAAGCTAGACGTCACCGTGCGGACGCCGAAGCGGATTTTCGGAGTAGAGTCTGACGTCCCGGCGGCGGTGGATGCGCTGCAGGAGGTGCTATAAAGGGGTTGCGCGCCCCATTGCCTGGGCCACCATGTCTGTGGATTGGTGATCTTGAGATCGAAAGAAAGTTTTTGCAGACTTTTCTTTGCTACCCTGAACTCGGCGCGAGGTCGTCCAAGCTCCTTCCCATTGGGGTCGGTAACAATGCAGATAACTTCTCCTTGCACATCCTTCTCTTCATGACTTGTCACATCCACCTTGACACTAACCGAGCCATCCAGCTTCGTAGTAACGCGCGGAAGAGAGATGGATACCGGACCCGTCTCTTTGACCTCAACATCCCTCCAAACGCCTGTCCCATTATCCGGCGGGTACGGATTCCAGTCCACAAAACCCAGTGCAAAATCGCGATTGTAGTCCGTAGGATAAGCTCTTACAACCAGTACGTTCTTCCCGCTCCTGACTTTACTCGTAATATCATACGCCAACCCACCATACGCACCAGCCTGTACATTCTTATCCGCGACCAGTTCCCCATTCAGATAGATATCGGCACGCGACGATATCCCGTGCGTCTGCAGCTGATAATATTTTCCAGTCCCATTCTTCAATTCAATGTCGGCGCGGTAGAACCAGGGTACTTGGAACGGCGCTAAGTCCACTTTCTCGAGATTGTTGGAATAGAAGAGGTCGCCTTCCGTGTACACTTTATTCTCAAGTAATGTGCTCATCAAGGTGGCTTTTGATCCAATACTGTACCAGCTGGAGGTGTCCAAGCTGGGCGACGATAGTTTTGCGGCATCGTTGCCTACTTTCGCGGAAGATTGAACTTTCCACGATGGTATTGTTGTGGGTTGGCCTGCTTCCGATCCGAGTGCCGTGGTGATTGAGATGAGAAGCGAAGCGAGCACGCTCAACAAGGAAGGAGCCATCGTGGACGAGAACAGTCCCTAGACAAATGCAGAGGGCAACGGATCATTAAATAGACAACGAATTAAGTTCGCAGATCGGCGCGATGATCCGCCTCCACGGTTGCGCAGATGCAGTGCAACGTCAACACGTGATAATTTTCGCTTCCAAGGCTAGCCTCGCGGTTGAATGGTGGAAGTGGCCTAGCAAGGTTCCCTACCCCGTGAAGCCATGCAGCTTGAGAGTCACGAGCGATCGGACACATCCGATTTTAAATCGTCCTTGCATACAACGCCGTACATGGAGAATGCCCAGGCTCTACAATTTGCGGTCAAGGGACATGGCGCCGGAATAGGATGGCAGCGTCTTGGGCTGTTCTTGACTACACCTTGCCCGCATGTCACCTATGGAACACCGGCATTCCTTTGCATCTATTCATAGCTTCCAACCACGCTTCTTTGCAAGGACGGTTTCTTGCCTTACTGCTAGATCCGCAATGATTTCTTCACTACCGCCACCAACGACCTGGAATGAGATTAGCTTCGAAAGCACCATGTTAATTCACAGCACATACCATCATCCGCAAGTCCCGACTCATTTGCTCAATGACAGCTCCGGGACCTCCCTTTTGATAGCCTGCACCACCAAAGATTTGTTGCGCTTCACGGTTTGCCATCTCCAGCATGCGCCCGCCATGGACCTTTGCTAGGGCGATCTGACCAGCAATCTCCGGATCCTGCCAGCCCAGTGGTGACTGCTGAATGTGATATGCCAATTGTTCCAACCATGCCCAGTGGCTTTCCACGTATCGTCCTATCGTCGCGAGCTTGTGGCTGATGATTTGGTTCGCAATCAGAGGTTTGCCAAAGGTATGCCGCTTGTTTGCATAGTCAAAAGACAGAGCAAGACAGGTCCGCGCTTTGCGGTTGCAGGCCACGGACATAATGAAGCGCTCCTTGTTGAAGTTGGTCATGATGATGTGGAAGCCCTGGTTTTCCTTGCCAATGAGGTTCTCGACCGGAACATGAACATCGTCCATCTCGACAAAGCTAGCGCCTCCGGCTTTCTGCCCGCTGTTGGGTATCCGACGGTGAGAGATGCCTTTCGAGCTTGTGGGGATGACGATGACTGAGATGCCCCTCGCTCCGGGGCCACCCGTGCGGACGGCCGTCGTCATGTGTGTTGCCCACGGCATGCCGGTGATCCATTTCTTATATCCGTTCACGATGTAGTGCTTCCCGTCATCACTCTTCACGGCCGTGGTTTGAATATTGGCAACATCAGACTAGAACTGTCAGCTCAGGACACATGAGCCCGAACACCAATGCTCACACCACCACTTGGTTCCGTGATGCCCAAGCAAAAACTTGTCTCCCATGTAAATAGTCCCGGTAGCCACTTCTTCTTTTGCTCCTTCGTGCCATGATGCACAATAGGTGGAACTCCAATCACGCTCCCGCCACTGAGCGAAGTGATGACCCCGCCCTCAATGCGGCTTGTCTCATCCGTGAGGATCATCTGATGGAAGATGTCAAGCTCTGCGACTGGTATACCCGCCGGCCCGGATACATTCGCTCTATACGGCTCAGGCACGTCTACAAATGCGTAGCCAGACCGCGCATACTCCAATCGCGCTTCCTCCGGTGCCCCTCCCTCCTCTTCCCACTCCAACATGTATGGTTTGACCTTCTCATCGACATAGGCCCGCACCGCGTTGCGCAATCGCTTGTGGGATTCGTTGTAGTATGGCGAAGCGAGGGAGGAGTACCAGGAGGGTTCTGCCCAGGGGCTAACGTCGCCGAATGTTTCTTTCTTTTTGGGCTGCATTACGGAGGGAAGGAGCGTCTCTTTCTTGGGTATCGCCGTGGCGGGAATTGAAGGTAGATATCAAGCATCTTCGGTGAGACGGGGGATGCGCCTGAAAGGTGGAGAGCTGAGTTGCCGCGGCTCGTGAGATGCCTGGCTGCGCGAGTCAGCTTTGCAGGGAATGAAGCGACGAATTAGACGGCAGGCGCCGCTTCAAGCTGTCAAATACCACAACTTCCATCAGCCATAATAAGCCTGTCTTGTCCTGCTACGCTCTTGTAGAGTTTCTTGGGTGCATTGGCGCTCCCAGATACAAATTACCGCAGTACGATTCTTGACCAGACGCAACGGCTTTTCCTCATCAGCGTCCATCCCCCGTACTGTTCGGAAGCAGATCTCACGGGCTCCGGGTCCGAACACCACGTGACTGTTCCACAACCAGACACAAGCAGATCTTTAGCCTACTTGAATTAGGGCAAAGTTTTGTAGAGAGACAACTTGCTGAAGCAAACAACTCTAACAATAATCCCATTTCCGCACCTCGGATCCTTCTACCCGCGCTTCCAAAACCCGGTCTGGTAAATAGGCAAGTATTTAAAACCCTGTCGCATCTTCTTCGCCCCATTGCTTACGCTCTCTGTCCAAGCGTCGCACCTTTTCATAGAATCCACACACTGCGTAGGTACTAAACCATCACTTGCTTTTCCACCGGCCCAATCCCCGTCAATAGTACCGTCGAGATCCAAGTTTTCCATACCTAAGTCGAGCGTGAGGTTCGTGCCGTCGATGAGGTCTTCAAGGTCTACGAAATCCATGGTGTCCAGGAGCCTTTGGCCGTATATGGCAGCTTAGGATATGGTGAGTCCATGTGGCTATACTCGATGTTTTCGGGCCTGCAAGGCAGATGGTAGGCTTGAGAGGACATGAGGATGAAGAATCACCGCAGGCCCATGAAGTTAGAGCGGGGAAATAGATGCTCCATTCCGTCAGGCCTAGAAAGCGTAGATGGTTGGAAAAGTTGAGCTGCTGCTTCTAGTTGCTCGGCTGGGGCACACATAGTCCATTGCTATGTATACGGATGTTGTTGTCCCAGTCTGACCTAAATTAAAGGTTATACTTGCCACCATAACACGTCCAGTGCCGTAGTAAACCAATGCCGGTTCGGCAACTATGCAACACGGGATGCTCGCGCCTTCAAGAACTTGCACGACGTCACGAATTTCATGGACGCTTTGGCATAGACGTTTATCGTTTGGGTAGCCTTGGACTGATTCATCACTGAGCGGTGATATGAGGACGCTGGGTCCTGTGGGTGGGTTCAAATGGCACTCTTCCCGGAAGGCGGCCATACCTTCGGCTGTGACAATGTGAACAGGATTTGGGGGTCATTATGGAGGCTTTCGTTTGCATATGAGTGTGTGGAGTCTATAGAATATTGGAATGCTCCGGTTTGCGCGATTCGTATATGTGTAGTTTGTTGCGTTGAAAGACTGCGGCACAGTTATCGAAAATGCGAGGGCGTGCGGGCAGCGAACGTGGTGTAAAAACTTATGAATATTACACGAATTTCAAGGTGGAAATTCAATTAGTCAAATATATGTGTAATTTACATAAGAGTATTAAAGCCATCATGAGAACGTTCAAAAAAGTCCTTCCCCTACGATGACCTCACTTTGACGCATCGATAACTCCTACCGTCGCCCCACTCCACCGGCTCTCGTAGCTCTCAAGGTCATCCGCAATGAATTCTGCGTTCTGTTCAAGTGTCGTCTGATAGCGAAGGGCATTCTTTGCGACCAAAAGCGTCTTCCCGATCAAGGGAATGTACTTTATCCAGGAATCTTGCCATAATGGCGGAGTCGAGGCATTCGCGATCAGTTTCCCTTGCAAGGTTTTGGTAGGTACGCTGATATCTGAGGACTCGGGGGTCATGGTGTTTGGGCATAGCATAGACCAGTCGAGCGTGTTCGGTGGGAGAGATTTAAGAAGCTGGAAGTTTTGGCGGTGTTCGAGGTAGATAGGGACACTGCAGGCTCTTAGTATTCCAGAGACGATGAATTCCGGGCTACTCTTTTAAAATAGGTGCACACGGCATGTGTGGGGTGGGAATGCTATAATGATTGTACTTACTAGTTCGAGAGCATCGATTCTGATCCTGGGTAGTATAATACTCCTGTGCCAGCTAAGAACCAAGCTCTCAATGGTTTCTTTCTTTCCACTCCGGCTTCTCGTACACCATCCAGAACTGCGCGAAATATTGCAGGCTGCTCGCTCTTCCCCCACGGAGGTAGGGCCGCTACACCAGCTGTATTGACAACAGCATCACAGCTAGCATCCAAGATGGCCCTTTTGATTGAGACTGGATCCTTGGCATCGCCTTCAACCACGGCAAGTTGGCGGTATACGGACGTTGAAAGAAGAGATTCAAGTTTGTTTGTAGACCGGACGTATGCAACAACGCTGTGACCATGTGTGAGGAGCGCTGCAACGAGGCGAATACCGAGGTTACCGGTTGCTCCAATAAGAAGGACTTTCATAGTTGCTATTGAGTTGCACTGATTGTCACAAGAGATGCCGATTTCTAGTTCGAGAGCGCCAGCTCTATATATCCTTTGTGACTTCAGTATCCGGCGGATTACTAGCCGGAGGTGGAGTTGCGCACCTTGGTCAGCTAAAGTCATCTATAAATGGCAAAGCTCTTGACTCGCACGAGAAAAATACTGCATCCTCACTGCTGACGCGGTTGCGAGTTGCGCCGCGATCAGAAAAGGTGATCAGAAAAGACCAGAAAAGGCAAAGCGCTGTTTTGGTAATAAGGTTTGTCAGCGTTTCGGAGGAAAAGACTCTCCACATGTGCAGCATTTCGCACGGAAAGACCGTTACAGTGATTTCGAGATATATTCCTTTTAGTATAAATGTCGCTGACCTCCTACTACTGCGAGGTTGACGTCGGTTTGCTGTACAAGCCAGGATGACTTCTCAGTGGGCAGATAAGCCTTATTCGCTTATTTCTACCACTCCATTCTCAAAAGATGTACGTTTGTCCTTCTCTGCTGACAATTCGCCTCATTTAATGTGTTCCCAGTCCTCGCACGCGGCATACTATGTTGCAACACAAATGGCACTTGCTCACAATGGCATTCTCCGAGGGTTGAACTCTATCTACCTCCAAGCGACGCACATACCGCGCAACGAGCTAGACACGGTTCGGGACTTCCTGACATATTGCCAGTGCTGGTGTGAATCCATGCACCACCATCACGATGCCGAAGAAGCGGTTTTCTTCCCAAGCATCGAGCGGATAACAGAGGTCCAAGGAATCATGGAGCGCAATATAGAGCAACACCGAGCATTCACACCGGGATTCGATCTGTTTCAGGAGTACGCTCAGACTTGTCTTCCCAAAGACTATGACGGACAGAAGATCAAGAGCCTCATCGAAGGTTTTGCGGAGCCATTATCTCAACACCTGCATGACGAGATTGGAACTTTGCGAAGTCTTGACATCTACGACAGCGGGCGTATACGGCAAGCTTATCAGCGGTTCGAAAAAACCCTGATGGATACAGACAATGTTAGTTGTGCTTTGACGTATAAGCAAGTTCATTAACGCCACTGACTCTGGCTTAGTACCGAATCGGCCCCCTCGTATTTGGAACTGCCGACAGGAGCTTTGAAGGCGGCATGCATGACTTTCCGTCTGTACCATTCTTTGTGCCTTATGTCATTCACTACTGGTTTGGTAAGCGACATCGTGGCGCTTGGCGATTCAATCCGTGCACAATGTGGAGGGATCCTAGAGAACTGGCTTTCAAAAGCGGGTAGTATATTGTCTTAATTGCGCTCTGCCTGTATGGCGGTGCCTCAGGTAATATTCAGGATGTTGAGCGGTTTCGGGTGTATGGCGGTTCAAGGCCTTTCATTTCGAACGTCGCTTCTTTGGTCTTCGAAAGGTCCGTACCGCTGCATATCATCAGCAGAGGAAATTGAAGCATAATTATCTCTCCGAACTTCCATCATATGGGTTGCCTCGATCTCGCATTCGCTACCTACCTCCAGATCCGCCCATTGTGGAGCAGGATATATTCTTTATCAACATATACGTTTCAGGCTAGGTGTCGGTGCAGATATGACTCCGATTCCACTGGAGGATTTGAAGCATCAGCCGTGCTGCGCAACTGTTCTACTCCTGAAGGCTTACGCCTATCTTTTCACCTCCCACTCAAGATCCGCGTTGGTAAATTGGGCTGTAAAACGCCACTTTTCGCACCTGCGATAATCCCTAGATGGTGTGGACTACGTATTATTGGTCCAGCGGTAGTGAAACAGAATTGTTGAATCAGGGTAACACAGTGTTGGGAATCCAATGCTAACACTGGATGGCTTTAGGGCGTAGAAACTTGCCCTACACGAGATCGGCGTCACAACTAATTGGAATGGCATGGGGCAGAGTAGCAAGAACGCATTTGTACCGTGTCTATCTACAGTACGTGCGCAGGTTTCGTGGTTAAAGAGGAGGCCTTGTTGCATTGACCCTAGCAGCCCCACTGTCCAGCGCCTTCAGCAGCCCAACCATCCAGTGTCCTCAGCAGCCCAACTATCTAATGCTCTGCTCGCCATTCGCGCGTCCATACTGAGCCCAACGGATACCAATTTGAGCGCTGGTGGTCGACTGTAACGAGACAGAAGAGGTACAAGGGACCGCAAAGAAAAAGGACGGCGTGGTTTGGATAGCAGGGCGGATGCGGAAGCCGAACGCCGCGGATAAGTTCGAACCGTGGGAGGGCGACCGGAGAGTGGAGACTCATTACGAAAACAAACCGCGAACCGTGGAAGAAATCTGTTCCCAATTCCTTTGGGTTAGCCTGCGCGAATTTCGCAGTTGACTAAGATGAGTGGGGGAGGAAGTGTTGTGCAATACAAAAACCCCGGCTCCCCTAACCTTACGACCCCTCAGCTGTTCTTTTGTAAATGTCGTCAACGAGGGAGGGGGATACATACCTGTTTCCACCACACCCTCTCAGAGTGTAGTTTCTAAGCATCGGAGTCTGGGATCACGGAGGAGCCATCTCACCTTTCAAAGTACACTCATCAAATCCTAGAACCCCAATACCCCTTGCAGCATCGACGCTAGAGTCGACGCAGTATAGTGGGTGCTGGAGGACGCCAGGAATGGTCGCGGGTCTTTGAAGGCGTAGAGCGTGCTTCTTCAGTTGCATTCGATCTAGCTGAGCTGCCAGACTGGTGATGATATCAAGCTTGCAGCAGTAACGCGAGACTCACCTCGCCTAGAGAAGGTCTCTAGCGGGAGAGGATCGTGGCACTGGAAAGCCTTTCTGAAGTCTGAGCTCAAAGCTAGATGTGGATGACTCCGGAACGAGCGTGTGGAACAAGCTAGCAAAGGCAGGACGCAAGCTGGCGATTCTGGCATGGATGCATTGCGAGAGGTTGAGGCTCGCTATGATGGCATCCACGATGAGGGGGATAATGGATCGATGTTGGTGATGGCACTGGCGAGCATGTTGTTGAGCGTGGGCGGAGACAGACGGGACTGACGCGAGGACAAGAGAGGTAGGCACCTCTAGAGACTGGTACGGTCTTCTGCACGAAGGAAGATTCATGAACAAGGGATCAATGAGAAAGGGTAGAACGAAGAAAATGTCTGGTGGTGAAAGTGGGATGAAGACGAAATGGTGGAGGATGGGAGATGATGGGCTATTTATCGGGTTGTGTTGCTCCCATGCGCACCTTCATTCTTCCACCGCGCTTACTCAAATAAATAAATCGTGCTTGCATATGTGCATCTGAGAAGGCATTAACGGCAAGGGTCAGCGAAGCGCGAGGAAAGGAGGAGCGGAAGATGAGGAAAGAAAGAGAGAAGAAGGATCAACGACAGTACCTGCTCCCAAGGTCCCCGGGGCAAGAGCAGAAGGTCTTCTAGATTCTACTTGACGAGCTGCACCGCCTCGTTAAGTAGTGTGGCGATATAGTGAGAGCACTCATGCTCAAAGAGATAACCCAAAGTTTGCTGACCCTAGTAATTCCATTCATTCCACCCTTTATTCTTAAGATGCGCAGCTGCACTGAGATGTTCTCAAGTATCTATAATGTTCTCAAGGTCCTAAGCTAGTACTAGTGCCAAGTATACCTTAAGGTCTTAAGAGTATTATAATACGTAAAATTAGCTTAATCTAAAGTTTAAACTTAGTTAGAGTATCTTACGCAGGTGGCTAATGATTTTTCAAGGTATAACTTGTACATCCAGTTTGCAGGGTCGAGCTGCTACATATCATACATGATTCTCAGGAAGATTATATGGCAGAGGCGCCTATAGTGCGCCACATCTACACCAATTCCATCTGTAACATAGTAACAACTGATTCTACTGACAGCGCTGAGAGACACTCCCATACAAGGGATCCACGTGTTCTTGTTCCCCAAAGTATTCCTAGCAACTCATACTTGCAGACTGATATTGGCGTAAATGGCACTAGCACCCTATCAAGTTCGAGGCTATACTTAGTCACTTTGGACTAGAACCATTACGAAACTAGCGTAGCGTCATGATCCCCAGAACCTGAATAGCTACAGCCCCAAAACCTCTGCAAATACTTCTCCCAGTCCCACCCGCTCAAACATCCTCCTCACTTCCCCCATCTCCCCCCGGTTGCCCCTATGCCCACCCTTCGAAATCTCTCCCGTGACCTCTCTCATCTCTTCAAACACCCTCTTAACCTTCGGCCCTTCCTCCCTGTACCTCTCCGAAACCTTCTTCTGGTGCGGCGGAATATCCGACCACGATTTAGTCTTGATGTCTGACATGTACGCCGAAATGTCATCAGACGTGCCTTCAAGACACAGAATGCCTGGCTTACCAGCCAGAACAAACCCCGTGAGGCCGTAGTTGGGCGCCCAATTCACCATGTCGTCTCGTTTCGAGCGGGTTGACAGAGACTGAAGATAGAACCAGACGCGTACTAATGCTTGAACCTGCACGGGTGCCTCCGGCTTTGATGAAGTACGGGAAGCGAGGTAATCAGCTACTTCATCTTTCAGAAAATCTACGGCCATGAGCACGGAGTCGGGACTATCGATCGGCATGCGCTGAGCGATATCGGTGTGCGTTTTCCTGCTCATCCACGATGGACAACGGAAGGTGATTGCTGGCGAAGGCGACTCGTCTGCATCTACGTCTGCATCTTCCTCAATTTTTGTATTCGTCCGCTCTAAAGGAATTCCGATTTGCAGTTGTATTTCGTGTTCCGGATCGATCGGTACGTTGAGGGTAAAGTCCGCTGATGGTGGTAGACGTGGCGGCGCTGCCGATGAGGGATCCTCTATGTACAGCCGCAGACGTTCGACTAACTCTACGTTGGTACTGTTTTGATCAATCTCACCGGGCAGGCTGAACATTGATAGAAGAAGATCTATCGCTGAGAGTTGTTGTTCGAGCTGTGGCAGCGGAAGCAATCGTGAAACGTTCGAGGTCGCCATCTGGAAATCTCGAGGGTTTGACTGCTAGTTCACATCGCTCTTGCGAGATAGTGACCCTTACAACAGCTTGAGTGGCAAATTGGGTCGTGAAGATGCATTGCTGCGCGTGGATGTTGAGCGTCGAGGAATTGTGATTTTCTGATCTCCTCGCTTATCGGTCGCTTATTAATATTGACCCTACGGTAGGAACCTTTCGGATGTAGGTTCATCTTAATCATCCGTTCTTCGACATACTGGAGCACTCGAACGTGGTCGTCGTGCGAGGACATGCTAATCCGCCTGATCGGGTAAGGACTCCGGCCGGACGACGCGTTGGAGAGGCCGGGGATACGCTCGGCAAGATATTTAGGAAGCAGATGGGTGTCGGTCCGAGTACGAAATAGACGACGGGTAATGTGACCGGTTAGTACACCCTCCGGCCTCCTCCAATAAGTTGCTTTCTGGTGAGTGGAAGTCAAATCTTGCGACCCTAGTAGTTTCCGCTCAAGAGCCACACCACGACCCTTCAAGAGGCCACAAGACATTTCCGATTATTTGTCTCTACTATGTACCCAGACCATGGGCTGGCTTTACAGCACAAGCGGAAAAAAGATGTGCGGGAGCGAAACAGTACTCTCGGGCCGCACATACGTGCTCCAACCAACCCCGAGTGGACCCAGCTCAGGATGCTGTTGGCCAAGGCGTTCGTTCCTTCCACGGAAGGGCTCTTCTCAGCGGTGTCGCCTTCAATAAGGTTTCCATACAATCAACAATGCATTTATCTAAATTCTAGTCAAATCTACAGCTCGAGATCCACACATGCACACGTTCGGAGGCCACCTTACCCACTAACAAGAATAAAGGATTATCAACAGCTTCACTCATCTCTTCATCAATATTAAACATACAAGCACTTTCCGGACGCGAACAGGTATGACGAGTGATGCAATAGCAGCATCCGTTCCGTGGACTCATCTGTCGAGCCCATTTGTCACCAAGTGCATAACAAGATGATCGAAGCACAACAACATGACGTGCAGGAAGGCGCCAGATGCGGTCGAGACCCTTCTCGAACTGGTATCACGCTCAAGCAAAGGCTCGACCAAGCAGGCTCGGGCAAAGCTTATCCTTTCCGCTCCAGGTCATCGCCGGTTCGAGTGCAACTCCGTGGAACTCCAGCGTACGCGTATCCAAGTCTGCATTGACACCTTACACATCCTGAGGCACACAAACGCGGTGCAACCGTGTCATAACCCCCTCGCGAAACGGACAGGGTTACGTAAGGCAAGGTGAACGTCAACCTTAAAACCCCAATCGATCGTCCGGACAGCGAATCAAAGACGACGAAATCCACCTTTAGCCGCCGGACGACAGAATGGCATGCGCATTCGGGAATTGACAGCTCGTCAGTGCATTGACATGCGGGGTGCAGGGAGTGGGGCTGCATCATGAAACAGGGATGAGACTGAAGACGGCTGCAGGTCAACGACACAAACCAATTTGAAGCCTCGAAATCGTGGCTACGATGAGCTTCCCGTGTCATCTGTGTTGATGCTGGGTGTAGCTGCTGAGGTGCAGAGTGCCGCCCTCTTCATGCACTCTCTTGTCAACACGAGTTCGCGCTAAAAGTAAAAAGTCTGATCGGTCTCCTTGCCACTTGGTGAGCTGGTTCTCGAAATCCTCATCCTACGTTTCCAGAAGGAAGCGCTTTCCGGTCTTTACCTTTCCAACTGTTTCCCAACCCGGTGTTGGCTGGCCAGCATGTACGATACGGCGGCGTTCATTTGACCTTTTGTTGCATGCGTAACTGTTCTTCGCTCGATTTTTACAGCCTTCTTCGTTGAACGGAAGCAAGAGTTGATCAATACTACGCTATGGCAACCATACCCTTCATGGCGAACCCTCAGCCGACTAGCGGACCCATGGACGTGACAGGCGCCGGCCTCGGCCAAAAAGACGACATGTATAACGATGACACACAACGCCCTAATTTCAATCCTAATGGCTACGAGAACAATTCAGACAACACCACAACCGCGCCTATGCTACTTGGGCTCGGAGGTGCGCTGCTTTTCATATCGACCTGCTTGCTTCTGGCAAGATTATGGTCGAGACTGCGACCTTGGAAGCTAAAGTTCGATGACTTGACCGTTTCGGCAGCGACTGTACGTCTTTTTGTGTACTTCTTCTCCACCTCTAGCGATGCTTTGGTCGTTTTCAATATAACAATGGACGAGAAGGAATGCTTACATCGAATTTACAGCTTCTGGCTATAGTCCAATATTGCCTACTCGCCGCCTCCGTCTTCAACGGCCTCGGTCGCCACTCGCGCTTCGTACCCTTCTCCAGCCGCCGTGCCTCCCTTCGCCTTACGTTCATCTCGCAAGTATTTTGGTACTGGTCGATTACGCTTGTTAAACTTAGCGTAGCCCTACTACTCCTCCGCCTCAAACACACTAAACGCTGGCGTATCTTCCTCTATTTCGTCATGACGCTTTCACTCGCCGCCGTTACTGTGCAAACCGTCTTCCAATTCGTGCAATGCCGCCCGTTTAGCGTGTACTGGGACCCCCGCGTTTTCGGGACGGGAGAGGTGCGGTGTTTCAAAGGAAGCGTCATTATCGGGAATATCGTGACTTTTAGTTGCATCCAAGTCGGCTTGGATCTGGTTTTCAGTTTTATACCCATCATCTTCATCCGCAAATTGAACCGCCCGCGCCGCGAAAAAATCTTCATGTGCGTCCTCATGGGCCTGGGTCTCTTTGCTTCCTGCGCGGCCATCATCCGCACAATGACAGTCCAAGAGTTCAACACCTCTAGCGATCTCTTCCGCTCCAACGTCACCGTCGCGCTCTGGGCCGTCGTAGAACAGCAATTCGCTCTCATCGCCGCCAATATGCCCACACTCAAGGCCTTCATGCAGAAAACGCTCGTCCGCATTGGTCTCTTCTTCTACGACGAGGGCACGGAAGAGCAGGTTCGCAGCAAGCTCGTGTCATTTGGGTTGCTGAGTAAGGATGAAGAGCTGGAAAGGATTGAGTCGGCGACCGATGGGAGGAGGCCGCGTAAGGGGACTATGGAGTCAACGGCGGCGCTCGTGAGTAGTCCGAGTTTCAGGAAGACCAGGGATGAGTTTGGGGATACGGTGTTGGGGAAGGAGGATAAGATTGGGCTTGAGGAGATGCTGGGGAGTGGTGCGAGGGTGAAGGAGAAAAACTTTATATGAGGGGCGAGTTGGTGATAGATTATGAAGATATGGAGATGGGAAATTGTCGACTGGCCGATGGGCTGTTGGGGGCGAAAGGTGTCTTGCTAGACCACGGGTACGATAATGTACTATCAACATGTTCGAAGCCGATAGCGGCATAACAAAGTATGAAACTGCACCGCATTTAGGTGTGAGATGAAGCGATGCGGTAAGAAGAGGGCGGTGTATAGTAGGAATAACCAAGCCAATTTGAGCTGGGCTCGAGCGGCAGACGACATTCCTGTACAGACTAGTTCAATTCCCACCATGATATATCTGACTTCGACGCTTCCGTTTCGTTCAAGCTCAAATCGTGAAAGTTATGTAACGGCTTGAGCAGCAAATTGGAGGTCCCGCAAGGGGAGAGTTTTCAGTGGGCTGCGAGGCCTGGTAGTGCCAACGAGGTAGGGCTCTAAGTCTAACGCCCGCATGATGGGCTTAGGGAATCGGGCAAGTCCGGTTTCGGCCGCGACTTCTTGTGAGAGCGAGTACCCAGTACAGCCTGCTGATTGGCAATTTCATACTAGCATTTCGTATACTTTAACAGATTATAAAAATGTATATGAGACGGCAATATGAAAGGGTATAGAAGGTTTTGTGGTGTCTTGAATGAGTTGAAAATACAGGCCGTTAGGGGCAGCTTACTCGTCGCAAGGAACGCTCCAGTCAATCAAGCCACAACATCCATTATCGCGTGCTCTCGGCTTCCACATCAAAGCTTGCAGGCTATGCCCAAAAGAAAAATCCGTAATCGCGTGTCCTAGGGGTGTCTAAGAGCCCAGTTTCAACATCGGATGCGGTGACGGTGATCGACCCCGCAGAGCTGGCGAGCTCGGCCGGAGCATGGGGCTCGCCGCAGCGCTCAACGCATCGAGGCTCAGCTGGCTGATCGCGTCAAGATTGGTCTGCACATCTTCCTCGGTCAAGTCTAGCATGAGACGCAGCTCGTTCGCCTTCAGCGGATCGCCCAGGCCAACAATCAACTGCTCCTTGGTCTTGCTCCCAGGGACGTCGTAGTAAACCCAGTGATATCCTATATCGCTCAGATCATGAGGCTCCGCGGGAGTCGTTATCCGTGCTATACACCGTCTAATGTCCATGCCGAAGACGCCAGAAACATGCGGGTCGCCAGTGCCGATTCCACCCAGCGTCGAATTTCTCCTCGCAATAGAGCGGGGCACCTTGGCGCCTTTTTCAATGGGTGTCTCGTTCAGCCGCTTCGATGCACCCGCATCCTGAAGCTTCGCCCGCTTGAATGACGCGTGATGAAGCTCCGTTACGCCGACCACCATGAAGAAATCTTTATGCTCCTGCGCAAGCCCATGTATCCACTTCTGCGCCTCAGGGTCGTTGCAGACAGCTTGGAACGCGCGAACAGGGGCCTGGCTGCTGCGCTGTATCATTTGTTCCGCCGTCACAGTCAGGAGATTGGGCTGTCTGAATACGCGGCCAAGATCGAATTTAGCGCCGTAGTTGGTCATGAAGCGGCCTTCTGAGTCAAGGGAGAAGATGTCTTTGTATCGCAGCTGGATGTGGTAGTCGTTGAGGGCGTCGACTTCATCGTGTGCTTGCTCCGAATGGAAGCCGTCTCGTTCGGGGTGGAGGGGGTGTGTGAGGAACTGGCCGACGACCACGTCGTTCGCGGGGAGGGGTTTTGGGAGGAGGCCGTGGAGAACCATTGCGGTACTTTTCTCTATGTGTAGTTTCTAGATGGTGTGTAAATAGGTTTAGGAGAGGTACAGTGTTAGCACAAAGTGCTGAGGCTGAAGAGGTCAACTTGATTGAGAAAGGTGCTGGAGGGCTGACATCGTATCGAGGCTGTAGCCCGACTAGGCCGCCGCGCTAGCTCGGTTGGGACTAGCATGTCCCGTCACATTTCACGTATCTAGCTGCAACGATGACATTGGATCCTCGTGTTCGTGAACGCAAGACCAAGGGAAATTGCCTATGAAGTGGCATGGAGCATACTCTCCGATCACGTGCCAGGTTCTGTGCCTGCACATGTGGCAGGTGCGGCAGCTGTGGCTGAGGCGCCCCCCACGTGGGACCCTTTTTGTCCCCACTGTCATGGGACTCTGTAGTTATCCAAAAAAGCATACAGAACTAGATCGTTCCGCGGGATGTGGACCAGAAGAGCCTCAATCCCTCGGAGGTGCTTTCTACATGCGACAAATATGGTCCAACGAGCCGGAGTTGATGTATCTTGTTCACGTACTGCCTTACATTTCATCTCAGTCGAGGCTGCGGGGTCCGCGCAATTCTCGCGGTCCGCATGAACACTGTTGAGCTCGGGATGAAGCCTTTGCACATGAGGCCTGAAGGCTACAGCCAGAAATCCCTCACGCGGGTGGTCTGGTGGAGAACGGAGTGATTTTCGGAGAGGCTATATGCCTCAGACTTCCGACTCCGCTGATGTTGCCGAATGCCCGGCGGCTCAGACTCCGACTCGCAAAAGCTGGGGCGGAAACCAAGCTAACAAGTACTCGGTCATGGGGTTCGGTGTTTCAATAGCTTCACCGCTTTAATCTATTGGGACACGTCTTTCCAGGCGTGACCCAGATCGTCCCTTGGTCCAAAGTAGCCGACTTAGTCAACGATGAGTAAAGCGGAGGGGCCTCAGGAAGCTTTGATCGAACTATGCGATTACTGTCCGGTATACGAGCTGTGAAGCATCCATACGGGGACTAAGTGTCGCAATATCAGTTTGTCATGATCGCAATCGCTGACTGTGCATGTCGAAGGGGCAAACAGGCGACCGAAAAGGCAGTAGGCGACCGAAGAGACAGCTGCGCGGAGGACGATCCGGCATCAAGCAAGGCCAGAGGCTCGGATTGCAAATATTTTCAGCCGGGTGAGTAATATACAAATGAGGCGTTGCGAGGTTTATGTGAGAAAAGCATGGCGTGGATGAGGAGGCGGGGAGCTTGGATTGTGGTGGCAAACCGTGCGCCTTATCGATAACGAAACTAAGAGGGGCAAAAGAAACGCCGTCTCTCTCCCCACCCACCTCATTCCCCTGTTGGAGTCTAGGTACCGACCAGAACCCTCCTGAATCTGCCCACTAAGCCCATGGCTTGTTCCAATTGGCGAATCATCCTGCACGCTATGACGGCGGAAAGCATTGACAAAGACCCACGTCACTACCACCCTCGCTAGCCCGAAAGCAAACTGACTTGCTCAACCTTTTCGCTGAGCACTACTTCTACCCCTCCTCGCCCGCTCTCTGTTCTTCCTTTTACTTCTCTCCAGACACCTTTCAATTCGACTACTTCAGACTCGTCCAATTTTCCCAATACATCTTCCAATATGCCTACCAAGGTCCCCGAAGCCACTGAGCTCAAGGACCTCCTCTCGCTCAAGGGCAAGGTCGTCGTCGTGACTGGAGCTTCCGGCCCAACAGGGATCGGAATCGAAGCTGCTCGCGGCTGCGCAGAATTCGGCGCCGACCTCGCCATCACCTACAACTCCCGCTCCTCCGGTGCTGAGAAGAACGCAAAGGAGCTGAGCGAGAAATACGGCGTCAAGGTCAAGGCCTACAAGTGCACCGTCGGCGACTACTCCAACGTCGAGAAGCTCGTCAAGGACGTCGTCAATGACTTTGGCAAGATCGACGTCTTCATTGCCAACGCGGGTAAAACCGCCGACAACGGCATCCTCGACGCCACTGTTGAGCAGTGGAACGAGGTCATCGAGACTGATCTGACTGGTACCTTCAACTGCGCCCGCGCCGTTGGGCTGCACTTCCGGGAGCGCAAGACCGGCTCCCTCATCATCACTGCCTCCATGTCCGGCCACATCGCCAACTACCCCCAGGAGCAGACCTCGTACAACGTCGCAAAGGCTGGCTGCATTCATCTGGCCCGCTCGCTCGCCAACGAGTGGAGGGACTTTGCTCGCGTCAACTCCATCTCGCCTGGTTACATTGACACTGGTCTCTCCGACTTTGTGCCTGAGGACATCCAGAAGCTCTGGCACTCTATGATCCCCATGGGCCGTGACGCAAAGGCCAAGGAGCTCAAGGGTGCCTTCCTGTACTTTGCCTCTGATGCCTCTTCTTACACCACTGTAAGCTCTACTGACGCCAACCATCGCAAGGACGTCACTGATAAAAACACAGGGTGCCGATCTCCTCATCGACGGCGGTTACTGCACACGATAAATGTCTCGCTACGAATTGAAACTCGCCAAAACGTGAAATTGGGCATTGATGGAACATACTGGCTTCCTGTACTTTACAACCTTGGCAACGAATTGATGAATCTCGAACCCAACTTCAACGTGCACCTGTGACTTTGCCTGTTTTGCCTCATTGCTTAGGAGCGTCCCATTCAACCTTCAACCCCTATTTTTTCTCCCGTCTCAACAAATATCCTCATTCTCAACGTAGTCGGATGCTGAACAACTTATGTTCTACCACGGATATGCTTATCGTCGGTACCATATCGTCAGGAGCTATTGGTTACGAAACCACGGTTCTAAAACAGAGTCCTCCATGGCTCTTCATTCCGCTGAACATACCCAGGTCCATGCAGCATTGAATCGTGCATTGCGGCTTCT
Organism: Darksidea phi; assembly: GCA_030770425.1. Taxonomy (NCBI): domain Eukaryota; kingdom Fungi; phylum Ascomycota; class Dothideomycetes; order Pleosporales; family Lentitheciaceae; genus Darksidea; species Darksidea phi. The sequence continues at coordinate 77,167 of JASJFT010000163.1, read as the reverse complement.
AACATGGACCTTTGTCGCTGTCCACCACTCTAGTATAATTCGGCGGTACAATGTGTAGCTTGCATCTTAAAGTCGAGAAATCACAACCAATATGTCAAAATAACCGCTTCCGACCTTTATATGGTCAGCACTTGAATTATGAAAAGGTTCCAAAAATTGTCTAGCGTCTCGGTGTCAGCAGGACGTACCCGGATGCTGTCGACGATGGCCTCAGCCTTGCAAGCCAGGCGTGAACCCGTTTCTAACAAGAGTATTCCGCCGTCGGAGGTTACTTTCCGAATCCCCAGGAGCGGACTTGGCCCTCGGCTTCGTTCATGTAGGATGATGATGGGCAAGCACATCGAACACCAGCTGAAGAAGAACCTAACGAGGTGACGCAGTCGAAATAACCCCATCCTGCGCAGGTGTACCGGTTGCCACTGCAATCAGTGGATACAAGGACCATCCCACAGCGACAATCTATCTCTACGTAGTATCCCGACATCCGTCTATTCAAACAGTTTACCAGCACAGAAACGAAACTCAAAACATGCATACGACCTATTTCTTTACATTAAATATCTTCCTTCCACTCTGACAATTCGCTACCTATACGTAGCAGAGAGTAGCCCCGTTATCAAGTAGAACCAACGTTAGGATAAGCAGATAAATCATTCAGCTCATCTCGTTTCACTCCAACCTTCATATACTGTAGGCTCCAACCCTCCTTCGGTCTCAGACAACTACAACCCGCCGAATGCCCTTCCATGCCGCCCTACCCCACTATAATTATTAACAAATCTACTTTACCTTTTTACTATAATACCGTTTTAATTTGGAAAATACGTATTCCCTTTAAGTTAGCTTAAAGCGCTTAAATACTACATATATATAAAATACTAAGCTTAGACTCCTTTATAAAAGCTAAATAAACCTAATCTTCACTACCTATACAAAGCAGGCAAAATTCGAAAATACATACTAGCTAAGAATACCTTTTGCCTAGAAACCGTAGCCTCTCGGCGATCGCCGCGTATCTCGCTCCGGAAATCCATTCAACCCGCAAGACCGTGACGGCCCGAGCAGGTAAGCCATCTTTCCTAGAGTGGTGATATTTCTAGCCTTGGAGCAAAGCATATTTCATAGTTGCAAATGAGAAGAAGATACGTGCTAGAACTACAGTTCTGTATGCCCTACCTGTAACAGCTTGGGTGCTGTGTGGGAGAGAGATCCATTGGAAAATTCTTATTGTAACTAACTGTACACTTAGACTACCTTCTTCTCTAGAAGCTGCAAAAGAAAGCGGTCGAGGTCAACAGTGCCCTTAGTACTCGGGAATGCCAATGGAAAACACGAAGAAACATAGAAGAATAGCATTGCAGGACCCTCGCAGGTTCATTTCGGGCTCTTAATCGGCATTCGAAGCCTCACCGATATGCTACCTTTGCTGTCTTGTGAGTCTCTGGAAGCTATGAACCGGTTTTACAGAGTACGGGTGTATTGGGGAAATATATAGCTAGTTATTTCGGTGGCCTTGGAGCTAGTGCATGCGTAAGCTATCTTCTGGATTGCTATGTACTTGGTGTAGCTGTAATTACGGTCGGCTACAACAGATGAGCTAGCCTCGTCGCAAATACATTGATGATGTTAGTGGCTTTAAAAAAAGGGGTTATGTGGATGTTGCGCGTGCACACGCCTGGTAGCTTGAGAACAGGTCTGTATATTACTCCTGCACCTGGCTTATTGAATTTCTTAAGCGGATCCTCAGCCCACTTTGTGAATACTACCGCAGCTATTGCTACTGCTACCGAGAGCTACAGATCGTTGACTCACCGTACACTCTTCCGCTCTCTTTCGCATCCAAGTTACCCTTCGCGCTCACTGGCACTACCCATTTGCTGCAATCATGATAGTCTAATCAATGGACCATGAGGTATGTTGACACATAAACCTTATTTGTACTATCTCTAAGGGCATCTTTAGGGCGCATTTCACCGGGGTGAGAGAGTCAGGCACCGGGCGTATCACGGAGCGGTGTGGGAGATCTCCAGCATGGTTGTTAAGGGCGGTGCCTACGAATTCAGAAAATCCGCTATGAAATATATCCTTCGAAAACTTGCGGGTGATAGTGACGTGCCGGAAACTACGGAAGCGGACGGGAGCGATCTTAAACGCGAAGAAGATGAGCCGAAATGAGTAGAAAACCTTGGGTTTCTGGAAGTACATCAGCGAATTTTTTTTATTTCTTTCTAGTTTCTAGCATGGTTGTTTTTGCTACTGCTTAACAAATAGCAAATATCAGAAGCTCTTCACTATAGGAAATCCTCTTGTAAATGCCTCTTTTTTACTAATTGATTTCTGTAACATACCTCTTCTTCCTTTTTTGCTGGCACTGTATAGGAGGACTGTTTGCGTAGTATCTGTACCTAGATTGGGTGTAATCTAAAATCCGTATTAAGAATACATGGAGAGCTGAAAGGTGGAACTGCTAAGGTGAAAGAATATAGCCAGATCGATAGAGTCCACAAGATTTGTATAAAAAGTAACTAGTCAAGCATACAAAATGTACGCCTCGTAAAAGCGTAGATTCTAAAGTCCGTCCCTTTTTGGATAGCAACGAATCTACGCGCGAAGGGGGATTCCTTGTAGTGACACTCTGAGATGGAAGCAGGTGTTCAACTAAACATGCTCTAGACTATCCTGTTTTGCCTTTTTTTTCTTTCTCGCGGAAGCGAATTTCTGCATAGCTAGTTTTCTCTCGACTAGTGTCATTGATGGTTTCTTGGAAAGTTACTTCTTCAGAGTTCCGTCAGTGACACAGCCCTGCGAGGTCCTCATCGAGAAGCGCTCCACAAGGCTGAACGCACGTCCTTCGGAGCGGCAAAAGACGGATCAGTAAGAGACTCTTAAGTCCAACCAGTGATATCAGCGTGCAAATGCAAAGAGTGTAGGCCTAGGAGTTTGTGGAAAATATCGGTGGTGGCTGCATCGATGACGGAGGGTCATCAGGGTGAGTGGGCTAAGAATCATGGTGGGTTGCAAGGTGGCTGCAGGAAGCTGGCTAGTTTTGACCAAGTAGGGCTTGAACTTGAACCGCCGCACAACACGTAGGGGAACATCGAGAGAGCTCTGTATGTATTACATGGGTTATGCTATCAGGTGAAAGAATAAACGACTACCATTTGATATATCATAACGCCAAAAAATAATGCAAGGAAAGCGAGCCTGAAAAAGGCTGGTCCAAATGAAACTCTAACAGCATCCACCTTTCTGTTCATATACACACATAGTATATCTACAATCCCGCCATGTGACTTAGAAGAGCAGCGCGGCGCCAAAGAAAACGCTCGCAGCGATCATGCCCACAAACCGCAGCGGCACCTCCACAGCCGGGGCCGCGTTCGCGCCACCGTCCGCAGACGCAGCTTGGCCGTTAGGAGTGCGTGTCGGGTTGCCGGATCCAGGTGTAGCAGTACCCTTGCTCGCCTCGCCCGCAAAGTGAGATCCATCGCCCGCAAGACCAGGGCCGGTACCCGCACCACTATCCATAAACTTCTTGGCTTTCTCCGGGATGGAAGGTAGCAGTGTTCCTTCGACTTCCCAATCATCACTCTGCTCTGGGCATTGGGAAGCTTTACCGTCGGTTTTGGCACCGCCGTTGCCGGTGGGGTTCTTGGTCTTTGCGTACATGTCCTTGAGCTTGTCGAAGTCTTCATTCGTCTCGACTTTGCCGTTGTTGAGGTCGACGATGCCGAAGTTGTTGGGTTCAACAGTGTACTCATAGGCGAGGCCACCGGAGTAGACGGCGGACATTTGAGTAGAGAATAGCGCGCCAACCTCGCCCCAGCGACGGACGTCTTCGATGCAGCCGTGCTCGGACAGGAATATGGGCTTAGCAAAGTCCTTGAACATCTCGACCTTCTTGTCCCAGCCTGCACCCTCGAAGGTCTGGAGCGCATCCGCAGAGTCACACCAGGAGTAGTCGTTGAAGGCGAAGAAGTCGGCACGCTCATCATCAGTGCCGCAGTCAAAGTAGAGGGCTTGTTGCTCAATGCTCGAAGCGACGTCGGCGGCCGAGTAACCGACAGGGATAACACGCGAGTGACGGTTCGCGATGTACTGCTTCATGTCGCGAGTGACAGCCTTGATGTAGGGAGCAGTGTTGGTATTGTTGGGTTCATTGATGACCTCATTGCCAGAGAAGAAGAGAAGCGTGTTGGGATACTCGGCGAAAGCATCAATCGTAGCGAAGACTGATTGTAAGTACACTTCATTGTATGAGCGTCTGCATGTTGCCTCAGTTTCGCGATTGAGAGAGTAGTCAGGCGTGTTGGCATCCAGGGCGAGGTAGATGCCAGCATCGGCGAGCATTTTCATGCCTTCATCATGGTTCTTTGAATTATCGACCGTGTAGATGCGCACTGTATTGATACCGAGATCCTTGAAGTTCGCGATGTCGGTCTTCAGGGCCTCTAGGTCTAGGAGAGGATCCTTAGCATCCGCAGCACCACCTGTAACGATTAACATGGCACGACATGTAGCGGTTTGCTGTCATACCAGGCTGGTAAGCAACTCCACGAATGTAGAAACGCTCATTGCCTCGATAGAAAGCATTTCCCTTAACAGTAACAGGCTCTAATGTGCCCGATTGACGGGGCACGATTCCAGCGAATGCGGGGACAATTGACGCTCCCAGAAGGGAGACGACAGCGAAAGACTTCATTGCGAAGAATCAAGAAGACAATGGGAGATTAAAAAAGGTAAAGAACAAACGTTGAGCCTAATGAGTGACTGGCAAGTGTGGACGGGAGAAAGGTTCAAACAAAAGGCAATAAGGGAGAAAACTGGACTTGAGGCCCCATGGTATATGAGCTCGGGGAACTCTTAACTCTTGGAACATCCTGAGGCCGGCATGTGGAACTCGCAAGAAATGCCAACCCCTACATGTGTCTGGTGTTGTCGGTTTGCCAAGCCGGCCCGCATTGGCAACAGGCGTAAAGGCGGAGCGGACACAAGGGCCAAGAACGCCAACTGTAACATGGCCGTGGCAGATGAGGGTGGCTGCAAATTCCGCCGAGGCTTGGTCAGGGGTAGCTCCCAATAGGTGTTTAAACCGAGTCTTCGCAATGAGCGCTTTGATTGCGCGTTTGTCTTCTCGCCGCCTACACAGCCTCATTTGTTAGGACGGCGGGTTGGCAGGTTTGGCAGCCGATTCCAGGTGGCCCAACGGAGAGAGTTGTGCAAGATGAAGCATGAGGAAAACCTGAAACGATGATCAACATTGGCCATGCTTCAGGGCGGTTAGAGAATTTTGGACACAGCACAGCAGTGTTGTGAATCTTGGCTAGGTGCATTTATGACGAAAGTAATATTGCGCCATTTCATGGCGTTTTGAACTGGGAGTTCGAGTCGTAATCTGGGAGCGAGGACGGCTCGGCTGTACAGTCTCATGATGACTGCTCCATGCTTTCTCTTGTGCAGCTCACGGCGTTGAGCTGTAACATCCACTGCAAATACGCCTTCTTTGCCTGAGCAGCAATCCATCATCGGGCGAAAGTGGAGATGATCGAACGTAAGACGCGACCTCGGGAGTTGCGAAGCCACTCGCAGAGATTGGCCACATCCTTGGCGAGCTAACCCCATTTGAAACGAAACACGTGCCCCATTGAACGTCGTCCCACCTAGTTATCAAAATGTCTTTGCAATTGATTTCAACGATAAATCAAGACCTATGGGTATCTGTGATTGAAACTCCTGTGGAAATGCTTACTGATCTCAGCCAACTCCCAAACGCCGTGAGATATATACTTAAACCACAAAGCCTGTCCTGGTGTTAGCCCAGTCCAACCATACAGTCCTGCCTCTCAATGCTGCCCATCCAATCGCAACTTCTCCACCATCTCCACTTTTTGCGGCCAACAGCACACATTGTCCCGTGAACGGCCCACCTAGGGCTTCGTTCACCTCGAGTACGTATTGCTTTGGCCTTATGATCAGCTCCTGCGCGCCCTCTTCGAACTGAAGAATGATGTTTGGGAATCCAGACATTGCATTGCAATCAACGACGTCTACGGAACTGATGCCCCGGCCCATGTTTATTCTTCGAGGCTGCGTCGCCAAGGAAAGAAAGTTGTATGTATCATCCGGCAGGCCGATATACGGCGTGTCGAATGCTAGGTGTGCGCCAGAAGTTTTTGAGTTTGTCGTTGAGCCTTGTTGAATCTCCACAGACGTAACATTGATACCTCTTCCCGGTCGCTCCGTTGCTGTCCAAAGAAATTCGATGCTGGTGTCCATGTGGTGGAATAGTTTCCAGTCCGGGTTAGGCTCAACGATGAGAGCGCCTTCGGCTTCAGTGTCGAGTGGAAAGGTTAACATCAGCGACGCTGGCTTGTTCTTGGGTTTGGACTCTGAATGTGACTCGGGTCTGGGCGGTATCCGGTTCACTATGTCGTCAAGCACACCAAGATCAAGACGCGTCAGCTCTCCCCGGTCGCAATGCCAGTCAGATGGAAAGTAGTCGGGAGAGTAATATCGCCAGTCGCCGTTCATCTAGTCATAGATATCAATTATCGTCCACTCGTTTCAGAGACGCGGTTGGCGATCGTACCTGAAAGGAGAAGGCGCTCCCGTAATGTACTCCCTGACGTCCTCGGCCGCATTTTGCTGGGCCAGGGGGTTTTGCTAGTGGCTTCTGCCACTCTGCGACACCGCCAGCATGAACGCAAAAGGGTGCAATGGCAAACAGGAAAAGGTGGAGCATGTTTGTTAGAACACAGTTCTGGCAAGGGAATGAAAGAGAGGTCTGCGGTCGCTGTTGCTGACTGCGCGCAGGTCGATATCCCCCTTTTCCGATGTTCAACGTGCAGGGTTGTGGCGCAGTTCGTCTCGCGGCTCACTGGATAATCCCCGAGACGACGGGGCGAAGATTGTCAAATAGTCCCGTGTCGCCTCGAGGAATCGAAGCTCGCAAATTCAACTAAGGTGTTCACAGTTGCCGTGGAGTAGGCTGCTTCAAGGCTAGAGCTCGGAGCTGAGCTAGTGAACTCACAAGGATGTGCAGGTGTGCAAACGTGAGTGCAAGTGGAATGGCTTAGTCATGCGGGGAAAGGAAAGCTGCAGCTTCGAGTTCCACGGTTTTCCATAGCTTCGTTGCAGCCTGCGCCGCGGGCCAGCGAGCGCTGTTCACCTTTGCATACTTTAAGTACAAACGCTTCCCTTCCCTTCCATGATCACATAACCACGACAGTCAACGATAACCCGCAACCCTCCAATCCCACGATTCGACTGCCACTCCACCGAGCTACCCCACCATGGACCAAGCAGCCCGCGGCGCAGCAGCCCTCCGCGCAAGCCAGTACGACGAAGCCATAAACCACTACTCCGATGCGATAGCCTTGAACCCGAATGCCGTCGACTACTACATCAAGCGCTCAACTGCCTACCAACGCTCGTGCAAGTACCCCGAAGCCCTCGCTGATGCCGAAGTGGCCGTCGTCCTAGCAAACAAACGCGCGCGTCGCGAGCTCATCAAGGACGCCCAGCTGCGGCGCGGTATCGCCTTGTACTTCTCGGAGCAGTATGCCAATGCTGAGCATGTTCTCAAGATAGTCGAGAAGCTGGACGAGAAGGAGAAGACGCTGCAGATATGGAACATGAAGGTCGCCGCTAAGCTCAAAGATATCCCCGAGGGCGACGAGCGGAGGAAAGTCACTGCGAAAGATGTGCCGGATGTGGAACTCCCGAGCGCTGGCTCGACGTCTAAGCTAGCGAAGGGCGAAGAGAAGGCAAAGGAAGTGGCAGCACCTGCGGCGCCGAAGCCGGTTGCCCCCACGCCGGCAAACAAGATCAAGCATGACTGGTATCAGAACGCCGAGAAGGTCACGTTCACGCTACTGGCGAAGGGTGTTCCGAAGGACAAGGCGACCGTCGAGATCACCAAGGACTCGCTCTCCATATCTTTCCCGATCCAAGACTCTGCCTCCGACTTTGACTACACGCTCGACCCATTCTACGCCGAAGTCGATCCCGCACAGTCATCGTACCGCATAATGTCTACCAAGATCGAGGTCACGCTACATAAGGCTATCCCTGGTGTGAAGTGGCACTCCCTCGAAGGCGACCGCAAGGTCGAGCCTTCAACCGATGCCCCAACCGCCATCCCATCTCATGTTCTCACTGGCAAGACCAACGGCACCGATTCTACGCCATCATACCCCACCTCCTCGAAGAAGGGCGCTAAGAACTGGGACAAGGTGGCGAAGGATGATCTCGGGGACGAGGACGACTTCGAGGGCGATGAGACCACACGCTTCTTCAAGCAACTCTACAAGGGTGCTGGTGAGGAGCAGCAGCGCGCTATGATGAAGAGCTACCAAGAGAGCGGTGGCACGGTACTAAGCACGGACTGGAGCAGCGTCGGAAGCAAATTTGTGGCGCCTGAGCCCCCGGAGGGCATGGAGGCGAAGAAGTATGGCAGCTAAAGATTACGCAGAGCGAACTTTGGTCTCTCTATGCATGTGGAAGGTGCAACAAAGGGAAGAAGACTTACGATATCAATTCATGTAGGGCGGCGGTGTATCAGCGGCGTGGCGTTTCTTCTAAAAGATCGCGTTAGTGTAATCAATTCATGGAGTGCTTCTAGTTAGCGGGGAGCAAGGACTAAGTTTCTCAGATTTAGCCATATCAAATCTAGAATGCCATATTTTCACACAAGTTCCCTATCCTGCTTACTTTCTGCCATGCGTCGTCCGTGGTGACGGTCGAAGGTCGAGAACCTGACGTAACTCCTACTTACCAACACACTCGCTTTCGTCGCATTCGCCAAGTAGAAGCCATTGCGGTGTGCTTAGGTCCGAACTCGCCAATAGCACCCCTATGGCTTTGTCATCCCAAGGTCTGGATCTTGCCCTCGCAGCGATTGCCCGTGTCAGCCATGCGCATACCCACTTCCACGTGTCTATCCTCCGCAGACAATAAATCGTCCGTTCGTACTAGATTCTCGACTCTGTAAATCCGGCTGGGGTCTGAGTAAGCTCGTGCTCCGAAGCGCCGAACAGGCGAGCTTGGAGCTCGGAGCTTCCCCGCAACGTCATCTTGTCAAGGGATTGCATCTACAAGGGGGCATGAACGAGCTGTCAGTGGGGCGATTTTGCCACAGCAATTTTCCATACAAAAGATCTTTCCGCGATCTGTGCCCCCTTGTATCATGGTTACGAGGTGCTTGTTGCACATCCTGTTTGTGTGCTTTGATATCGAAGCGGGGTGGAACGTCCGCCTATGTTTGCAAGAGCTATGTATATAAGGACGGCGTTTGTCTCTTCTTCGTTGAAATTGTGTAGAACGACTCGAGCACTATCCACGGCAACGAAGCAGTCAACACCATTCAAACATCGCATAAGCATTAGCGCGAGAAGCATGGCTACCGCGTCGAAGATTCACCTAGAGGCATCGCAGAAGCCTGCGTTCTACGTGGAAGGACTTGGAGAGGAGAACGCGAAGACGGCGAGCGCGCTGTTGCAGGAGAATCACGAGAAACATCACATCTTCTTCAACCAATCCGGTTACCACGTAGGCCCTTCACCCTTCTATTCTCCTTTTGCAGCTAATGTAATCGACAGAACCATATCGTGCACCACCTCCTCACCATCTTTGCCCTCAATGCGACCCCCTCCGAGCTCACCAAAGCCTACGACATTAACGCCACCTACCAACGTCCCCCCGTATCCGTTGAACGCCCTATCATCGATTCCATGCATAAGCCGGAGCAGTTCAAGTCGTATCTAGGCAATGAGAAGTACTATCATGACTACTTGTTGTTCTTTCAGGACGAGATAGAGAAAAGAGGATGGGAAGATGTATTGAACGAGTTCGTATTCAAAGGCGATGAGAGGGCCGACGACATGTTAGTTCGTTTGTTTTCCGGTTAGTATCCTCTAGAGAGAGAAATGATGCGGAAACTGATAAGGGGACAGGCTTCCTCCATCCCATCATCCACCTCGGGTTCGGCGTCGAGTTCAAACAGCCTGCCATCATCGCCGAAGCGCTTGCGCAAGCCGCAGTTCACGATAACTGGATAGCGCCGCTCTTCTTCGGCGCAGAGAAAGCTGCAAAAGCTAATGGCACTGATCCGCACAAGACGAAGAGCGTTGTGCAGCTCCTCGAGGAGATACGTGCAGATAAGAAATTGAGTTCGGCTGCGCACTGGGAGGATGGGAATAAAATTCGTGACGGCATCCTTGCACGTGCCCCGGATGAGATGATTAAGTACGCAAGCCAATACTCGATTTCGGAAGATCAACTAGAAGAGAAGACTGCGGAGATGATCAATGCCACTGGTGAGTCCTTCCACCTAACCAACCCCTTGTAAAAGCATTTGGAACTAATGTGAGATAGTCTACTACACAGTAGCCGCCCAACACCCACCACACCAGATAAAATTCGACTTCTACTACATACACTGCGTGAACTGCAGCATCTTCTTCTCCGCCTTCCTCTCCACACCCTCCATCAGCCCCGCGAACAAAACCCGCCTTCTAGAATGGAAAGTCCGCAACGATCTCGCCATGTACGCGTCCCGTGGATCGCCACGTCTGCTCCTCGATGAAATCACAAAATACCAGCCTGCCCAGCCACAGCGCTCCGAGTGGGAGGATGTTATCAAGAGAGTAAATAAGTACGAAGATGATGGCCATGCGAGTAAGTTGGTTAGGGCGTTGGCGCATGGGGAGAAGGTTTGTGGAAAATTTGAGGGGAAGGAGGGGTTTGTGATTCGGGGAGATATGTGGAAGACGTTGGGGAATATGGTGGTTGATAGTGTGGAGGCGGGACAGCCGACGTGGGTGAGGAGTTGTGGCTTTGAAGAGGCGTGGGAGGGTGTTCCTGAAAGGCAGACTGCAAGATTGTGAATCAACACCAAAGCAACGGGAGAGAATATAATGCGTTTATTTGCTCGTAAGGCACTACATATCTGTCCATCGATCCTACTTCTATTCATGATCTGTGCAATGTCTTTGCTGCGCAAACCTAGCACCTCTAAATTACAGCTTATTCGCCCCAAAATTATCCACAGGCGCATCATTCTTAACACTCTGCCAAATAGCCTCGATCCTCTTCTGCGCCTCGGCGCTCAAACTCCCCTTCTTCAACCCCCTAGCCGTCTCCTCAATTTGACCCAACTTGCTCGCACCAAAAATAACCGCATCCCCCAAACCAGCATCAAGCGCACTATTATAGCCCACCCATCGATACGCCAACTCCGCTTTGCTAATGCCCTCAGCCTCAGCAATAGAATTCCACTCAGCAAGCGCCGCGCGCAGCGAAGGCTTGTCGTACATGTTCTTGTACATGCCGCCGATGACCTGCGAATTGAAGCGACCGGCACCTGCGTCCAGATCGGCGGGCGTCTTGGTGAGGAAGCCGCCGGCAAGCGGTGAGTAGGCGTAGAAGGCGATACCTAGTTTTCTGAGCGTGGGGAAGAGGAGCGTTTCTAGATGGCGTGCTACGGGAGAGTAGTTCCCTTGATATACTGAGGGGAGCACGTAGCCCTTTTCTTTGGCGATATCGTACGCTTCTTGCACCTGCTCCGCAGTAAAGTTACTCAGACCAAATCTCTTGAAGATTCCTTTCTTATACGCCTCATTGATACCCTCGAGCGTTTCCGCGATCGGTACTGAGTCATCCGGAGCGTGAATATACAAGACGTCAAATTGCTTGATCTTCACGCGGTCGAGCGAGTCTTGTGCGTCCTTGATGATAGCGTCTTTAGCGGCGGAGCCAGGCGCGAAGCCGCCCATGATTTTAGTGTCGATGATGAAGTCTGTGCGGCTGGGTTGTTGGCCGATGGCTACTTCGGAGCCTTGGTAGAGACGAGCCGTGTCGATTGTTGTGACGCCTGCGCGTTTGAGCGCTTCGAAGGCTTCTCGGACGGTTTCCTCGTCTCGAAAATAACCCAAGGGGCTGAAGGAGGCACCGCCGAAAACAATTTTGATTTGCGTCATTATGGCGATGAGGGGTGTTGGGATGGGAGCTTTAGAAGACGGGGTATGGAAAATTGATTGTTTAGAGGACGGGAATGTGGGTGTGGAGAGTGGACAAAAAACGCTTGACTTGCTTGCTCGATAGTAGATGTAGATGGAGACTGCAGATCAAAAGCTTTACATGCAGTCCGCCCTCCCTTTATACTTCTACGCAAGCGTTCCCAAGATGTTGCTAGAACATCGGTGTCGTCAGTGCATTACTCAGTGTACTATTTATCCCTGCATGTGTGCCCCACAGGAGACCTCGGCACATTCCTCCGTACGCTCCCCCACGGACGTATCCGATCGGATGAGAAAAGCCAGGCACCTGCACACATGAGGGTGCAAAAACGCATTCAAGCCTAACCGGGTGATATAGTTGGTTAATTTGAGTGCGCTGTCAAGGTGCAAAAATTGATGCAGAAGCACTATGACGAGAAGGCGAAGCTTGGTACGGAGCATGGTACGATGTGATTGGTTAATTCGTCCGGAACGCTTACAAATGCAGAGTGAATTGGGGCAGTAGTTTTTTAGTCACCTGATCTAGACATGCATAGGAACGCTAGATCAAGTGACTTCAATGTGAAGAGCGGAGCACCGTGCGATATGATTCGCTGACAAAGTCCGAAACGCTTACGAACGGAGAGTGGGTGAAGGGCGCAAACAGGATGGTTATCGGGTTTAGGCCCCTAGGCCTAGCTCTCGGCCGACTGGGTGTTCCGGGTTTAGGTTTTCGAGAATAGTGAAGCACTGCTCTGTATGTTATTCGATTACTAATCGGTCCGATATACGTCCTGGATACTGATAGCGTTCACAATGGTTGACGATGACTTGAATGATGTGGGGTAGCAATACAAAGTGATTAATCTTACATCTACTCCCATTCAGTGCGTACAAGAGAAAAATCGATCCTGGGCTGGCTTTTGAAGATGTTCCGGCGCCTGTTTTGCGGTGGATAGTGAAAGGCTCTGCTTCTAAGAGGTCTGACTACATATTGCGGGTTGCGACCGGATTATCGGAGTATACGGGAATTTCGAAGCATAGAAGTAAAGAAGTAAATTTCGAAGAGAACAAAAGAGAAAAGAACGGTAGTGGTGTGCAAAGTTACAGCACCGCAATCTTCGGCAGCGGCTTGTTCTTCACTTCATCCAACACCGTTCTCCTGCCTCTGTCCGGTGTTTGTGCTCCAGCCTCCGCCTCGCTAGTTTGTGCCGTAGGGCTAGTCGCCGCTGGTGCCTTTGCCACGCTCGTTGCAGCATTTGGCGGGCTAGAGGAATACCTCAGCAGATCAGAAGACCGAATCTTGCGAACAGGAAGGGATTTTTCGCTGGCCACCCGCAGCTCCAGATCTTTCTCAAATTCTCCGCGGAGATTGACCCTATCATCGTCGGGGCTGGTATCTGGGCTGAATCTACTGAGCAGATCTGACGAAGACCGGGGCATCTTTACAAGGTGAGAGTCTCCATGGTCCATTTGATCTTTGAGCTGAGGTTTCCAGCCTTTGCTCATACGATTACTTTGTTGAGCTCCCGTGGTAACATCTGGTGCACTGACATGGCGCATATGCCCTATCGCGTGACCTGTGGTAGTGTTGGCTCCCGGAATGCATGTCCCGTTGAGAATGGCGTATGCGATCTCGTTGGCGGTAGCTCTACGCTCTGAAGTGCCCTCTCCGGAGGATGGACTTCCTCGACCTTCATCTGGCCCCGTCGAGCCACTCCTTGAGCTCCACGCTACGCTACCGGCTGGAGTTGTAGAGCTAAGGCGATGTGGACGTGTGAGAGACACCGACGACCTAGAATATCTACTTCGGTAAGTGAAGTTTTGCACCGAATTGGTGTGGGGTAGATGAGGATGGGAACGTGACCCAACTTGGCCTAACGGGGAAGGCGCGAGTGGGTGAACAGCTCGCCATGCAGACGCCGAGAATTGCGTGGGGATTGATAATGGCACAAATCCAGACGGAGCGACAAGGGCCGACATGCGAGGCGGAGGTGGTAGGTGCTGGTTTGATGCTGAGGGCTGGAACATGGCTAATGGTGGCTCGATGGAGGACGTACGGGGTGGGAGAGCGAATGCGGGTGGCAGGGGTGGTGGTGGCGCATGGGAGGTGAAGATGCTCAAGCCTATCGATCGCATTGGAGACGGGGCAAGGATGATAGGCGAAGGTGAGTTGCCACCCAAGTCTATGGTGTCTACGTCGGTATTGGATGTGTTCGAAAGCGTACTCCTATGTGTAGAAGCGGACACCCGACCTCTCCGGTATTTTTCAGAGAAAGATGCGCTGCGCGAAGGGGACGGCCTGCGGGAAACACCAGGCGTGAGGTCAGGCTTGGTAGATGGTGGCCGGTAGCCATGCTTCAGCAGGTGGGCTTCAAAGGGACGCCGCACAACCGAGAGCATCCAGAAAAGTGCGCAAGAAGCCATGCTGTGTTTTGGTAAGCATCAGATTGCAGGGCATGGCGCATCAGTACCTACAGCGCGATCATCGCGAAGGCGATTCCCGCACGACCGGTACGACAAGTTGCACCTACTTCCCAGCTCGACAAGCCAGGTCCTTCAGGTCGACATACCGGCCGGCGTGCGACAGTGATCATGTTCCATCCGGAAGTCAAGAGCCAGAGGATACATAATGTGACAGCGACGCGGATGGCGATATACGATGTCTTCTTGACGATGGATGGGTGCCGTCCTTGATGCTTCCATATCCTTTGCTTTAGGGAGAATATAGTATGAAGGATGATGTATGCTATCGTAGCAAGGGCCTGATGGGGTGAGTAAATCATGTAGTATTGTAACAAGGATTGAAGCACTCACGGATGTCAGGGTAAGTACTTCCGAAGGGATGTTGGTTGTATCGTCTGGTCTCGAAGCAATCTGGTAGACAGTTGTGACGAGGCAGATGAACGAGCTCCAAAGAAGGACGTTAAGCAAGACTGTGATGGCGATCAAGGTTAACTGTCGGCGGGGGAGCTTGGTGTTAATCTTGATGGTAATAGTTGCGCCCTCGGACTCCTTGGGCAGCTGGCTGGTTTCACCGCTGCCGCTGTTGTCGGACCCAGCCATCAAGCGACCGAGGCTTCAGTCACTGAGATGTGCGATTCTCGTACAGCGAAGAGAAATCGGCGGAAAGCGAGAGACTGCACTGAAAAAGGTGGATAGCGAACGACGGGCTCATCTCGAAGATGATGTAAATGCCAAAGGGCTCAAATTGCGCGGTACTACAGCTCTTGAAAAACAACCGGTGCCTGGCGGTATTAACGTAGGACGGAGTTGACCATTGAGGCTGAACATAGTCTCAGACTGGCGGTGTCTCAGGAACGATGGAAACGAGTGTATTGGAATTACGTTGTACGAGATGTATTATGAACATTCCGAAGACGCGGTTGGGCCGAATCACATCTAATTTGGAAGCGTGAGGAATGTTGTACAAGGGATAAGGGCCGGAATGCTGTTGGACAAGAGTGATTCAGGCACGGTTATGATGTTTTTGTGGGTTTGACGAAAACATTTCAATGATCTCGAATTGATGCAGACGATACTGCATAATCTGTGATAGTGTGGATGAAGCGAGCGTCGCGGAAATATTGTTGCTCTCTGGCGATAGTCTCTACCGACCATTCTCGAGATGCTGTGCAGATACATCGTGGGCCCCCGACACGTGCAAAGTTGCCGGGGTCGTTGCATTGCCGCATAGTCTCATATTCCCCTAGACAGCAAATACTCTCGGCAATACTGGGGGGTCCCTGCTCCGCGCCAACACCTGGCGGCATCATCTTTCTAATCCAGATGCAGATATCGCAGCGAGGCACACGATTGAATAGACCTCGCCCGCGCTCCACCATTCTTTCGCCTCCTCCACCCGCGAACACGACGCGCGTTAGACATGCTGCTACACTGATATGGGTGGTTCTGGCTTCGGTTGGAAGCTTTGGAGAACATATGTCGTCGCGTACGCTGCTGTCGTGCATGCTGCTCTCGAGGATGTTGATGTGAATGATGCTTATGACAACGGGTGTTCGCGTGATGTCGGTGCCCGCGAAAACGTCGGCTGAAGTAAAACAATCTCCTATGGGAGACTGATAGTAGACCAATGGCCAAGAAAACTCGCAGCTGCACCGTGGGGCTACTTTGTACACCACGAGCTCAGAGGACAAGGAGCAGGACTAGAAGTAGTATAAGGACGAAGATGAGCACTGCGATGCAGCAGCTGGACCAGCGATCTGCAGGGTGTCAGTGGCCCGTGAATGCAAACCGGTATATGACATGGAGCAGTACCTTCGTTCTGTTTGATGACCGTGCCGACTCTCTTGAGGCCCGTCTGCAGCTTGCCTCCAACTCGGTCTGCCACATTGTCGACGTCGGTGAGGAGCTCGCCCTGCTCCTCGAGCTCGCGGCCCATATCATCGGCTTGCTGGCGCAGGTTGCCCACGGTGCGAAAGACGCCATCCAGCTGCTCATCCTGCTCGTGCATCATTTCCATTTGTCTCTCCTGCTCGAAAGCTGCATAGTCGTCCTGGTCCTCGAACGAGTCCGGGTCGGGTAGGACATCGCCATTTACGGCGCCCTTCCCTTTGCCCTGGGCATCTTGGACCGTCCGCTGTAGCTCCTCGCGCATTTTCTCGACCTCATCGCCGACATCCTTTACCAGCTGTCTACGTCGCTCGACTTCATCGATCTCCAGGCCGAAGCGGTAGGGGTCATGCTCGACTGCCTTGACGCTCTCGACGAGGTCCTCTAGGTCTTGCGTGAGGTCCTGCAGCGTTTGCTCGAGCTCGCTACGGGCTTCTCGAAGCTCGGGAGAGTTCGCCGACGAGGCTGAGGACCGGATGCGCAGGTAAGAACTGAATTGGGGCCGCGACGTGTCCAGCGCGGATAGCACATCTCTGTGACATTGGTTAGTAGGCATCCGGCATCCGGCACGGAGCAACTTACGCCTGAACCTGCAAGAAGGGGTCCTCGTCGTTCGGTGTTGAAATCATTTTGGATCAAACTGCGCGTAACGGGCCTGCAATCAAAAGGTGACGATGCGCGCTGGCTAAATGGTAGGGTGAGTCGCGAACGAGGCCGTCGTTATGCCGATCCCAGAGCTCCGCGAGGCGCACGGGCCACTTTCTCTCCGGCTCACCAATGAATGGCCCACTAGAAATTTGTCAAGCGTGGACAATACCTCAAACACGCCCATACATCAAGAGACCTCTTCCAGAGAGCGGTTGATTATAGCAGAATGGGTCCGGACACGCCTCTTCCTCTTCCGGCCGAGTTCTCCAGCGTCGATGACTACGTGGAGTCACTCCTTGAATTTACCACCTCATCATGGCTGCTCCAAACATTATGCGGAGGCGTACACATCCTGGACTTTTACACGAGATCGCCGGACCTTTACTCCACCATCCTGCCCCAATCGTGGAGGACGTGGTTCAAGAGCCGCGATATCATGGACATCCTGGATCTGCTAATGCGAGAGGATCTTGACCAATTCAAGACCGCAGAAGCCGACTCTTCGTGGCGGGGAGGGCCGCCTCCGCCCGAGGAGTTGCTTCAGTACATCAGAGACGTGCGGAAACATTTGCTTGGACGTCGATTCTCACCGCCGGGTTCCTCACTAAAGACCCAGAAAGCGAGCATAGCGCGTCACATCTCTATTGGAATGAAGATTAAGAAGGTGCACGAAGTTGATAACTTTGCACGTTATGTCGACCGACTAACTTCGGATATTGCAGCTTCGGGAAAGAAAGAGATCACACATCTGGTGGATTTTGGCTCTGGCCAGAACTACCTAGGACGTGCGCTTGCTGCACCTCCGTATTCTAAGCACCTGGTAGCGGTTGAGAGTAGACCGCATAACATTGAGGGCGCCAAAGACATGGACATCAAGGCCAAATTGGTGTCGAAGCCTGTCACGATGATCAACAAGAAAGAATATCGCGCCAAATTCGGCAAGGGAAAGAAGGGGAGGAGAGGCGAGGCTGATCAAGACCAGCAGAACGGGACAACCATCGACCCTGACATGCGCAATCCCGCCCAAGTTGCTAAGCCAGCCGCGACTGATCCGGCACCAAATGGGGCTGCTTGCGGTCAAGATGGCTGCGTTCCTCCTGTTAATGATCAAGCGGGCGAAGACCGCAACGTTACTACTCATCTCCAGGTCTATACAGAAGGCCAGGGCAGTGTACAGTATGTGGAGCACATCATCAAAGATGGCGATCTTGGTGCCGTCATCGACCAAATTGTCGATAGCTCACAGGGACACGATGATACTTCCAAGACGGTAATCGTGGAACAGCCCCTGAGTAGTATCCCAAAGACTAATGAGGTGAATGCGATGGTCATGTCCCTCCATTCGTGCGGTAACCTCGTCCATCACGGTTTGCGCTCACTGCTGCTAAATCCATCTATATCAGTGGTGGCAATGGTAGGCTGCTGCTACAATCTGGTAACGGAACGCCTTGGTCCACCCACCTATAAATTGCCAACGTTGCGACCCAATCATCCCCGTTTAGTCTCCACCTCCAACGCGTTCGACCCTCATGGTTTTCCAATGTCCGAGAAGCTCGCAAACTACCCACTCCCGCACAATCCGCCATCTTCCTCAGGTGGTCCAGAAGACTCGCCCAAAGGCATCCGCCTCAATATCACTGCGCGCATGATGGCCGTCCAAGCGCCCTTCAATTGGGGCCGCGGAGATAGCGAGCTATTCTTTGCCCGCCACTTCTACCGCGCGCTCCTCCAACGGATATTCCTGGATCGTGGTGTGGTCTGTGCGCCTGTCTCTGCAGATGGTCTCGTAGGCGGCGCAGTCTCCGCAAACGGTCATACTAGCAAAGTGAACTGGACGCCGCCCAACGGACGTGGTCCCGGTCTTAGCTCAGACGGCACATGTACGCCGCTCACCATCGGGACCCTCCGCAAGTTTGCTTATAGCGACTTTCTGTCCTACGTCCGCGCTGCGGTTGCTAAACTCACTGCGCCTAACACGTTCTGTGAGGTTGATCCCGACTTCATTGCCGAGAAGATGGGAGGACTAAGCGACGATGACGTGCGGGGGTATGAGGAGAGGTATAAAGAGAAGAAGCATGAATTGAGCGTCATGTGGAGTCTGATGGCTTTCAGCGCCGGAGTTGTCGAAGCGGTCATTGTAACTGATAGGTGGCTCTGGTTGAAGGAACAGGAGGAGGTGGAGCATGCATGGGTGGAACCGGTATTTGAGTATGCGATGAGTCCAAGGAATCTAGTGGTTGTTGGCGTCAAAAAGTGATTCGGCGAAATGGAGCTTAATACACATTCTGGTTATGTACGTTCTCACATCCGTCTCGATGGAGCCAAGCAGTCGTTCCTGCCACGAGTTTTGATGGCGCCTGGTGCGGGCCCGAGGCTGGCTACACCTTCTTTGCGGCGAAAGAGTTACGTCGGCTACTTCGCGTTCACGTCCAGCCTTGACACAATCGTCGCATCGCAGACCTTCAACTTTCTTCTGCCTCTTTCTACCGTATCAATACGTTGGACTCTATTATTCTGGAAGCGTTCCTGTGCGCGGCCGCTATGCGTCTCATCGTCTTCTTTGTGGGCGTGGCCCTCCTGGCAATGACGACCGCATATACTATGCACCAAAACCAGTACGGGTTTGTCACGGACTTTAAAGAGGTACGTTTCACCCTCATCGTCCTTTCACACGCTCGTGCTGGACGCTAACGTCGGAACAGATTCCCGCTTCGAAGGATCTCCATTGGTTCCCCTGCTATAGGCTCAACTTGAGTTGCGCCAACCTTCTCGTCCCACTCGATTATGAAGACGCAAGCTCTCCTTACATACACACGGCGTGGATCAAATACGTGCCTTCCAACGATTCGGCAGAGGATATACTTGTCAATCCAGGTATGCCAGAGGCGGCTCTAAGATATTGTTTCTAATCACATGAAGGCGGTCCTGGAGAATCCGGCATCAACTTTGTTATAGGGAGTAGGCATGACCTAGGGTCACAGTTTGGCATGCAGTACAACTTCGTAGGCTTCGATCCACGCGGTGTTGGTTTCAGCGAGCCCAAACTCACATGTTTCGGCGATGGCTCCCCATTTCAATATGAAAATGCCTACGACAAAATGTCTGTCCCACTTCAGGAGCTATATCAACGTGCCAATGCTTTTGGGCAACACTGCACTCGTGCCAACGTTTGGACAGATGCAAAGTACGCTGGAACCGTCGCTACAGCGAAAGACATTATGCACTTTGTGAGCTTACGTCAAGCTCAAAAGAACCGGCATCATACGGGCTCCAGTACGAAACGGACGAGCATTGCGCACAGAAGGAAGATGGACACTGCGTCAACTGGGGAAGCTAAGCTGTGGTATTATGGCGCCAGTTACGGAACTGTTTTGGGACAGACGCTTGCTGCTCTCTTTCCTAGCCGGATCCAGCGCATGATTCTCGACGGCAACGTTGACAGTGTTCAACACTATAGCGGCATGACACCCTCCGATGTCGACACGACCGACGCTGCGTTCCATGATTTTTTCGCAACATGCTATGAGGCAGGACCCGAAAAATGCGCTTACCACGGCAATGCTACCTCTGTGGATGAGATCGAAAATCGTTACCTTATTTTATTGCAAAACCTCCGGGATATGCCTGCTGTATACAGTAAAGGCCTTGAGTTCGGTGTTATAACCGACCTGTACGTTGCCCGTACCATGTTTTCTGGCATGTATAGCCCCTGGTATTACTGGCCACGGTTGGCTCGATTCCTCATGTCTCTGGAATTGGGCTCCATCGATTCAGCGTACAGAAAGAGCCTTGAGATTCCGTCCTGGTACGCCTCAGCAGAGAGTGACAAGAACGAAGCGTTTCTGTTTATCACTTGCCTCGATGCCGACAAAAACTACGCGATCAAAAGTTATAACGACTTCTTAGACGCTAGGGAGATATATCGGAAGGAGAGCTATTATGGAGGGACCATGATGTCGCTCGAGAATCTTCGGTTGTGTGTCGGGATGGATATCACACCGCCACCTTCACAGCAGTTCCCAGGTAAGTGTTACAATCTATGCTACATCTGGATCCAGGTACTAATTTATTTTTATAGGTTTCAACTTGTCCGGCACACACACAAGTTTTCCCATTCTGTTCGTGAATCCGCTTCGTGATCCAATTACCCCGATTTCTAGGTACGTTCCCCGGCCACACGCGCAACTTTGCGTACGACTGACCAACGCTCTTCAGTGCTCATAGAATGTCCTCTCTCTTCCCTGGCTCTGCCGTCCTCGCTTTGAACTCGACTGGCCATGGCACTTGGTCCAGTCGATCAAGATGTATAGACTGGTCAATGTCGGCCTACATGCGGAGAGGCTTTCTACCTCCTCCGGGCAGCATTTGTCAATCTGACAGCAAACCCTTCTATTATTGACATTCATGAGGATGAGTCTAGTTGAGGTTTTCTCTCTCACCTCAGACCGTACCCCTAGTGAAGGGGTGCGACGCATGATGGCTCTTACGGCAATTCTTTCTAGCGTTACGTTGTTGCTCCTTCGATTCCTTAGGTTTAGTATTATTCCTTAGCGTTTGCAATCATAACAATTGTTTCATTGAAACAAATTCCTTGCGTCTTATTCAATTTTTTCTTGTCTCATCGCGTTCGTGCACACGTAGAGTAAGCGTGCTCAATAGGCAGCTTTCATGTTCGATCGATACACACTGGTCCCCCTCCCGGCAGCTTTCAAAGGGTGAGCTAATCACAATTTCTCAACGCAAAACTTCTTTAGCATTCAAGCCAGAGCGGGATATGTTCATGTTGAGCACATGATTAAAAAAAATAGTTCCCGATTCCCGTGCTTCGATTACTGAGTCTGATGTTTACCGCCCCTAGCAGCTATAATGTCATTGAGTCGAACATTGCATGCGAGGTCTAATAGAGTGCAATTGAAGAGCATGGTGCTTTAAACATACCGATATAAGGCTACGTTTATACGGCAAGCTATCGGGCTTCTGCTACTTCTCTATTTGAGCGAAGCGTGGCTGCGCGAGCAAAATGATTCGAACTGTAGAGTGTATCAAGTTTATCTCGCCTGAAACTAAATATCATTGGAAAAAGATTTGTTTGCTTGGCTGGGGCCGGGGTAGATAGGTACTGACTACCACGCTATCGAGCTTCATCGGATTTATATCCCCTTCCTAAGTCTTGAATTTGGCGTGCGCTCTACTCACCTTTTTACTTTGTGTTTTGTGTATTGTTGGTACCCTCTACTGCCACCCGTTTTTCTTTTTAACTTAACGTGCCCTTTCTTTTCTTACAGTGGGTTGGAGAAGCGGTTACTGTATATGGTGCTGTTGTTTAATGTATACCTATGTTATTGCGTTCTTAAATTTCTTAATTTGATCTATCTATGAAACTATATGTACCTGCTGGGTTTCAGGCGTAAGCAGTAGATAGTAGAGCTGCTCTAGAGATGTTCTAAGGCGTAATGTATCTTGTAAAAATGTACATCTTTGCAGGTTAATCTGTTATAAATAATATGGCATTGTGTTAGGCTTTTAGGAGAATCTACTAGACTACTTGCCTACCTTGCCGCTACTTACGCCTGTAACCATAATGCTTCGTTTATCGTAAGCGGTTCCTGCGAGCCGTCGTCTGTTCGTGAGGCATTTTTGCTATTGGCTTCTCTTGCTCAGCCACAATCTTCGCTGCCTTGTCATCTCCGACGGCGACAATGGCTGCGGGACACATGTGCATCATGAACTAGCTATTGCGTTGGGTGCAATCGAACAGTGCGCCAATTTGAGCGACTAGAAATCCGCCGGATGAAAGTGGGATTCTATACTTGATTTAAACGGTGGAACAGGCTGAAGTTTCGCGTATGATGTTGCTTCGCATGTACGATTACAGCTCACCAATCGGCAAAGTAACACTAAACCTGCAAATCGAATCATTTTGAGGGATGCTCCGCCACATACAACACAAAGTATAGAGATGAATCAGCCTGCCGAGAGTGGAGAAATTTGATCGATATATAATCAACAACCATCCTTCTTCATCCCTTTGGACGGGCGGACCTTTTTGACCCATTACAATTATGATGCATCCTTTATATGTGCATGTGCCTCTCTACAAGCCGACTGAGCAGATCAGGCTGCTCAAATGGCAACCGCCGGACAAGTCGCTGCCTAGCGAAGAGATGCCCCACTACAACTTGAGCACCTACGACTGCGCCGGGTCTTGGCCAGAGTACATTGGCATTTCCTACACCTGGGGAGATTCCATACCTATGCTTCCAATAAGCATCAACGGGCATGTCGTGCCGGTCAGAATGCACTGCTGGCATGCGCTCTGGCAGCTGCGACACCATCAAATCGAGCACAACTTATGGATCGACTCCATCTGTATCAATCAGGCAGATGACACAGAAAAGTCCGCTCAAGTAGCAATGATGGCAAAGATCTACGGAAACGCAAGGTCAGTCGCAGCGTGTATCGGAACCGGTAACACACTCGACCGTCTCCGGGAGTCTGTAGAAAAGCAGGATGAACAGCTCGCTCACGATGTCTTTTCCGAATTAGAGCATCTACCATACTTTGACAGACTGTGGGTCAAACAGGAGATTATCCTACCAAGAGAAGTTTCCCTCTTTTGCGGGCCGAATAAAGTCTCATGGAACAACCTTGATGCATTGAGGGCTATCCTACCTGCAACGGTAAATCCCAAGTATGGGAAAGTCATTGCCGCATGCATCAACCGCACTTCCAAACGCCAGGATCAACCAATTAGCAACTCTTGCCTCGGGTTAATCCAACTACTCCATACCTACGGTTCTTCTAGGTGTATGGACTCTCGAGACAAAGTATACGCACTCCTTTCACTTCTTCCGGAGGATGATCCAGGACGCGAGATCACTCCAGACTATGGTATTTCAACCTTCACTCTTTTCAAACGCGTGTTCCTGTTCTGTTGCCAGCAAAGCGGTTCCTTCTATGAGAGCAGCGCCCTTCCTGTTTTACACGATCTCCTGGGGTGGTTACATGTTGACTTGCATGGTACCGAAGTGTCAGAGCTCATTCAACAAAGACGACAGGCGCTCATCAAGACACCATCCACCAAGCTTACGACACGCTCCATGTACATCAATCTTCCTATCTCTGGAGTTGCCCGTTTCACCAATGCGCCGGATGACGTGTGGGGGGTTTTGGAGAACGACATATCATTAGGTAGCTACGCTGTGTTAGATCCGCACAAAACAAGCATGAAGACCGCTAGCCAACACAAAGCGCACCATGAGGCTCTTACTACTCCAGAATGTCCTGGTGCGATATTTGCGGCTGCTCGCTTACTACCTCCCCACCTGAGTGCGTCCTACAGTCAGTTTTCGTACTACATCTGTCTGTTTCTGGTTGGCCAAGAAACCCGCGCTGACGATATTTTCGCGCGGATCGAGTGGACAAATGTGCTTGACGGGGGAAAACCGCTGGTGTCATATGCGGTGCTGCGAAAACGGGACCCAGATTCATCGAGCTATGGCCTTTGTAGCTGGGCGATATTAGTAGAAGAGAGCAAACTGTATCGGCGGATAGACCTGAGACGTTGTCTTATGTTACCGAAACGTCAATATATTCCACCAGAGACGTCGTACCGATTAACGGAAGCAGTTGAGCTTGAACACCATTCCGAATTTAGCGGCATCACCATACTTAACAATAGGCCTTATCTTCGATTGCATTACGAGGACGTGCTCGCTTTCATGCTTCAGAGGCGGCAGGGTCCGTCCATAGGAGACGTGGCGACGACTCCAGCTAACTTGTCGCATGCTGTATTGTCCCATGAAGACGAGGCCGGGCTCAATGGGGCCGCATATACATTTGCGACCAAATCAACGTATGGTGTAATTTGGCGGGAGAGGGGCACAGGTGCGGAAGGCAGGCTTGGACAGGCTGCCATACGCTGAGCCATCAACTAAACTCCCTTCGTGGGAGGCTGCTATTATGTCCCCAAGATTAAGAGGTCGGAGTTTGGACAAGGATGGGGAAGATATACTATGATTTGTTGTGGTATGAACGATGCAGTTAAGTTTGAAACAACTGTAGATGCTTCCACGTAACCTACTTGCACATTCTCTCATGCTATCCTTTGTATTGGTTCTCATTCCTGCGAATGTAACAAATAACGAGCGCTGCGGAGAAACTAGACTGCATCTCATACTGCCTACTGACTAACATTGTGGGCGGTGGGGCCTTGTCATTCCGGAGGCTTGTAGAGCGTATTAGGGCATGGTGTGGAAGAATAGTGGTTAGGATCAGTCTTAGACTGTACTTCGTTCGCATCAGACAATACGCGTACGTGGTCGTAGAGTCGCGGGATGGAGTTCTTGTGGGACGTTAAGCAGGCAGCAGGTCACGTTTCTGGCTGCTCTCGAGTCTGGTAGACTACTGTCGCTACCGCTCAACATCATGGCACGCGCCACGCCCTCTTTCATGAGGCTCGGGCGCTGCCCTCGCAGTCATGCCGTGACGCCTCAGGCAATCACAGGCAATGACTGCAACGAACAACCTTCTTGCTTTTCAAGGTATTCGGGACGAAATGCCTTTTTGTGTCACCTTTTTGGGTTATTCCGCGAGTTTGACGACGCGATGGCTGCTACTCATTCGAATACGCGTACGTGGAGATGTCTCTTTTTGCGTACATTCATCGAGACTGCACATTCACAGCCTCGTGCCCAATTAGCTATCTCTCTTACCGACAATGGCATCTGCAATCTTCCCGGCAACCGCATACACACTCGCGCTCAAATGCCCGCTAATCTGCATAGGGAACACCCCCGCATCCGCAACCCTAACATTCTTAACCCCATACACCCTCCCCTCCTTATCAACAACACCACCCCACTCCCTACTTCTCATAGCCGTACTACTCACGGGATGGTAATTCACTCCATAGCTCGTCTTAATCCACGCCGCCCACCTGTCATCTCTCCACCCGGTGCCTTCGGGCACAACAGCAAAACCCGGGACAGCCTCCGCAGTAACATGGGTGGAGAGCGGCGAGGTGACGAAGTACTCACGTGTTTTTACGGCGGCGGCAGCTTGGATGAGTGTGTCGATGGGGAGTTGGAGGAAGTTCGGATTAATGTTAGGTTGTTGTGAGGCTTCGGGTGAGGTGATGTGTATGTTTCCCTTAGAGAAAGGGAGCAGAGTCCAGAAAACACATGTTATACTTCCTGCGCTAGGGGCCCAGAGGAGTTCGGCGAGGGGAATTGTGCTGTTTGCTGTGAAGACGAGATCGGTCTGTAGGGTAAGCAAGTGTTCTTCGATGGCGAGAGTTGTTTCATTTGTTGGTGCGTCGCCAACAATTCGCTGTGCGTATAAGGATATGTTACTGCGGATTTCCGAGGCAATGCTTGAGAGGTTTGCGCCAAATAAGTCGCGCGCTGTGAGGTATGTTACGAAACTAGGGTAGCCTGTCCAGTTCGTTGGCGAGACATAGGATATGGCCATGTTGGGCTGGTCTTGTAGACTGGCGCCTACGCTTGGGAGGTCGACAACGGTTTCTAGGCCTATTGGTCCGAGGACTGACGGGTTTCCGATGCCGGAGTGTTCGAGGAGCGCTGCGGAACGGAGAGCGCCGGCTGAGAGGAGGACTTCTTTGGAAGCTTGGAGGGTTTGCTTAGTGGTGTTGCAGAAGGTGACAATTTCGACGCCTGTGGCTACTACTTCTCCGTTTGTAGTTCTTTCGTCGGACCATAGGATGCGTGTCGCAGTCGTGTTGAGAAACATGTGTAGATTCGATCGGCTTTTAGCAATAGGGTAGTAAAATGCCGTCGCGGCATCATGCCGCGTATTCGACGATGAATTGAGCGTGAACGGCCACGTGGTGAACCCGCTCATTCTCCCTCCATTAGCATCTTTATTCCAAGCGACACCCATATTCTCGCTCGTCCCCTTCAGCATGTCGAAGACGCCATCTTTCATAAAAGTGTCAGCCCAACCCACCGCCACCTCTCCCGCAAACCCATGATCTTGCTCTTCAAACGCCGCCCCATTCAACGCTTTCTCCGCATCCGGAGGTTGGAAGTGTTCTTGCGAAACGTAATATGAGAACAACGAGTTCCAGTTCCAGCCGGAGTTACCGAGGCCTTCCCACGCATCAATCTGCTCTTTCTCCGCGCGCAGATACGTCATTCCATTGATCGTCGTCGTGCCGCCTAGCGCTTTGCCCGAGTAATATATAAACGTCCTATCATCGAGATACTTCTGCGGTGCGCTCGTGTAACTCCAGTCTATCGACGTATTGAGACCCAGACCGAACGCATCGGCACGCGTTACATTGGGGTTGTCGAATTGTGCATCGCCAGCTTCAATGACGGCGACGGTGATGTTAGCGTTCTCGGATAACCTGTTCGCAAGAACGAGGCCTGCGGGACCGGCGCCAACAATTATGTAGTCGAAGGCTGTTGACGAGGAATATGTGGCATGAATAGGTAAGACGAACGCGAGGACGGGGAGTAGAGCGAACATGATCACATGCTGGTGTGAGAGATGAAATAGGTGGGAGGAGTTGTGAGTTGCTCATATGATATAATTATCTCTACATTCTGTCCCGAGGTTGGTCACACCTTCCGAAGCGGGTAAGAAGCGGGGAAAGCAACGTGTGCTCCATCTGCATGGGAGGATGAACGAATCTACTGCCGACCGACACGCCCTCTTACTAACGTAAAGCCCAAGAATAAGCATTTAGCCAAGAAAGAGCCGCACATCGGCATCGCATGCACTATGAGAGAAGGAGCTAGGAAATAAATACAAGTGGTGTGAACTATACAATTAGATTAGGCATCCTTGCAACACATGTTCATGCCAATGCGCCCCGAATCACGGGTATCCCGACTCTTTTCCCATCATCAATCGTCGACAGACCATATGCCCACCCAGGGAGTAGATCTAGCCCAAAGACGCCACTAATGCCAATACCAATGCCAATGCGATAATCTCATATTAGGCTCGCACCCAAAGCCATAGATGACAAGACCACCGTCGCGCACACCGCAATCGCCGTCCAACCTCCCCGCGCCGGCCGCGCAATTCCAACAGCAGCAGCCTTTGAAGCCGACGGGGCAGGATTAGAGTTTCCGTTTCCATCCCTATCACCAGACGGTGGGTTACCCTCACCCTGTCCCTGCTGCGCTTCTTTAGTAGTAACGGAACCTGAAATACAAGCTCCTTCGTCTAGACCTCCATCTTTGCCGAAAGCCACTTCAGCGGCTTTGCTCCATAGCGCTGTCACATTGAGGTACATATTTGGCTGGTACCAGATGCGGCAGCTCGCAGTGTCGTTTAGGAACTGGGTAGGAACACCGTCCTTTTCGAGGCCTTTCCGGATGTTGTCTTGAAAGTTGATGGTTGCATCCGAAGTCGAGATGCTCAACGAATTTGGCAAGAAGTCCATCCACTGTTCGGCTTCGTTGCGGCTGCCAGCGTAGTTTGAAATCACGTAATTCGATACGTCGCTCAGATATTCTGATTGCAGGACGAGCGATCCTTTGGTGCCGCCCACAGGTTGCATGGGCCCTTCGATGGGACGACCACCAACTGCAAGCGTTTTCACGCCGGACTGTTGGACCATGAGTTCAGTGAAGAGGGAACAAGTCGAGGCGCAGATGCCGTCGGATAGAATGATCAGGTCTTCAGCTTTGAAAGGATCATCCCTGAAGTTTGAGCGGATGCCGTAGCCAGTCATTGTCACTCCGATTGAGTATCGGTCTGAGGATGTAATGTACGGATCCGACAGGTTGTAACGGAGAAGATTCGTAAAATTGTCGCCATGAAAGTTGGAGGGAGGGTACATGTCCTTCCAGGATGCAAAAGACTCATTGTCCTGGTTGAGGTAGGAATGGTAGTTAAAGGGGCTTGTGTAGAGCTCCGCGTTGAGGTTGTTGATTGACGGGATAGATGACAGGGACTGTCCAAAAAGTTCACTAGCTTGGTGGCCGCGGTATCGCGACATTAGTTGTGGCTTCTGTGACGGAAAGAATTGCAAGTACATGTCGTAGCCTAGCAAGATCTTGCCGCCACCATTGGTCCGCAGATCAATAATGTGTTTGGCTACATTTTCTGTTTTGGCCTGCTTGATGTAGTCCTCAACGACGCTTTGGAATTCCCTGCCGTCCGAATTGCGCTCCGTGTTGAAGGTTTGTGCCATCAGAACGCCAACTTTGCCAGCAGGGCTATCGATGAAGAAGCCCGCTAAAGCCACATCAGGAGCAGAGTGCTCAACAACGGTGCTAGGGTAGTTGACAGGCACGTAGCGGCGATCCAACTCAGCTTCGCGTGGGTTCTCTAGATGGCGTGGAAGCCTGTGTGGATCTGATCTCTTCTTAATCCTCTTCGAGCTAGCTTGGGGACTGACGAAGACTTGATAAAATGTCTCCCCATCTTCGACGTCGCGCCACGGGCTGGAGTCTTCAACGATAGCCGCATTCTGATACGTGTTTGAAGTCTTGTTCTCAAATGTCATGTTGATAGACGGGCCTGGGTAGAATCGCGGATTCGAAAAATATCCAAAATTTTCGGCGGGCTGCATGTAAAACATGGCGTTGTAGCGCGTGTCCGGGTCGTGATACGCGTTGAGTGCGCTCTCCTCCTGTAGGAACTGTACGACGTCCTTACCATCAATTTGAGTCACCGCAGACGGAGTGAAGTCCGCGCTTCCAGTCTGATTGAAGTCCTGGACTGCCCAGACCTTGGGCGCCTCTATCCCGTCGCTCGATGCCGATATGAGGGCTATTTGTCGGTTTCTCCGCCATCGAAAGGCACCGCCATATGCCATTCCGCTGAAGGAAAGATGCCCGTCGTGCGCCTTGACTAACAGGCTGGCAATATCATTCTCAAAGTCGTACTCATTGTCGTACTTCCCATTCTGCACGTTGTTGTTTATGTCGTCTAAGCCGGCCATAAGGTCTACGCCTTCGTTCGAGTATCCTTCAGGCGGGTCCTTTATATATAATAGTGTAGATTGAAATTGTAACATCTTCTTCAATTCTGTGATCGTCTGGGAGGCGGCGTCATTGTCGATGGGTACTGATTTAAGGCATGCGTACGCAAGCTAGATCTTGTCAGTCAGGTCTTTTCTCTGTTATCGCGACACAGTTAGAACGCCAAAGGAGCACGGCTTACATCTGCCTCCACGCTCAGAAACTCCGAGCTACTCCGACGCACGAGACCAGCTACCTCTCCACATGCTTTCGACGTCTCGATCGGCCCCGAGATCGTTTCTGTCACCGTAGGCTGCACATCGTCCGCCGTGGTAGTGGCCCGTGTCGTCGCAAATGTGAAGCTCTCCACCTGTGCCGCAGCGACTGCTATCAGCGCAGGAAGCGCTATTATAGACCTCATAGTGAGGTTTGTGAACGAAGCGAAGGCGCCTCGAGGAGGGCAGATGGATGCCTCAATTTACGAGCTCGAGCACGCAGCTCAATATAGAGATTAACGTTCGTGCAGGTCCAGGGAGCGCTCTCGGGTCGGCGATCCGAAAACGTCAGTGGGTAGGGAAGGGTAAATCCAAATTGGGAGAACGAAATCCCGCCACGATCGCATGCAGACGCCAACTCTTCCTCAGCTCGACGACCAACCAATGTCGTCCAATAAAGATTATGCGGGTGCCGTATTCCTCCCGCTGCAATGTACAATTAGCCTGCTCTTGGACCAAATCCACGCCCAACACCCAAGAAAAAGTCAAGCAAGAGAAAAGACGGGCTGCGAAGGTCGTCCGTACAAACCATCCCCAGGCCGATGCGGGGCCCACGCCTATTTTATTGCAGCCATCGCGTCTCGCATGCACATGCGCCTCTTCGCTAAAGCGCTAGCCAGTCCAGTTTCGAATCGACATGTGGCGCCTTGTGTCTGTTGCACTTCGCTCGTCTGATTCGCCGAGGTGTTGTATATGCGAACAAAAGGGGATGGTGGCATGGCAGCGATCAGCCCTTGTGGGAGGAGCTAAGAGCGTTCGATGGCCTGGAACTGCATGACCTTGCAGCGGCTGATGAAAAGAGCTGCAGTTTTGCCGTCCAAGCTTCTGCAAGCTGGGGTGCGCCCAATGTCCACAACGCCTTGCCACCTTTGCGACCCCACCTTTGTTTTCGACGTGCCGAAAATTCAGCTCCTCTTCTTTTTTCATCGGTCTCGGCGTAGCCATTGATGGCTCGCTATTCGTCTATGAGTGGGCTGGAAGATCTCGCCACGCAGCTACCCGTGTCAATACTGATGAATACGAGGTCATCCCGCACGCCGCTTCGATGCCGAACCTGCCGATCCCACGGCTGCGCCTCATGCAGACGCGTTAGGCAAGATGGCGGACTTTCGCACAGTGATGGCATTTGGGTAAACGACATCCAGAGTGGAGTTGGGTTGAAGGCCAAGACAGCCGAACGGATGTCCGGAGGGTATGACGCACGCCTTGTCATCTCTCCTGAAGCTATGTTTGGCGTTTACCAATTAACTACCCTTTCCACAATACGCAAAACAAACCTCATATGTCGCTCTAAGCTGTACCTGTATTAAATTTCAGATCAGTCGGCTTTAAAAATCGCTGCCTACCTATTATTATCCTGCCGCTCGTTGGTCGGATTTCAGGCCACCTTCCACATTAGCCATCGGACTTTGAACGCCTCTGCCAGGAACACTTCCGAAACGCGCACATGAGACGTGTCGGATATATTGAAGGATGAACTGTGCAGTTCGCAATCTAACGGACACTCGTATAGCCCTAGTCTTTTGGACGGCATTTAATATGTGTAACGTGACTTCACTCCGATGCCCTAGGCTGCTGTAAACATTGTGTGCATGTGCCCAGTCACCAAAGCTACTGAAGATTTGATACGGAAGTCCATAGTCTTCGCGTAATTGGCGTGCATCAACTTAGTAATACGCTACTGTGATGTAGTCGGAGGGGCCCGATCGAATATCAAGGGTGGGTGCTTATGTGAGCGGAGGTCTATAAGGGCCGGCGTCCGACGAGAGATCGGACGGCATCTTTCAACATAGCAACGCAACAACACTTGTTTCATCCCGTCTAGTATTAGAGTATAGTTCAATAGATTGAGTATTCCGACGGCTATCCTATCACCTCTCCCACCCCCTCCGACTGCGGGTCGTGAGCTCCGCGCTCCTATCAACGATATACCATACCCCACACTACGAGGCTCAATGTTCGCAAGTCTGTACTCAATTATGACTAGCGCATCAAGTGATCGATCTTTATTGATTTGCGCGCCAAGCTAATGATAATACATATATGCGATGATTGCCTTCAAGAGGCTGGGGAATAGACGAGCGCATTCTATAGACGTTGACAAAACGAAGAAAACTAGGTCTTAGATAGCGCCTTCTTGCTAGGTCGGAGGTCACCCATATTGCCTCATCCTTGTCGCCTCACTACATATTCTTCTCCTCCCTCTCCTTCGCCGCCGCCCTCTTTTCCGCCAACAAAATCTCTCTCCACTCCGCCACCTCCTTCAACGCCCTACTCGGCTCCTTCTTCTTTGTCAAGAGAAAGCCTTGAATCTCCGCGGGCGAGAACGTGTTCTCGGGCACTTCGTCTGCGAACTGCTCCGCCATGGCTTTCAAGTTTTCGGGCTCAACCACTTCCGATACAGGCTTCTGCATAACGAGTTCCAAGAATTCGTGGTCTTCCTGCTTCTTTGGGCGGCCGTCGCTGGAGCCTTTGGTTGCGGTCTTAGTACGAGGGGCGGGTTCAGGAGTGGGCGGCGAAGTATCAGTGTTAGAGTACATTCGCGTGAATATGTCACCTAGAGTTATAATGGAATTAGCATATTTCATTTATACGTTAGGTTAGGTTGAGTACACGAAGCGTAGTCTTGCTCGATTCGCATCGCTATCTTGACTTACGGGATTGGCCGCGCGTGGCGAGCGTGAACTCAATCTGCAGATCCACACGTCCGGGTCTGATGAGTGCAGGATCTAGCTTTTTGGGATGATTTGTAGTCATGATAAGTACGCGGCCTTCATGGGATGCTGCGCCGTCAATTGTGTTCAACAAGCCAGAAAGCGAGATCGAGCTCTTGGTGCCTGTATTCTTTAGTGCGTTGGGTGATTTAGTGAGCATATCGGCCTTCTTGGTCGGAGTGGCACATCCTTCGGACGATGTACCATTGCCATTCGTATTCGAGGGTTCGGGCGGGTCCTCGGCGCGACGGAGGCCGGCGGCGTCGATGTCCTCCAGTAGAACAATACAGCGACGCGGCAAGTTTGTGAAGAGTTTGTTGAGGTCCGATTCAGTGAGCCCGGATTCCATGAGCGAAATGCAGTAAATATTGAGCCCGAATATGCCAGCGAGAGCGAAAGACAAACTTGTTTTGCCCGTCCCCGGCGGGCCATGAAACAGATATCCTCGTCGATAAGGTATGCCTCTAGCAGCATACCATCGTGCGGTGGCAGGATGCAAGTACTCATTCACATCCATGACAATGTTTGCTTTTTGGTGCATATCGAGTGAGACGGTGCTCATAGGCCTGGAAGGTCGGCAAGACTGCCTATCCCAATCGCTGTAGGCGTCATTGGCCGATCGGTAGATTGAGGTCGTGGAATTTTCCTTGGTCAGAGTCCAGCTCTTCACGAAATCTAGGAGATCTTTTATGGGCTGCGTGCTTCGCCCTCTGCAACTAATCACCACAGTCTGATTTTCCAGCTTCCATGTCGACTTGCTCCCGTTCTCTCTCCGCTGGCGGTCAAAGGTGAATCGACGACCTTCAAAGTAGAACTTGTCGCTGCCGTAGTTGGGTTCATAACGAGGCGGGATCCCGCTGGCCCACTTCTCGTAATTGAAAATGCCGCTCTCGTCAAGCACATCGTCATCCACCTCATCATCATCTTCATCCTCGTCCATCCACTTGGTAACCGCCTTCAAGTCTCGACTCTTTTCCGTCATGCGTTGCTTCGCAATCCACTCCATGATTTGTTGGAAAAGAGCATCTTCATCTTCGATTGTTATTGTAGATATGAAGTAAGAAGCATATATGCCGTAGACATAATCATAGACGTATTGAGAGCTTTTGAAAATGCAGAAAAGAACGAGAAAACCTGAGACTAGGTTGCCAATGTCGAGGTGGAAAATACGGCTGATGATCTGATGTATGAGGCCATAACCAGGAATGAAAGCCTCAAGTAGGGTGGAAGGAAGGCTGGTGAAGGTTTCGTTTGATGGAGGAAGATCGACTTTGATATTGTAGAGTCGGGTGAGATCCATGTTGATGTGTGCGTTGGAAAGCGCTGAAGAAGCGTCCGAATTTCTTCAGCCAAAGTTGATGGACGGAGTTGAGGTGCATACAATAAAATATTGAAAGCGCTAAAATATGTATTTATGAGTAGGAAGCGGGTAGGCAACAACGTTGCATTCACCTAAAAGTGAGTAGTAGGAAGTGAGTCAGAATGAAGCAGGACCTCGCAGCCCTTCGCAGCCCTTCAGTCTAGGCTACAGGATTGTGCGTCAATTGCGTCTGTAGCGATGCAGACCCGCGCGAGTCCAGCGTGGCAAAGATGTCGGTGAGGCCGTTCGAATACCCTTGCATCGAAGAGTACGCTTCACAGGGGTTTGAGATTACCGTCAAACCAGTGGAATTGTGATGTGTGACAGGGTGGCGTGAGTGGAAGTGGCTATGTAAAAGGCGCAGCCACAATCAAGCCACATTGACCCCCTCACCGCTTTTTCTATGCACCTCACCCTTCCTTCACGCGCGATATCCATTCTACGACCGACGCACACACTACTACCACGGCACACAAGAGCTTCACGCCAACATGGCAGAACCCGGCCCACACTGACCTCCGGTGTCGAGTCCACGCGCACTCAAAGATTCGGCCCGAGTACTCAAATTGCAACTATTCATGGTATCATTCATCTTCTACTCATGCAATGAGCAATCTCAACTGCCAGATTCTGTGATATATATGTCGAAGAAGCTCCCCCCTCCCTCCCTTCTTCTCAGAAAGAACAGATAGTCAATCATCTCCGGCACAGCCTTTGAGATGACAAACAAAAAAATATCAGAAAAGCAGAACAGAAGTGGTATAGAAACAAAACACCATCCCCACTCCTACATTCCTACATGAACCGACACCCTACAGATACAATTGGTTGTATATTGACGAAGAAGAGAACTAAAGCCATATACAACTTCCACCGATCGTGTGCTGAGGAAGAGGTAGGGCAAGGCAAAAGCAAAAGGAGACTTGAAGATGCTAGAACCAAACAACCAGGAAACGACTTCTTTCCGCACAACGCCGATGCATGCTAATGCTAAGTAAGCAATCAAGTCATCAAGCGTGTTTAGTATTTGCCTCCGAGCAATCCGTGCTCGCGGTCCCGCTTGTGCATCATCATGTGATGCGCATGCGCGTGACGACGATACTTTTGCGACGCAGAGGCGGTGACATAGACGGTTTCCGTTTGCTCGACATATACGACTTCTTCGATCCTGTCGGATAGCGTGCGGTAGATAGTTGTAGGACCGGTGACAGGCCCTTCCTGTGGCTGCTGGGCTGGTGGTTGTGTAGGTGCAGGGGCCGCGGGAACCGGGACGACAGGAGCGTATCCGGCTTGAATCTCCGAGTCCGCAGGGCCTTGACCATTGACTGGACCGGCGATTGGGTCGGTGGGCTTGGTCTCGGGAGCAGTGTAAGGCATTTTTGGCACGCTGGAAACTTCGGCAGCAGCACTTGATGTAAGTGTAGGAGGGGCGTCCGCGGAAGCGGGCTCAGCAGGCTTCGCAGGCGCAACTTGGGGGCTCGCGTTGTCGCCGCTAGGCATGGAACCGCCTTCTTCACGTGAAACTTGAACACCGCCGCAGAGAGCATCCATTGGTCCAGCACAGTCTTCGTTGGCAATCTCTTCGGGAAGCTCCATCCTGCATTCGGTGCACTTGGTCTCGGTTTGGAGCTCAGTCCGGCTACTGAAGACGGGGCAGTCCTCAATCCTTCCGGATTGGTCGAGGCATGTGTCGATCGCATCTTGGAGAATGCTCTCGTCCCAGCCCATGATGTAGTCTCCGTGATAACCAAAACCTATTTGATGATTAGTATAAGATATTGCAGCATGTTAGGAAGGTCATACCAGTAGGGTCACCGTTGGCGAAAGTAAACTGGCCGGGCATGTCTTTGAAGGCATAGGTATTCCACTTGGTCTCAAACAACATGGTAGGAAGGCGGCGATCGAAACCCTCGGGGCAAGTGCCTCCAGTTTCGACTGCAGTAGGGTAGGCCACATGGTCCTGGTGGTTGTCGGAATCCACCTCACCATTCCAGCAAGAAGGGAACGCGATTTCAGCACGGAGGCCATCCAGGCAGTTCTGGTCCAGGAACGACTTCTCCGGCATCTCGTGCCGGTAGAAGGCAGCCTCGGGCTTTCCCTTATAGTTCAAACAGTTGAAGCCCATGGCTTTCTGTCCGAGCGCAGACTGCGTCATGTCCTCCTCCCTATAGAGCGATTTCTCGGGTACGCTGTTGATATCTGTGTAGAACGAGCGCAACTCATTTTTGCCAGCAATCATGCGGAAACCAGGAGGGTAGGCTTCAACCTTCTCGCCCTCATTATGCACCGGGTTGTAATATACGAGCATGCCACCAACTTGATCAACGATCTGAAAAGTGCCATTTTCATGTTGGAACATCAGAGCGGGGGTCCTGAACTCGTTAGGACAATACGAACATCAGCAACGGAACGCGCCTACCAATAGGCCGACTTGTCGTCCACCACCCTGCAAGACGTGCAGTTCGACGCTCTAAGATCATCGTATGTCGTGTCCAGATTGAAGTCTGTCGCAGGGGTCAGCGTAAAGATTCTCGGCCCTGAAACGTCAAATGCGTCATCTCCCAGCGAGCTTCCCAACCTGGTTGACATGACAGCTGAAACATGAACTGCCTTCCTTGGAGGCGTTCGTCTCGTCAAAAACACTTTCCATAGAAATGGTCGCTATGCGTTCATGGGTAGGTCCAAGTGGAAAAAGTCCGGGGGCTTTTACTTACTGACGCCACCATGGATGACATGCGCATGCGCGGAGACTTTTCCTGGATTAACGAGGGGATCCATGCGAGCAAGCGCTGTTCGAGAGAAGCATTCCATGCGAAAGAAAGCATTGGTGGTACCCGAGAGAAGGGCCACAGCGGCCGTAACACTCGTGACTGACTTCATGGTTGCGAAGGAGCGTTTTGTCGCGCACGAAGTTGTACACCGTAAATATTGCGCAAAGATAGGCTGTTGGATGTAGCGGTGAACCAAATTGCGCACAAGTGGGCGTTTGCTCCCGGTGCCGACGTGGATGATGCGACAGCGCGATGGGCAGGAAATTGTGGTTTCGATGGTCGGTCAAGTAGTGGTAAACGAGCAACGGTCAACGTAGCGATGGTTTCGGTCGGAATGGTGTCAAGTGTCGGTAACGGATTGAACCCTCTGCTCAGCCGCCAGGACTTCCGTCTCAAGTGTTTTTTTTTTTCTTTTTCGATGCAAGCAAATCTACAGAAAGGAGCGTGTAATAGCCCGCAGAGCTAAGCGCAAAAAAGGATTGTAACGGGTGGGAAGGTAAGGAACGACTGTTCAAGGCGAGGGCGGCGGGAAAGGAGGGGACGGGGGGGAGAGAGAAGATATCACCAACGAAAAGTCCGATGGTGTTTTCCGGCCTGGGCAAGCTGAAATGAAGGAACGCTACAGACAAAAGATGTGAAACCACGATCATCCAGGTGCCTCGCTGGAGCAGGGATCTCGGCCGCTAGGGCGCAAACAGAGCGCTGAAACACGACAGTAAGGGATCGCCTGGGACCTGCTTTTGGATCATGCAGTATGCAGCCTTGCAGTAAGACCCTCTGAACGATGCGACGGTAAGCGGACTGCATTGTCCTCAGGCAGCTATCGTCCCATCTCTTGTGTACACCTGAATGATGAGATGAATTAGGGCTTCCATCTGCCTTGCAACGCGCGCTGGCGTCACACGCGGCAGACACCCGGCGCGCCCTGTGCGCCTCGGATCGCAATCTCCAGAATCCCACGATACCTTCCATCACCGCCAGCGCCATCTCGGGCCCAGATCAACGGCCCATCGCCAGCCTCCTGGCCGCTCTCGGGACGTGGACCGTGTTGATCGTGGCGTGGACCCCCTGAGCCTTCGCCTCCGAAACCAAGCTCTTTCTTCGACGATGGTGAGGTGGTTCCTCGGCGATGGTGGGTTGGCATCGCGGCGCTGTGGAAATTGTGGCGGGCGAATTGCACCGTACAACGCTAGGGCTATGCAGTGGGCAACGGCGTCTCGTGCGCGCCGCCTAGTCCGGCGCACAAGCTGCGTTGTCTTGCGTTGACTTGGGTTGTCTTGTGTTGTCTTGTGCATCAGTCGGTGGAAGCGCCCTCGTGCTCCAATTTCCCGAGAAGCACTCTGCAAGCCTATCGATAGCGATAAGAAATTGGGCCAGATCTGAAGTCACCGCAGCCGCTGATGTGAGAAGCCGCAGAAGCTTGGCGGCGCACGCAGTCATCCAATCGCTGTCCTTCGGTAGAGAGTTCTCCCGTCTCGTCTCGTCTCGTCTCGCGTTGTCTCGCAGATGCGCGCGATACGACCAGTGAGACGGCTAGACGGTAGTGCCTGTCAACCGCCCTTCCCACAGAGACAAGATAGCAGGCCTGATGCACAGCTGAGCCGTTCGGCAAGAGAGGCTGGTATCCCTCTCGCGATAACTATGTTCCCGAGGCGGCGCAGAGGTGATCGGAAAAGAAGCAAAACACCGAGGGGCGGGAGAAGCTGACACCAGGGTTCGCGATGCGATTCGATTTTGATTGGCGGCCCAGCGCAGTACGGGACGAAGGGAAGAGAATGCCGTGATACGGAGATGGTGAAGTCGGGAAACCCGATGCGCGTCCTCTAGGTCATGCCTGCTCGAATCGTTCGAAGGGCAACCAGTCGTCCTCGCAGTAACACGTCTTTCCACACAGCACACGGCAGCTGAGTGGCTTCGCAACCACCACCAACGTTACTCATACCACATATAATACTCATACTATCCGTGGGTCACTCACTACGGCACAGCGAACGCCTAGACGGCGCGCGACACAGCAGCAAACAGTGTCAATTTGCTGAAACGGAGTTGGTCATCGTCACCAAGCGGTTATATTTGGGTGCAATATACAAGTCTTAGCAAGCACCAACATGCGTTGTCGAACGTACATCTCCGGTCGATACTCCTCGCACTGCCACTCCCCTATTTCGCTACCATCCAACGCTCCATCCGCACGGGAAGAAGCACACGCCCAGACTTTCCGGGTGGTGAGATGAAACAAATCTTACTCGACAACACTAGGCAGTAGTACAGTACCGCCTCGACTGCCGACCACACATTTTTGTTCCCAACTACTCAAATGCGCCGTGCGGGGACGATGTTCGGGTACAAAGACATCTTTACCGTGCCACTGTCAAAATCGAAGATGCATCCTTCACGTTTCAAACAAAATGACAAGAAAGTTTTGAAACACACCAACCGTTAAGTGGCGCATGAGCGAGCGAAGACTGGGAAATCCGTTTTAGCTACCGCAATGCAGTCATCTTTTCCACCGCGCGAAACCAACAGGATGATCATCTATTCTTTGCCGTTGATTGGGTATTAAAACCAGGGTCTTATATGGGCATGAGTCCAAATAACGCCGCCTCTAAGAGTGCCTATCTTAAGCGTCGGGCATCTCACTGGCCCGCTCTGACTACGCAACGCCAACGTGGCTGTATGTGCAACTTCATTTTAGAGCATTCTCTTGGTTTGCAAGCAAATTTTTATAAAGCTAGAAAGACTATATACAACGGAAGAAGCTCAGCTCCATGCCAATCAAAAATAGAAACCGAATTGAACGATCCTCCATGCCTCGCCGAGGTGAAGGGAATACGACGGCTCCATGTCGGGGTTCGTAACATATCTGCTTGAATAAAAGAGAGCAAACAGAGTAAAAGACGGCAAAAATGAGGGGATGGAGAACATTGCGATGTTCCCCTGGGCTCCATCCAATCATCCAACAGTACAAAAGAAGATCTCGCAGAGAAAAGCGTATCACCCCAGAAGGTTCTGGCTTAGACAGTACCGATCTTGCTGATTAGGAATGCAGCTCCCTCGTCGGCATCGCTACCGTAGCTAAGATGAGGAAGGAGGATAGCGGCTTCGAGATTACCGTCGCAGACGGTATCATGAGCAAGCGCGCTACCGCAAAAGATCTTGAGCTTGTTCTGAGGAAAGTTAGGGATGCGACCACCGTCGGCTCGATTCTGGGTATCGCCAAAAGTAACGACACCGGCGATCTGATCCTTGACAGCGGCACTCAGGTCCTCGATGGCACGGTGGTTGACAGCGGCACCTTGACTGTTGCGATGTCAGTTTTCGTGCATAGATCTAGGGGATGTGGAACTGACGAGTAGCCACCGGTCACAATGACCGCCTTAGGGCAGCGATTATGGACGGCTTCGAGAACGTCCCTCATCATTTTTTCGGAGACGGCATCAGTGCCGCCGGGGAGATAGTTGGTTGAGAGAAGCGCCGCGTAGTCGATGCCTTCAATTTGAAGGTCTGATCCATACTTCTTGCGAAGCTCATCGCCCAGTGGCTGTCCAATAATGGAGCCCTATCCATTGATTAGGTAAATGATGCGACACTGACTTGACCACTTTAGTGCTTACCATGTTGCCAGCTTCGGTCGAGCCACGGGCCCAGACGAATATAACTTTCCCGCAACTCGAGCTTCGCGAGAACTCATTCTCTGTGAGGCTCGTGCGGTCCAATTGATCCGTGCTAACCTCAAGGGGAAGAGCGGTGGCAATAGATGCTAGAGCGAGGATCTGATAGAAGTGCATGATGGGTGCTTGGAGGAGAAGATTGGTGGGATCTTGTCAAGGGCAAGAAGGCGATGGTGTTGGAAGGCAATGAATGAAGTGAAGAATGAACAAAGAGTGAGTGAAGGGGGAAGATGCTCAGAGGACTTCGGTCGTCGCTTGCCTACATTGATGGGCATGAAGTTCCATCTTATATATCTCATCCCTTGAGATACAAATTCCTTGCTGTCGTATTATCAAAGCATCCCTCTGTCGAAGATACCGAGGTTCGTTCTTCTCCTCACCGTTGACCAACTCCAACCTTCCTTGCTCGAAAAAGATGCCGCGGTAACGAAGCTCCTCTCAAGCTGTACTCCCAGGATTCTCTCAAGAATCTTTGCTACCAGCACTGTTCGACCGAGGTAAATGTCCAGCTTCTCAAAGAAGCATAGGGAGCATCCTGGTGGAGGCATATTGAAGGACACCCACCAAGACCAGATTGATTACAACAAGGCGGGCCGCAGGCGTGGTAGAGGTGGAATATCAAGATTAGCGGAACAGCTTCAAGCGAATGTAGGAGCAACCCATGCGCTTTGGCAGCCGCTTTGCTGACAAGGTTACTGATATATGCGCGCAAGTTGCGGGGTATGCATAAGGCGATTCATGGGTATGTATACGAACGTGTCTTGTGCCGCTTCCTTCTCCCGTCCAAATTCTATGGGTACCGATGATTGGTTTACCGCATGTTGCTAGGAACGCCATTGTATCCCGAGAGGTCATTTAGCTGTTGTCGGGCTGTTTCAATACCCCCCCGGTCA
The DNA here is from genome assembly GCA_030770425.1 of Darksidea phi. Taxonomy (NCBI): domain Eukaryota; kingdom Fungi; phylum Ascomycota; class Dothideomycetes; order Pleosporales; family Lentitheciaceae; genus Darksidea; species Darksidea phi. Next base: position 35,545 of record JASJFT010000163.1, on the reverse strand, counting down.
ACAGGGTACTTCTAGTCCACATGGCAGTCCAAAATTGCGGGGTAAATCCCAGCTCTCGCCTGATCTCCTCCGACCATGCGAGGTTTGTGATCCAGTTCTGTGGTGATTCTGTTGACTTGTAAACTGGCACCGTCCGTCTTTTCGATGTTAAGACAGCTTCAAGAGAATGCATTCACAACAGAGAGTTGTGCATAGGCCCGTACGAAGCGACCTTCAGAAGATACTAAAGTTAGCTCTCTTTCCGACGATTGTGCGGTAAGGCGTAAAGTCTTGATCCCCACACTATCACTAAGGCTAACGCTAGTCCCGCCTCGGCTTAAAGCCTACCTGAGCCTCGGAACTTGATTCTGCTTCACAACGCTGATTGGACGATTCCGAGTCCTACATCCAACATCAACTGACTGGAAGCAGAACTAGGTTTAATTAATCATTGGGATGGATCACTCCACGACGGGCGAGATGAAGGGCACCACATGGCCTGCACGCAGTGACGGAAAAAAAGGCACCAAAGGCGGCCTCTAGATAGCTTTATTCCGGAAGTTTTTGTGAGAAGAAGCATTTGGACGCCTAAGAATATCGCGTGAGGATATTTGCCAAAGCCGTCTTTCTCATACCAAGTCTCATCGGTTGTTGATAACCTTATTCCACCGCCTAGCACGCATTTGGCCCTTTTCCTGAGTTTCGGGTGTCGAAAATTATTGGAGCTAGTCAGGAGTTACTGATGGGTCGATACCGCTCTAGAGCTCCAAATAAACCTTAGGTCATTCCCTTCTCTGTGAACGTGAACGAACATCGACGCCATCCTGTTTCCAGCTACTGCTTTGAATGGGTTTTACGTGTTGCTTCTACTCCTTAATGCCCATTATACAATCCATTTCCCATATTCATATCTTAGGGGTAACATAGCCCTTATTTACTTATGCATAAGTGAATCTTGCTGCATATATAAGTTCTAATAACCCCTCCCCCAGGAGCTTGGGCCACTACCCGGCGTGACGTCACGTTGGCTCCTGGGCTGGCTGTGTTTTTCGTGATTCTAATTACCTTATTGTGTTTCAATGTTTCGACATCTCACGCAATAGCACAGGCAGCAACTATAGGACAATGATAGCTCCTAATTTACTAATGATACATGCAGATAGTTAAACGCGCCGATAACGCCAAACCTCCTACCCTCCCTAGCCAGGTATCCCTATCGTCCTCCGTTCTGCCCATCCCTACCGGTTCCTCCGTATTCGATCCCCTACGCCATCGTTCGTATCGTATCTACTATGGATACCAGCTCCATCTTCCACGTTAGGTATTCGCTCCCTTGATAGCCTCTTAAGAAGGCCGATTCCTCCATCTACAACGATCCTCCCTGTACAAGCTTTTCCTCCAGCCTGTACAGACAGTACAGCTGCCTCTAGACGAAACGCCTATCCTCGTTATGTAGGGCCTCGGATAGGAACATAATATAGGTAACTACTAATAGCTGTACGAGAATTCTATTACCGCTCGTTCCCTCGAATATATCTAACGTATAGTTAGTTTTATACTACTAGTTATTGTAATTAAGGAGCCCTATCGACAGTACCTCCCGCTTGTAGCGCCGGGGATACTCCGCCGCGATATTTAAAAGGTTTAGAGCGCTGTACTCAAATAGCCTATTCTACTCTAGTTCCTCCTACTAAAGGTCCTACTAAAGGACTAGGCGAACGATCGTTGGCGAAGATATATAGTTGGTGGGTATTAATAGTAAGTTTAGGGAAGAGGGTATGTTGGTACTACTACTCTCGCCGTTACTAGAAGACTAAGGATATGTAGTAAGGAAGCTGGCTAAAGATAAGAGATGGATATAGTAAGGAAGCTAGCTAAGGATAAGAGATAGATGTAGTAAGGAAGCTAGCTGAGGATAAGAGATGGATGTGAGTGGGATACTAGTATCATCGCGGGCAATTTTTATACTATGGGTGGTGTTGGTGCGCTAACTCCTCGCTATCGCTGTTGGTCTCCCAACGCTCTGTGGTTCGGCATTATATATCATTTCTCGTCTAGCGCCTCAATGTTCGAAACATCACCTCGTCGCTCACGATCGACAGTACTGTATACAGCTCTACAGCTCTATTATCGTGTATAAGGTGTGGGTATAGCACCTCTACTGTGTACAAACTCCTACTGTATTTCGTGCGGACCTTCTGAAGAGACTCCCACTATGCAAATCCAAATCAAATAAGTTCTAATAAAGGGGAAGCTTCCAAGAGTGCACATATTGACACTAGAATAGAACGTTCTTATCCATGCGAAACTACACAAAAGTAGAGGGGTGATGTAGCTTACGCTTTTTCCATCTTTAGCTCGGTAATAAAAGCCTAAGGCTTGTCCTCTGGGAAATAAGCTCTAGTCCCCTCAAAATTCCATGTAGAGAAAAGTCATAGAGCAAAAAGCTACTAGCTAGACAGATACTTTAAACCTTACATCAAACCTCCTCTTGAAAAGCTGTCGTACTTATTTGGATGAACAAATATTAGTCTCTAAGATAATGTGTCGGCTCCTTTTTGAGAATGTTGGACAATCAGTAGAGAAGCAATGGCTAGAGTATCAAACTCACTGCTAAGCATGTTGGTGCCTAAGGCGGTCAATCGGTCAGATACATTACAATCGCTCTTTGACATAAAGCACACGAGAGAATTTCATGCCTCCAGTATCACCTATAGAATCGCTTGATTCGAATCACTCACTACAATTTCACATCCCCTCTATTAGGGTAGAAATTGCACTGTTTTAGGGCCCTCTCTATCCTTGGCGAGGGGAGCGGAGGAGATTGGTGTGTTAATAAAGGCTCTGTTTGGGGTAGAAACCATTCTTAGACAGGGTGGCACTCTCCCTGACTAGAGAGCTGTGGAGCTATGCAGCTGGTGTTGGGCGCCGGAATCTGGAATAGGTTTAGCGTGTCTGTGCTGGATACCGTTCAGCATCGTTACGCGCATAAAACTTTTACCAGTTCCTAAATCCGAATAAATGACGGATTAATAAATCACGCGGCATGCGTCCCTTCTAATCACGGGCTACCTATCTTCGAATGACCTCAGCACTATCCGAACACGGTGGCGACACTACGCTCGGACCGAGGAAGCTTTTGGCTCCCACCTATCAAATCAACATCGCGGCAGGCTACTTGTCGGACGTTCAGCGCGGCCAGTTCATTGGCTTGTGGAGCAGCAGTTAACTTCCGGGCACCTCAAGGAATAGGTGGGCTAGCGGGCATGGTCTTTGAGAGTTGCTGAGTAGCTCAGCTGTCTCGGCGCGCTCAACATGCCGGTTGATCCGAAGTGGATAGTACGCAGGAAGCTCAAACGCACGCGCGTACACGGTTCAGTGTTAAATACCAAATGGTCAAAAGAAGTTGCTAACTGATAAAACAACGAGCGAATACAACTGATAAATCCTGCCTACACGGTCTCCCTAAGCTTTCGTGTAGAACAACGAGTGTCCAAGAACTTTGGAAATCTCTCTCACTTCTTGGAGCTGGGAAGCTCGTTTCCAGCCTCGTCAAGCTCCACGACTCCACGTTTGTCGGAGCTAGACAGCTCATTGCCAGCCTCGTCAAGCTCCACGACTCCGCGTTTGTCGGAGCTGGACAGCTCATTGCCAGCCTCGTCAAGCTCCACGACTCCACGTTTGCCGGAGCTGGACAGCTCATTTCCAGCCTCATCAAGTTCCACAACCGTACGCTTTTCCGTGCGGGCGAGCTCATTGCCAGCCTCGTCAAGCACGACAATTGCGCGCTTCACCTCCTCAGCGTCGGGGGGGATCTCTGGCCATGTGAGCTCCTCCGGGTCGATGTCCCATTGCACGGATTGGATGTCACGCTTGGTACCCTTCTGCGTTGCGTGATAGTACCTGCCCTCTGACCTGACGTAGTAATAAACCAATTGCGCAAGGACGACGCCTACTGCACCCAGAATGTTGAATTGTTTGTTGTTGCCGCACTTCGAGAGATCATTCTCAAGCCACGCCTGACACATCTCTCCCATAAGGTGTGCGTCCCTAATACCTATCAGTAAGATTGACCATGGTGACGATAGGCAAGTTTGCTTCTTACTCTTCACGCCATCTGATTTCAAACCACTCGTCGTGACCAATGACATCGCCACCATAGTGACCATTGTACCCGTTTGTAATACATCCTGCCTGACCTGAATGGTGTTAGCGAAAACTGCAACGACATAGACAAAGGTATTTCCAGCTCACTTCCTTGTTCCGCTTGCGGACCACCTGTGAGATATCTTTTTTGGTTGGGCTCCAATCGTATGCTTCTCCAGGGAAAGTCTTCTGGGCTTATGTTCGAGTCGCTAGCTCTCGAGGTACCATATTGTTGGAGTTTACCGTCGTGGAATGGCTCATTGCTCCCCCCCCATTCTGTAAACTGGTCGTTTCCCCAATTATCGTCGAGGGGGCCACGCTGACTGTGGGATTCCCAGTTAGCTATGGCTAGGAGTTCCATTCCTCGAGCGAGATACTGACAAGACACTCGTGCCAAGAATACAGAGCATTATGTAGCAGTCGATCTCGGCAAGATTTTCCCAACCTTGAATTCTGAATACACCCTGTTTTGGGTTGGATTTGCTGCTTCCGGGCCCATCCCCGGCTCGCTTTGCGAGAGGACTTGGACTCAAGTCGTTGACTGGTACAGCAAGCGCTAAGGACCAAGTGAACGACAGGAAAACGGCACAAGTTTTGAGGGAAAGCATGATGTGATGTGCGTAATCTTGAGAAGAGACTGAAGTACAATAGGCTGTCAAGCAGAGATGTGGCGTGGCGAGTTCTCCTAAGTTGTAGTGAGAACAGAGGAATGGTTGGAATAGACATAAACTTGTCGAAAATGCGACCTCCTTATATATGCACCCGAGAGGACGCTGCATAAGAGCGTAATCACCGTTTCGAAACAAATGACAGATTTCAGGCAGGGTTCCATGAAGGCCGCGTGCGACGATTCCAACGTGTTGATCTCCGAAATCTTCGTCCGGGTTGAGGTCTTGGATGATCAGTGTGGCTTTGCAGCAGTTACGCGTAAAGTTGCACATGAATCTGCCTTGTTCTAGCGTAATAGTTCCTGTAGGATTGAGGATGTTCATTGCAGAATTATGGTGTGGAAATTTGAAACCCGAGATCGGCAAGATGTTTTGACTTGAAGTGGATAATTTTCTACATGACCTGAAACAAAGTGGTTCTACGAAGGTACTCTCGTAAGCCCGCCCCCACATCCACCAACAACGAAACCCTGTTGGATACCCCACAGCACAGCATACACGCACAGACTTGGATGTAACAGATTAGTGAAAAGGAGCGATTCTATCGTCATCTACACTCCTGCGTCCAATCGGTGATGCTATCAAACTGGGCAATTTCTTTGGATTGATGAAATGTTCAGTCCTGTATACTCGTATACTCGGAGTCCGGCTTCGGTGGTACATTCCTACGATCCTCAATTACGTCGAATTTGGGAGGCCTGTTTCTGGCTGTGCACAGAAACGACGATCTTCACAAAGGGGGGTCGGGCGAGAAATCTGTATAAAAGCTCAAGACTGTCCATCTCATGAAGTCCCAACGCAACAATCAATTCAGACTCAAGAAATCACTTCAATCAACGCCAACACTTCTCTGCTTTCATATATCACTCAATCGACTTTTGACTTCCAACAAGCCGAACACCAGATTCACAATGCAATTCTCAACTGTCACTCTTCTCATCACTAGCCTCATGGCAACCGGGTTGATGGCTACTCCTTTTGCCGCGGGCGAGGAGACCAACCTTGTTGAGCTGAGCGCTGAGCCGCGCGAAGGGGGCTCCGTCGTTCAGTACGCAGAAACCAAGAGGTCCGTAGCTCCGCGAGCGGATTGCGGAGGATGGTTCCAGCCAGAATGCCCCAAGCAATGCAAAGTCACCGACGTCAACTCACCCGAATGCGACACCGACAACGGAGGAACCAACTCGGTCTGCGCGAGCCTTGTGAATGACCTTTACGGCAATCGAGAGACTGTACTACAAGAAGATGCTCAACAGATCTGCTGGAAGAAAGAGGATGGAAAGACTGGATGCTGCGTCAAGTGGACCAAGAAGGTGCCGGGCATGACCAAGGGAGACTTGGTTGAACGAGCCGACAAGAGTAAGTGCACATCGAATCCCGGGTCATTGGCCTCCTGTGTTCAATCGATCATGCTAACTTCTCGTAGTCCAGACAACATGCGACGCCAACGGTATTTCAGGAAAGTACAACACCGTCAACATTCGCAACGTCTGCATGTCCTATTGCATGTCTTCTGGTGCTGGATGCAAGGACGAGTCCGACTTCTCCTGAGCTAGAGGCGCGCGCGCACGGGGGAGGGGAGGGGGGATTCATTATGGTCTGAGAATGTGCTCCTAGCTCCTGGTTCCAGTATTTCTCTTGTTTTTGGAAATTCTTTGTCTTTGAGTTGCTGCACAGTGCAGGCGCGGTGTATTCTGCCATGTCACCAAGTGAGTTTGTTCTGGTACTCCCTTAGAATAGATCGATCGAATAGAAAGATCTACCCAAGTCAGTCCGTTGCGCTATGTGTCAAATGCGGAGTTTTCAGTTAGAGCAACCGAGGTTAAAAACGTTGTTTTCACTGCTAGTCAAGCTTCTTCGCATCCGACAACAAGCCTTCTACGTGAGTCATAACGTGAAAGGAGCATGACAGAAATGTGTATTGAGTTGGACGGATTCGACGCTATGCAATGTAGGTGTCCGTTCCAAATATACCAAATAGATTGCTTTGAACTTACCAGGTATCTGCTCCTTTTCAGCTAGACCCTGACCCATTATTCAACAGCTCGCATCTCGTGCCAAGTTGCCATACGGGTTCGACCTGACGTCCATATCCGAAGCAAGGGCAGTCATACCAAATGTCCACACTTATCTTGGTATCGCTTTAGTCGCAGTTAATTTTGAATGAGTTGAAAATCAAGATGAGTTGTTTAAAGCTCTCAATTTCGGTGCCTGGAAGAAGCCCGAAGCAGCAGGCAACTCTGTCGGAGGGGGATCGTCAAAGCTGGGGGCTGAAAGGCTCTTGGTCAGGTGTGATAGGCATTATGTTGCCCGGGTATCATACTTCGTATATATCGGCGAGTAAGACGAAAGTGGAGAAAAGGCGGAGCAAGAACGCCAAACAACCTTCCCGCCCGCAGGAATTAGCATGGTCTCACCAATCCCACGATCGTTAACTTTCTCTCCCGGGTCCGCAAAGTTCTCGGGCTATTTTCGGCCATAGCAATGTTCTACGAGCGTATGATAGGGTTTTCCAGGTTGTTGCGGTTCTGGATATAAGACTGTACTCCGCCTTTGTCCATTTCCGATGCGAAAATTATGTCATGAAATTACTTAATAAGTGAAACGGGTTGCATAGCCTTGAACTCGAGATGATCCGGATGATCCGGATGATCCGCTGATGATAAACTTGATACGCGTTCACATCGGCCGCTAAGCATGGTGACGATCAAGTGTTGGTGTAAAAGCTAGCGACGGTTCCTATTGGTCGCATGTAGTCCCTGTGTCTTGCTTGTCGATCGTTTGTTTCGAGTTGGGGCTGAAGGATGGAGTTGCGAGAATAGATAATTTGCTCTGCGTAATATGACGTCAGAACACGTCGCCCTTTTCCAGCCTTTTCCAAGCCACGAGTGATATAAACTCGACGATTCTACACATTACACGCTTAACATACAACTTGTCTGATTACGTTCCACGCACAGTTCGACCGCCGAAACGTCAACATGAGGGACGACATCAAATTCGTCAAGGATGACATTTTATACAATCCATCTCTCCCTGTTGTCTATCACAACATACGGGAACTGGCCAAGGAACTCGCCGTCCTGGGTAAAATCGACATCGCTTCCAAAATTACAGATCTTCTCCTTTCGCAAAACCGCACGGATCATGGGTTCCGTCAAATGCAGTTCTTGAATTTTGCCTTCGAACAAACAGGTGACTGGCCATCCGCCATTCCTAAATTAGAACGAAGCAAGAAGGCCCTAGATGAACTCGAAATTCCGCCATCGGGTTCACTGGACGAGGAAAGATACGAAGAAATCATCAATCAGAAGGAATTATCTTCTCTAGATATCCCTCTTTGTCTCACCATTGCAGTGGTTTTATGCGAGAAACAGGGCAAGACAAGCATAGAAGAAATCCAACAAGATGAGAAAGTTGTCAGAGCGCTCGAGCAAATCACGGAGCATTTCCCCGGCTGTATCGGCGCCTTGATCCAGCAACGCAAAATCTGGCCCCTCCTAGCCAGTGGCATACTTGCGCAGCAGTTAGGGGCGGACGACGCAAAACTATGTGCGGCGGCGGAGGACGTACTAGAGACAGTTCGCATACGAATCGAAGAAGGCCGACAGAAGGGCGACCATGAAGGGAGACCGATCAAAGAGCTGCTCGATATACTGGTAGAGAATACGAAGAAGAACGCGGGTCTTCACTACGAAGAGGCGCGTGAAGAACCGCCAGAGAGCTATTTGCACAAACCCGCAACAGAAAAAGACATCAGAGATTTGGAGAAGCGGCTCAACATGTCTCCTCTCCCAGATGACTACAAAGAATTTCTCCTCGCTTCCAACGGTCTTGAAAAGGTTTGGGACGGCCATTGGATGACACCAGCATTACACAATACTCAGAATGTTGAGCTCAGCGACGGACCACCTCCCGTCGAGAATCAATTGGAATTGGTCAAAGATTCGACAGGAACAGCCCAATTGATTCGCGAAGCCACCGGATTGGATGCATGGCCGTCAGCTACCAAGCAAGTCGGAATTGGACGAATGAACGAGCACGTGTACGCTCTACTCAGCCCCTCTGACGTGAAGGCAACGATCAAGGCCTACAAGGAGGCACTGGCCAGCGACAAAGTCAGCGATGTTATGAAAGCAGAGACTTCTCTTGCAATTGAGTGTCTATATGGCTCCATGGAAGCTTTCGAAAAGCTGGAATGGGTTATGATGTACACGGTGGAATTTCAACCAATGCATCCTATTGGCACCTTCCGGAATTGGCTGGAGGAGACTGTTCGCCAATCCGCCAGGCCGGATACCATTGGTGGCGGCAACCCCTGTCTTGTGTACGAATGCAGGGCAAAACAGGCGAGGCGTTAGGGTTTGCAAGTGCTCGAGGTGACCTCCAAGAGGTCAAAATTACCTAACTTAGCTCGTTTGTAAAGCACTTTCAGTTTGTCCCCTTTTATTCTTCTGTGTCTCTACGGGTGCTTTGATCGCTGCGCAATTGCACCTACGCGCACGAACACCAACTCCGTCGTCATGAACCGCATGGTCGCCGTCGCCGTGACCACATGACCACTGCTCATTCTCGCCGCTGATCCGACCCAGCCTCCAGCCTAGCCATTCCTCAGTCCAAGGGACTTTGGTAAAAGGTCGCTATATTTATTTTCGTAGCTATTAGACCACAGAAATTTAGGCGTGTTCCTCCGTTGCGAAATTGAACTCGCAAGAGAAGGATCAGTTGCGCACATGTGCAAGCTGGAGGGGCCACGCTTGGTATCTCCGAGCGCCGAGGCTGCACCGTGGGGTTAGTCCTCGCTTGGCCCACGTCGTGCTCCTCGTCGTGTTCTACTCACCATCTACTCACCAGCTACCCCCTGCTCGCCGTTCTCCCTCCGCGCTCGCCATTTCTGGCCACATCTTTTGTACACCAAAACCCGACTCATGTGCTCTATCCATGGTGTGAATCGATGCAAAGAGTGTCTCCAAGCAGAGAGAAAGCGTAGGAAACAAGAAGGAATCTGTATTGATGGATGTAAAAGAAAGTTAAGTGTAGAAGAAAAGCAAAAAGGGTTCTCTCGATGTGCAGCCCACCGGAAGCAGCAAACAAACAGGAAGCGGCTTCGGGCAGAAGAAGAGCAAATCAGCCCTGCGACATATCCGCATCCTTCACACAGCCAACAAGCGCTAAATCAGAAAGCGTCTCTTATCAACCGCAGCGGCCCTAGAGCTGAAGATGCTCTCCGCCCGTTTCTATCCATGACATAGAACGTTCCTCCCCTAACCAAGGTTGATGCATATCGGGAGGGTGTATTCTACAGCGCAAAAGACCGCTTAGACGCGACCGTGCCGATTCATTGGACTGCGGGTAATTACCTCTCGTTGTTAAAGAAAGATCTCCTAGAAGCCGTCATTTGCGACATGAATGCCAAACCCTGTTCGAAGTTCCGCTCTGGTGATTTGGTCGATCAACGGCAGGACAAATCCGATCAGAGGTTGAATGCTAGGGGTTTTAGCCAGATGCTATGTCCCGACCCTGTCTCTTCGGAATTAACGTATGCTTCCAATATTCGAGGGACACAAGGCGAGGTCTCAGTCTATATCCCACAACTTCTACACCGGGGGCGGAGTTTCATAGAAAGCTTAGCCCTAGGATATGGCTCTAATATCACGCCTAAGGGTACTGTTGTAGATCTACATCGAGGTATGCCAACCTTCTACAACTTACCTACATAAACTCATCTCTGTGTAATAGACCGGATGGACGTTTTCTCTGTCTGTACTGACCAGAAGCTTTGGGCATTCTTCCTGCCAAAAAAAAAATCAAATATTCCACTCCTACAGAGCAAGTCGAAGTTCACAAGGAAGTTCTCCTGTCTCCATACCCAGCTTGGAGGAGGCGACTACGCTATTGTTAACCAAGGCGAAGCCATCTATTTGCCTGCTGGCTATCTACACGCGACATACGCACTAGACAGCAGCCTTACTATTAGCACCACGTGGAGCTCTGCAGAGTTGCTTGAGGCTGCTACTAGCATGCTAGTTGCAGATCTTTTCTCTGACGCCGACTTTCCAGTTACAGAGCAACTCGATCTTACTTGTTATTTACAAAGTCTAGCTCGGGCGTTCGACTGCAAGCGGTACGATCAGTATAAGCTCGCAATGACGCAAGTTTGTTGGAGAAGGTTACGGATTGGAAGCCGTAAAGGCCCGTTACTAGGAACCGGCTGGGCATTCAAAAAACCTCCGAAGGCCCGCCTATATGAGATCATAGGTTGCGTGGAGAATGTAAGAAATAGGATCGAGGCGAGTGGGTTGGATCCGAGCTTCTAGGTATGTAACGAGGAGGGCTGTAGATTACTTTTATATTACATTTACAATTAGTACTCGGAGTTTAAGAAGCCGCCATATTAATAACTCTATCTACGAGTATAACTTAGAGAAGGGTATTGGATCCATATACGTCTCCGTGGCTCGGCGACGACGGTTACTACGCCTATAGGCCCGGGCCTAGAATAACTCGCTAGACAACCTAGAAGTAGTAACCGTATTACGCGCCCGTATAGTATGTCACGGCTGTCTGTACAACAGAATGCTTCAGGACTCCGTTTGATGACACTACGGTTCTAGTACCCCCTAAATTAGGGGGGCCCGGCGGGGCCCTAATTAGGGCCTAGACTGGCACGCGATTAGGGGGGCGCCGGGCCCTAATTTCAAGAAAAATAATAAAAAAAAAACGTTTAAAGGTGGCAAAATATTTTAAAAATATTAATTTCTCTTATTACTTTATATACTATCTAGAGCCCTTACGATTAGTCGACTAATCGTGAGGGCTCACCAGGTACAGCGAACCAATAGCCCTCGCGGTCGAACAACTAATCGCGCGAGCGTACTAGTATAGCGAACCTACAGCCCTCGCGATTGAACGACTAATCGTATGGGCCCATCGGGTGTAGCAAACCAATAGCCCTCGCGATTGAACGACTAATCGCGTGAGCTCAGCGGCTGGCCTATATCGAGCTCAGTAGCTGACCTATATCGAACTTAGTGGCTAGCCTATATCGAGCTTAGTAGCATACCTTACTTAGTCGTATATAACGTAGAAAATTTCACATACTAGTATGTGAATACCCGCGAACACCCGCGCGCCCTTAATACTACCCAACGACCTAGCTACTAAGCTCTGTATCAGCTAGCTACTAAGCTCGATATCAGCCAGCCGCTGAGCTCTGTATCAGCTAGCCGCTGAGCTCTGCATCAGCCAGCTACTGAGCTCTGCATCAGCCAGCTACTGAGCTCTACACCAGCTATACCCAGCGAACTATTCTCTGACTCTAGAACATGATAAAGCAAGCTACGTTAAGTCTACAAAGTAAAAGAGTTATACTGTGTCCGGGCGAACTAACGGCTACGTATACCAGTCAGCCAGTACTTCTTCCAATACCAGCCGTGAGGGATGGTCTTAGGTCATGTCTGTAAACCGAAAGTGGTAAAACGGTAGCTAGGATTCAGTGAAATGTGCGCAGCATCGATGGCGGGTCTAGGTCCAGGATGTAGCAGTAGGGTAAAATGAGGCTTAGTACAGTATCTCTCTCTTATAATATAAATTTCTAAATCATATCGCGGTCTCTAGTACAATTAGCGCTTAGAATAGACTTCTGAGTAGCGAATCAATAAGATCTGATAGTATTTTACGAAATATATATAGGATTAGAGTAGTCAAATCCTCTATGGTATAGATTTAAGATTTAAATAACGTATTAAAACTTTATATTAGACAGAGCGATTGATTTGAACATGTATTCCATCGGTACCACGTGCAAGATTTACACGCGCATTTTTTCTTCTGGTGATAATTCCTCAACTCGCACCATTTGCTACAGTCGTCAGGACTTATAAGCATGGAAGGACCGATAACTTTGTAATTTTTGCCCTGTTGACGAAGAACCAAAGGTTGGGATATAGTGTCCAGAAGCCATATTTGGTCACCAATCTCCACACCGATTGGCACAATACCAGCAGTGTATTCTCCACAGAAAATAGCCCGCTCATGGCGATAGGTAAAGTGTAGTTCGAGAAGCTCTCTAAATGCAGCTGAGCAGTAAGGACTGTACTGTCCCCGAAAATCTTTGTATTCAAAGAATGGTGCAAGAAGGTCCACGCTTTCCATATTCAGACCATAAACGCCGGGTGAAGGTTCTATGAATGGTAATGGATCCTTCTTGTCCATAGGGCAGTGTAGAAGACTGTGTGGTACCTGGAAGGTCGACTTTGCATGAAAAAGCTCTCGAAACCGAGCAATGAACCCCTCCTTGTCGAATGGAGGCTCCATGGACCGTATAAGTCGTATACAGTACTCATCGTGCTGTACGTAGGCAATAGAGTCCAGCAAAGTTCCTCTAGCGTTTATGAATGTGAGGTCCCACGTTTGACCGGTCCCCATGGCAATGTTATCGTTTCGAAAGCGGACATTGCCTGTCCCATTTCGGCTATTAAACCAATTCGGCCAACTGGATAACGGTAACAATCGCACGAACCTTGTATCCGAGAAGTCCGGTACCCAAGATGTTGCAAATTCTCCCAGCGATAGAAACTCGGACAAGATGCTTAGAGATTCCATGGAGCGAATACAGTATATGGCCGCTTCAGTGAAAACCTGATTCACCGATTTGGTGTAGTCCGCACACGGGAGTGGCAGCTCGGCTGCGACCCTTGCAATACCTAAGAGAGCAAATATCTTGTCTCGAGGATCCGTAGCCGCACATCGTCGCGTCTCTGTAAGGAGTTCATGAAATTCCGCTTTTTCGAACTTAACGTTGTTCCTTATGCGCAGGACTGGTGGTATGCTGCATTCAACGGAAGGGTCAACCTCAGTAAACGCAAGGTCCCGGCCCTCACTAGATCCGCACGGAACAGCCCCCAGTGAGATATCTCCCCAATCAATTACGAAGTCTCCAAAATACAGAGTCACAGCTTGTGACATGGCGACCTCTTGGATAATCCAAATGCGGTGAAACCAGGAATAACCGAGAAACCGCATCAATGCATTTCGTATCCGCATGGAGGTATTGTCATCCGTTGTCCGGTCAGAGAGGATTCTGCATAGTGGCAAATTTGATGACCGGTAGTGTGAACTAAGCGGACTCTTCTCCCAGCAGGTTTTGGCCTTGATGTATTCGAAGAGTTCATGATAATCGAGCAGATATTTATCGTGCGGCTCACCAACAAACACCTTGACTGTTTGGGCTTGCTTGTATATTGACGTCATCAGCTGGACCTGTTCGGAGCGCTCCAATAGGTTACATTGATCTATGCAGATAGAGTCCACCCAGAGGAACTTCGGCAGCTGCTTATCTCGAAATTTACTTAGCGCCGCCGCGCAATTGCGTGTAATCTTCAGAATCCCGTTTCTTGATTCGATGAAGAGGTTGCTGGAACAAGTCGCATCGCCAGATTCATCCGCCCACGTATACGATACAGCGTCGTATATGGGTTGGTCTCTCAGTCGGACATGAATAAGCTCGCCGAACAGATCGGATGTCTGGATACCCGGCAAGAGTTTCAGGATTCTTATCTCATCATGGAATTTAAGGAAAGAATGAAGTTTCGACGAGACTGTATAAAATGAGCCGCAGCTGAGGCAACATTCCACTTTTTGGTGGTTCCACGCTTGGAGATCCCGATGCCGGCCGTCTTTACACGACATGAATTGAGCGAAGTCGTCCAGTATGAGTTCTTTTCCCGTCATCCGGGTCGTAAATAGTAGGTCTGCACAAGATTGGCAGAGATATAGGTATATTGGCGGATCTCTTTGTTAGGCTGACTCAGAGGTGCTCTGGATAAATTCCAAAGGTCGGCAATAAGGAAAGCTAAGGCCTAGCTTGAACTTTAAGACAATAGAGAATATAAATTCTTAGGAGTATGTAAAGTCTTAGGCCTCTTAATAGAATCTGATAGTTAGTAAAATGCGAACGGTAACTAGGCAGCAAGAAACTCGCAAGGTGCTTAACGTCTTTAATTAACTAATTAGCGAGGTCGCCTGCCGAGCCAGCTTCCAAGGTTGTTCAAGTAGCCCCACCGCTCGAGTCCGCCTCAAGCGGGGTCGTGGCTGCATGTAATAGGATAAGCGAGCAATCAGAGGCTGCCATGTACGAAGAGGCAGCTCTCACCGGTCAGTGTCAGGCTTTTTTTTCCTCAGCCCCACCCAAAGCTCGCACAGCCCCAGTCGAGCTCCAAAATCGAAAAATCACACTTAACATAATTGCGCACTCACCCGAGTATCATTAGCTGCAAGTCTTCTTGTTGCCCGGTACCGGGTTCGTTGTGCTCGTCGCAAAGTAAGGCCGCCACTTGTTAAAGCCTTTCGCTATGGAACTCATGCTGCCAGCACATACAGTCTTGCTATCTCGAATTATTTAGAATTGCATGGAGAAATCCCTCTATACATCTCACCTGAAGAATATTCTGCGATGGACTCTGGTGACGCCCAGGAGGCCGCGCTCGTGGCATAACGTGCAAATTTACGGGCTCAATACGCGCCCGGCACAAGCTATAGGTACAGCGTCTTACATACAAAGTCCACACATGACGAACTCAACAAAGGAGTCGACATTTCTCATCCCGGAGTCATCACGGCCACACATGTCCTTGACCTTACGCCGGTGTTAATCCGGATCGTTTGACCTAATACCTCCCCCGTAGTATGTTTTCACGGTGCTAATCCAATTCTACAGGGACATTGTTCAAGAAGCCTACGAAGATGCACGCATCCTCATCAATGGCGAGCTACAGGGCAGCACCAATGCAAATGCTTTCTTCAACGACAACGATCACAACATCGAAGACGTCTATGATCTGCTCAAGCAGGCTAAGGCACACCATGACACGACGTCCCAAAATGGGAAAGCCGCTCGGAAATGGCTAGGCGATTGCTCATCCCGAATCATCTATTACGGACGAGTTTTTGATATACTCGCACAGCATCATCCTGAGTACGTGGCTCTTGCATGGGGTGCTTGCAAGTTCATTCTGCTGGTACAGTCACATGACAAAAATCTGGCAAACGAACCCCACCAAAACGCGACGCGCGTATCAACACCTATACTAAAGCCATCCACAACATGCCCCCACAACGCTCGTTCGGTACAGAAATTAGTGGAAATCGTCGCCCTAATGTAGAGCTATCTACCGACGCGCGTATTAGTATTATTTCGAAATCTAAGGCTAGCGTAGGTACGAAAGAGCTTACGGCTAAGTTCGGCGTCCCGCGTATAACTATATATAGAACCCTTCGTAGATATAGTAAAATAGGTAGTAACGCCTTACGCCCTCGCTCTAGTAGGCCTTCTATACTTACGAAGAGGGAGAAGTAAACGCTATTACGATATACCCGAAAAACCCTAAAGATTTAGTATAAATAGCTTATCGAGGAAGTCTATCTAGGGAAGGACTACTCCCGCCGTACAGCCTATAGAGCCTTAAAAGATAAAGGCCTTACTAACTTTAGGGTAGCTAGAAGGCCTAAAATTAATAGGGCTACTACTTAAAAACGCCTAGAGTTCTACCGCGCGTATAGGAATATCGATTAGAAATAGGTAACTATTCGATTCTTAGATAAGTACTTAGTTTAGAAGGGCTTAGCGCTAAATTCTAAGTAGGTTTTTCGATACCTATAGAAGAAATAGAATTACTCTATAATTACTAAGTAGACTACTAGCCGGCTACCTTAGTAGATAGTATAGGCTTCTATATAGATCGATTCTAGACGGCGTACTTAGAGATCTCTACTTATTATTATAGAGAGGGACCCTAACACCCCGCACGGAGGTTATTTAGTAAATAGCTATATTAGCGCCCTCGAGGAAGGCCTTCTACCTAGTTATTAGGTAGGAGATCGATTTATATAGGATAACGCGCGTATCTATACTACGTAGAGTACGGTAGAGTTCCTAGAGAATTACGGGATCTAGACTATCGATTTCCTACCCTATTTACTAGACCTCAACCCTATCGAATACCTCTAGTAGGCGCTTAAATAGCTACTCCAGAAGTACTACCCTCATCTATCGAATCGTGGGCGCGGCTAGGAGGAGTGGAATTAGTTCTGTAAGGCGTTGAAGGACTATTGGCGTAGGATCCCTATAAAATAGATTCGTACCCTTATTATGAGTATGAAGCGAAGAATTCAGGCCTGCCAGCGCGCGCGTGGGTATCAGACGAAATATTGAGCTTCAGTTACCCTAGAAAATACGAAAAAGCTATGTATTTACTATATAGTTCACTATAGTGGGGGGGTTGTTGATGGGGGCTGATCGGCTGCCGAATTCGGAATAGGCGTTCGTTTGCGAGACTTTTGGCCTAGTACTGTATGTACGCTGACTGATCATATTCGCGATTTGTGTTGTTGATCGGAGCATCTTCAATGGATTAGAGATCACGTCTAGTTCGAAGAGCTTCTTCCTAGGCCTCTTATCGCTTCTTCTCTACGAGATCGTGCCCGATGAAGTCCCTTTGATTACCTCTCCATATAACTAGGGTACTAGATAATTAGAACAGGGAATTCTCAACTACGAACGTCTACTACACGAGTTCAGCGAGGCGCTAATTCGAATTGGAGACGCTCTCCGTCAAACTAAAATGACCGCTGGGCCCTACAAAACCGATGACATGCGAGATGCTATAGCACGCCAATATGTCCACATTATGCACTTTTTTAAGCAAGCAATAAGGTGGTATAGCGGTAGCCGAGCGAAGCGTGCCATTTCCGCCGTCTTGAGTCCATATGAGCTTAAATACAAGGACAGTGTCGACTAGATTTTGGAATGCACCAAAAATGATTGATGATTTAGCCGAAGGAAAACATTGGGCGGAAACGCGGGACATGCATCTTAGCATTGAGCTCATACTAAGAGAACAACAACAGCTCAAAGAGACAGTGAACAATACTTTCAAACTTGCTACCTGTATGTCATCAAAGACGCTCCATTGTAGTGCGTATACGTCACTAATATGGGCATAGGCAGCAAGAGTCTCAGCGAGCGAACTCACATCGATGTCCAAGACACGGCGCCTCGGACCCGTGATATACAGCTCTCCCACATACTCTCGGCACTCAAGCCGCAGATCTGTCCTCATGACAACCTCAAAACAGTACGGTCTATTGTGAGGCGCGCGCGAACGACCCGGCTACCAGAGCAAGAACCGAAGAACGTGCTGCACAGTTTGAACAAATGGCTCACGAAGCAAGGCTCATCGCTTTTCATCCTCCGGTTAGGTCCGCGCGCCGAAGCAAAAGGAAGAGAACTTACCACTGATATCATCACCTTGCTACAAACCAAGAAACTTAATGTCATCTGGAGGATCTCAGCTCCATACTCAAGCACAACAGCTTTTACTAAAGTGCTCAAGTCCCTAATACGCCAAGCGCTTCTGCTCGATCCTAATCTGCTGTACTCGACCGATTTAAACGTAGCGGCGTTTCGGTCAACGCACTCTGAATCGGAATGGAAATCACTGTTTCAGAAGGTCTTCAGCCGTCTATTTAAATGCTACATCATCATCGAGATGCACGACTGATTCGAAGCCAACAAGGGCAATGCCTCTTGGATCACGAGTTTCTTGAAAGTGTACCAAGAGCTTGCGCATAACGCGACGAGGAAGGATCATGTGCTCAAGTTTCTTGTGCTGTGTTACGGAGGTATGAGGAGAGGGGATGGGCCTGTTGAGAGCATAGGTGATATTGAAATGATGTTGAGGAAGCCTATGGTCACGCCGGTGCGATGTAAGAGAATGGTCGCGCATAGAAAGGGCGTGAAGAGATAGGAGCGGGTGCTGCCCAAGTTATGGAGCCTGGAGCTTTAGAATACAATACACGTGGGCAGATGACCAACCTTTTGTACGCGTTCGTGCTGAGTTTCCCCCACCATGTTTATGTTTTATTCATGTCATGGAGAGATCAGTTACCCTAAACATTGATAATAAAAGCTACTGCACATACAAGAATCTAGGCTTCAAATCTAATAGGGGACTAGGCATGTTGTTTTGCGAAAGCGTTTAGTACAGCTTTAGCGTTTCCCACTCTACCCCACCAGGCGTCGCCCTTCCATACATCCACCTATCAACAAAGCACAAACCTACCACAGTCATAACATACGAATCATTTCTTTCCACCCACCGCACAATGACGAGCGACTTACATCCCTTCAGAGCATACACCTCGTCCCCAGGCTGCATATCATGCGGTCCCATTCCCGGCAACCCCTGCGTCGACACAAAGAACTTGGTCTTCTTGACATTCATCTCTAGAGCTCTATAATGAAAGCTGCCGCGAGTGTTTCCTCCCGCTTTCCGGTCTACCTCGAGGTCAAGGCAGTCATCTGTGCGGTTCCACGCTTGCCACCAGTCCTTGATGTCTTCGAGACTTCGAGCGTTAAGAGATCCGGTGCGCTCGGCCATCTAGTGTATCTGAACATTTCGGTCCATGAAGGCCGCTCTCCAAAAAGCGTTCTCATCTGCAACGCGACGGGAAATAGAGCGATATAGTTTGAGCCACTTTTTAACGAGTTGGAGGACATCTAGTGATGCGTAGGGTTTTGGTAGTGTGTGCTCGGCACATGCTTGCACAGTTTCGATGCGTATCCCTTGGACGGAAAGTTCTGGGGTTTTCACATCGGGCCAATCGGTCACTGGGTCATATTTAGTGTCCGGAGTAGCGTTGTATAGCTTCCATCGTAAGTAATCTTCTTCATTGTCTGATCGCTGAGCGGAGAGATCGATGGCCCACGAAGGCAAGTCGGATATCTGGCTCCGTTTCGTCCGCCGGGCTAGGTCAAGTATCGTGAGATCCTCGCTTTCGATGAACAACAACTTAGAGCATAGTGAAAATAGCTCAGCTGTTGTACAGTGCGCAGTAAATAACTTCAATCCCTCCTGCCACTGCAAAGGCAAGAGGCCGAAGATGCCGAACCAGTGGTCCCGGATCTCGGTCGCTTTGCGGCCTTGTATAGCACTGATAACAAGCTCTAAAGGCACGCCCATACCCTCTTGAGGTGCATCCACCATCTCTTCTCGCTGCTGGAACATAAAAAGGGGTTGTGTGTAATGTTGGCCGGATCGATAATCCCGGTCTGTCGTCATGATGGTTCGTCCAAACCATTTACAACAGGTGGATCCATTGTGACGTAACATGGATTGAATGCCGTTCAACAGAAGCGATAACTTGAACGAATATGGAGGTGCATGTACTGTGGGATCCACTCGGGGCAGCACCGCTTCCTGCAGTGTCCAAACGCGAGACCACCAGGGCCGGATGAGAAGCCATCGGATTACATCCATGATCCAAAGCCAAGATCGGTTCACTGAGTACTGACGATTGCTTCCGCTGGTATTACTGCAGGTAAACACCGGATATGTGTAGAGATGTTCGCCATCCGCCATCTTGTCTAGCGTGGCCAGTGCTTCAAGAAACCTATCGTCGTGACATCGTCGTACGAATTCGGCGTGTTCGGCGCAGCTCAAGGGCTTGAAACCTTCTTGTTCCACGTAGTATTTCAGATCACTTGTACATGTATCTTCGTAGGCCTTCCACATATCCGGTGTCAATTTGCACGCCAGCGTGTAGCTTTTGTCGTGCGCGATATCCACGTACCATGAACTTGAATTAAATGGGCCGAACCAAATGTGCGCCTCTGTTGCCTGTCGGTAGACCTTCGTCATAAGTCCGATCTGGTAGCTCTTTTCCGCCTCGTTTAGCTGATCGATACATATGGCATCAGCCCAAATACATCGATCCCCTGCTGGAAGTCGCAAGCAATGCATAAAGTCGGATAAACCCGCCGTGACTCTGAACCCAACTCCACCAACAGTAATCTGTTTAGTGTCTTCGGGATCCCCCCAGACGTAAGAGAGGACTTCATAGGATGGGTCGGCGTCCAAGGACACTACCTCCAAGTCGCAGATGATGGGCATTTCGCCAGATCCCTTTCGTAGATGTAGAACGCGGATGCAGTTGCTTTCCGTGTCCAGTGGAGTTTCAACCCACGGACGCCTATCTCGACCACCCAAAAGACCTCCCGAATCGGCCTTATCGGTTGCGTTTGTGATGTTCATCGCGTCGACGGCGCTTAAGGGAGTGGTACGCCGGATTGTTAGAGGGAAAATGGAACGTAGTAAAGATAGCAATGCCGGAGGGGAAGACGATCCCTTCACTACAGAACAAGTGCCGCGAGATTATGATAAAAGATCTTGTTTGGGAGTCTGGGCTGAGTCACCGGGATGCAAGGCACACACAGCCACGAGCACAGCCACATTCAATGCTTGAGGCATAAGTGAGTGGCAGTAGAAGCACGAGTGAGCCAGGGATAAGGGACTAGGGCAAGTGATTCGAAGGCGACTATGGTGCATGTCATAAGATAGAAGGGTATTCGCTCCGGCTCAGCCTGATGCGCATTCGCTCAACCTGCTATAGGGTGCGGCAAGTCGCATACTCAATCTAACCCTAATAAGCAGTATTAGCTCAAATATAAGGCCGAAATGAACAGTATGAGTGAGAGACATCCTACTCTTCGAATTAAACTCCAACCTTGGTCTTTCTTCAATGACTGGACGGGCTCAAGCGCTCAGCCACCAATCTGCCGAAGAGATGCCGAAAACGCCCCCTATCACAATGTGGGTCGCTCTCCAGGCTTATCACCTTGCGCCTGTGCACATGTTCGTTTTCACGTAGTGTACTAATCGACGCGAAATACTGTTCTTATGAGAAGTTTTGACCTGAACAGGGCGTCTCAGATGCCCTTTTGGTGAACAGGAAAGTCATCTTACAGGCATATATGATTTAGCCTGACCTTCTCGTTCGCGTTCAACACATCCCCTTGTGTAGTCATCATCTTGTCAGTCTGGACGGACAGCGCAGAGGACAGGTAGGTGTAACAGGTATTGAGCAATTCGGGGAGGATGGTCCTGCATCTCGCTGGGCATGTTCCGCGCCTTTCCGTATGTGCGCTTCCTGCATGAAAAAATCTGCTTGCGGTTAAGAAGCGAAGTTTATATTGCATTCGGGCGCTTAGTGGTATGTTGGATTCAGTATGATTGAGGGCGACCGAACACCATGGTGCTAATTCTAATTAGACTAGCTATTGGTCCGTGCATCATCCGGCCCAGTAGCTACCGTAACGTCTAACCACCGCCTTCCATCAGATTGCATTGCGCAAGTCTGCTCCCTCCTTAAGCCCGTGTCGACGCGCTGAATCCCCTCTTACGTAAGATACTCCAACCCCTTCGCCCGCACCGACCGCCTAACAATATCTGCTCTTTTAGCTTTTCACACGCGGCCCACCGAGCCGAACGCACGACGTTTCCGCCTGCCTAACTCGTATAACCCGCGAAACGACATGGCGCAGCCTTTCAACTTCCGTTGGACAGGGCAGCATGCTGATGAACAGTCAAAGAAGACGTATCTGTACACAGATTGGGATGTTCTTCTTAACATTACAAAACTGTTAAGCGGAGATCCAGGGTGTGTCTACCAGGGCGACTATCACACTGGCGGACGCCATCTTGTTCGTCGCGTTGGCCTACCAAAGGAGGGCAAGTTGTGGATTGCGCGCATACCGACCATACCGGATTCGTTCGACTCAGAATTGGACGAAAGATGGTGGACAAGTGAACAGCAGTTCACGATGGAGAGTGAGATTGCGACAATGAAATTCATTGAGCAAACTACCGATATCCCTGTGCCGAAAGTGTACGGTTATAAAACGAATCTCGATGGGAATCCAGTTAAGCTACCCTATTTGTTGATGCAATGCATTGAAGGGAACATGCTTTTCGACCTCGGCGGACCAAATGTTCTCACTGATGAGCAAAGAGCTAAGTTACGCAAGTCAATAGCTTTGATACAAGTTTGCCAACCTTCCCAATTAGCTTTCAGCAATCTAACTTGTTCAGTGTCAGCTAGCGGGTGCATCGTTGAGCAAGCTTGGTTCTCTTATCCTGAAGCCCAATGGCGATATCGATATCGGACCACTTCCAGCTGCATTTGGCTTCGAAGGGCCATTTCATTCGACGGTAGACTATTTCTTGTCATGGGCAGACCACAACATCAGCTTCAAAAACCTACATCGGCTCAGAGACCCGAGCTTGAGGTGGGCTGCGGAGTCCTTCCCTGGGCGTCTTAGATCGGCAATCGAAAAGCTCATCCCCGCCGGGCACTCGAGCAACTACCCGATCGTGCACCCAGACTTCCTGATGCACAACATCCTCCTGAACGACGAGTACGAGATAGTGGGCGTCATTGACTGGGAGCACGCCCATTCAGCTCCCATTGAAGTCTTCGGCGCACGAACAAATATGTATGCTTGGTTCGATCCCAAGCATGCATCATTGGGTTGGAACGATGAAGCGAGGCAGTATCTAGCGGATATTGCGAGCGAGGAGAAAAGAATGAGTTTATCAGAGAAGCTGTCCAAGACATTTGGGAGTCTATTAGGAGACCTTGGGCTGTGTATGCAGTATTTTGAAGAGGGCAGAGCGGTACCATTCAACAGCGTTCTAGACAGGACTGAAGGTAGCCAAGGAGAGACTCTTTGCCCATAAAACATGTTATCATTGGTCCTGTCCTGGTAGCACCCCTGCCCCCTAGGTAGGTCCGTCCCGCCTGCTCCTCCATTCTACCCTGTAAACTGACATAAACTCCACCAGCGAAACATTCATCCTAATAGGTTGAGGCTAAAAATAAACGGTCAATTAGACAAGCCCGATAGCCAGAAGCTAGGACGCACCCGTGTTCATTCTCGCACATGGCCACACTTAGGACAGGCATCCCCCCTTTTGATGTTTTTCTCGTCGCAGTACACTGGGTTGTTACATTGACCGTAAAGACTCAGTTGAGGCATTTTTAAAATGTCGAAAAGCTTTCACGAATGGAGGGTGGCGATGATTTAAAACCGCTCTATTTTGAGAAGACGACGAGAAAACGGGCTATCCTTATACTAGATTTTGCAAGTTTCTGGCGTGCCCCGCATCTGGAGCTCTGCATCGTAACTATCGATCTAATAATAGCAGCAATGTAATTGGTAGACATCGATTTCCAACATTGAGCAGCTGCACCGCGCCGCAAATTAGGCAGCAGTAGACGGCACGGCAGAATTCTGTAGATTAAACACTGAGTCATTTTAATAGCATGCTCAGCGAATGATAAATGCATGAATGAGCGAAGGATAGTCAAATACCTAAAGACGGTGATACAATATTAGTAAAGGCTATCCAGAGAGGTGGCGGTAGCTATTGATTTGGACAAAAGAAATATTGCTTTGCAAGTGAATCGCTCTTAGATATGAAACCGGATTTGTATGACTTTCGGGGCAGCAGCAATAGGCCGACGCGCTCCGTGAGCCTCTTCAGCCTCGGTGGAAGAAAAAATGACAGCCATCAAAAAGTGGTCGGATCACTGTAGGTCGAGCCGAGGCGATCGATGTATGCCTAAGGCCAAGCATATTCCACAGCAATCGACCGAAGCTAGGGGAAATGGGAGTCCTCCTAGATCCTAGACTCGTTTTCAGCAAGCAGCTCCCCGTCCAAAATCAACAATACACTACCCTCAGCTACTGCTGGGGTGCTAGTCTCCCTATACGTACGCTTCTGTTAAATGTACAATCGTACAACGGTCAAATCCCTCCTCGGATCATTCCTCGTATATTTGACGATACCTATCCTCATGACGCGGGCATCAGCCACGAATATATGCCATATGCATTCTTCAAGACAGTGCAAATGATTGGAAACAGGAAAGTGTAAAGATAAGCAAGGCAGTAAAGAGACGTCAGTGTGTCAGGGTACAGTTCACCCAGCTTCTTCTCCCTCATTTCCAGCGCTCGCTGGTTCAGCTTCTCCGCTTTTTCGTACTTCCCCAGAGCCGTCCAAATGCACCACGTAGCTTCACTGAGCACCTGAACCCATTTCTTCACTGACTCATCGTCTGACAGCTCGCTTTCATACAATGATTCAACGTGTGGAAGTAGCTGCTGGCACTTTGCCCAGTTCTTGAAATTTGCTAAAGGGAATTATCTTGCCATTAGTCCTAGAAACTCCCGCTCCCATTTTTGAATTGCTGAAAGTGGACAGCCAGCCTCGCGTGCAGAACTACTCTAAAGCGTGCATCTCACATACACCACTGTCCGCCGTTGCTGTTATAACAAAGTACGCCTGCAAGGTGTCAAGATTCTCGTTAAACACGCTATCAGCCTCGTCTTCATCGCCAGTCTTCGCTACACTGCTACTGTGCCTGCGGAGGATCCACCCCGGGATTCCCTGCGGATTAAAAAAACTCATGAGCGATAGCAGGTCTGCCGCCGAACGCCTCTATCCGCGGATGCACTCAAACGATATCTCCCATGTCAACACCACTGAATTCGATGTGCTCTCATTTCGGTGAAGATCTCCCGAATCCCAATTAAGGAGGCTTTCTCTCTTCTCATCAGTCCTTCGGAACTCATCTAGACAGCCGGATGCCGTCATCCGACCTCGCCGGTTGAGGAATGCCGCCGCTTGGGCGATGGCAAGAGGAGACCAACGGCACCTTCTTCGTTTGACGCGCTTTGCAGTTTGTTCCGGAAGAGATCGAGAGCCTAGCTTTCGTCCATTACACGAACTTCTTTGATGTTGTTATAACCTCCTACCAGCCTGGCTGTCGCATCTTGACTTCGAGGCGTAATTAGAATCGACCCATTACGGCTTTGAGGGAGGTAAGCCGCCAATGATGCTGATGCCGTCGCGAGGGATTCATCCATCTTCCATTTGTCTCGTTGCACAGCCAGTTACTGATCAGCCGCAACAAACCGACCTTGGGATCATTTTTCTCGGGAGGCTTGAGCTTGTCTGTAATGAGGAGTAATTGAGTTAAACTACTAAGTTATCTAACTTCAACTTGAAGGCATCTTTTTCTGGGGCCACCCTGACCCCCATACCACCTCCCTGGCATCGGCTTTCCCACAGTTGTAACTGGTGTACTCTCGTGAGATCCCGTTGCGAGGGGCTGTTCTGCAAACCCAAGATGTCCGGTTACATAGTCTGTCGCCTGTAGAAGCACACCAAACTTGAGTTTCTCATCTCCCGCTTTATCCAATATTTCGTCCAAAGAAGCCAAGCATGCCCCCTTGATCGCAGGGCCATTTGGGCCCGCCACTGTGAGCGAATGAACCAAGCTATCTCTTGTGAGACGTCCGCAAGCTTCGCTACTACAAAGAGATAGATAGACCAAACATCCGAGACCAATAATAAGGAGGACGGCGACCGTGACGATGATTCGCAGCTTGTCGATTTTGTAGACGATTATGTTACGCTCATCCAAGACGGACATTGTGACGTTTAGTGCTTCTTGTTCCGGAGTACCGAATTTTGCGAGCAAAGGCGTGACCCAGAGCACTCGCTGCATATGTGACAAGAGATCTGACGGCATGACGAACGTTTTATCTGTATCCGCGACCATGGTTCCCATCATAAACAGAGACTGACCATAGTTAGGTCTGGCATGTATATCGAGCAACGCTTTCCCGACAAATACTTTTAAAAAGGAGCCGAATAGAGATATCACTCCACCAGCCGGTCCGTAGAATGAAAGTTCCTTAACGAGGTCGCTGTCGACATTAATAAACTGATCTCTCAAGCAGGCAAGGTCGCCCATGCTTCCAGTGCCGGCCGTGATATGAGTGGCACAGCTCCCAATCGCGGTTTGAACCATGCATAGGTGCCTAAGGTAGTGTGTGTTGTTGAACATGACGGCTTGCACTTCTACCTTCGATTTGTCATCCAGCTGCATTTCATCTCCGTCATTCAGGACCGAGATATTGCGGAATTGGGCCAAATCAAATCTCGGATCATCCGAAGAGGAGTCGGCGTCTGGATATCGGTAGGTGAAATTGTATAGGTCCCAGCCGTTAAGATTGGATTTGTTTCCAGGGACAGCTTCAATGTTACAGGTAACGTCGAGGTACTTGACGGGGCCAAATTTTGCAACACCAGTAACGTTGGCATCTGTGTAACGAAGTCCGCTTTTCTCCCCCATCAGCGCTGCGACTGCTGACCTCCTCGATATTGACGTCGGACCCGCTGCATACATTGCTGCCCCGTCGCTGTGGGCAAGCGACCCGTTAAACTGAGGGTGATATATCGGTAAATCCATAGGAATGATCTGCCTCTCTTCCCTGACTGTAATGGCGGACTGCAAGACAGGCTGGACGGCAGAGGTGACGGCAAGTCCCAGAAAACCAATTATCCAGCCAGCCCTGAATAACGGATAGGCTACCATGCCCACCGCTAAACGCGAAGCCAAGTGCAGCGACTCAATCCTCTTTAACGAAATGCCCCCCTCCCCTCCTGTCTCAACACGCGGCTCCTCATTAGCCTTGGCCGGCGCGGCAATATTCTGCCACAAGTGTTGATAAAGCGTAATCCCGAGCAAAGCGGCCACCGAACCTCGAAGTACGACTGCTCCCAAAGCGATAAAAGTCGGAGTGTATTCATACCACTTATTGCTACTCGTGGGCTTTCCATCTGCGGAGAAGACGATTGCGAGGACAAAGCAGATTCCGATAAAGAGAGCAAACGTTGCGACCCAAGTCGCTTGTAGAACTTGCTTGAAAGGAATTCGCCCGTTTGCAGGAAACTGTGTGAATAGAGCTGTGATTGTTTGGCGGACGCGGTTTCTCTGAGCCATGGCGGTCAGTAGAATTTTGGTTCAAAAACCTACCAATGGTTTGGGAGGGAACAATGCTATCTTAAAGGAGCGGACAATCCATTTTCGTTATGCTTTCGGTTCTTCAGCCGCAGCCGGGGTTTGACTCATTAATCTGCCACAGAGCGTGGTGCGATTTGATTGATTGGATCATACTCGGTTTCAGTCGCGTTATCTGCAGCTATGCTTGGGTGCAGAGGTTTGGCAGACAGCCGAAGCTTTGCTGAACGAATCAGCGCATCCCACTTCACGACACCAGCGTGCGCTAATTAAAATGTTTACGGAGTTAGCGGGGACATTCGGCAGCAGCGTCCTTAAGATTTTCAAGGAGTTGGCGAGGGCAATTGCCAGGATAATTGAAGAAGGTATGGAGCAAGTCGATGCAGTTTCAAAACGAGCGACGACAGGAGAGCGAATGGAGAAAAAAGATGGGGGGTATGAAAAACTTTCCGCTAATCGACTGCTGCCATTTTTAGAATTAAGCCTCGTATGGCGTTTGGCTAGCGAACACTAGCGTCTCAATGCTCGTGTTCAGCAAAGTATTCGACCCCTCTTCCTCTTTCTCATCCACGGTACTCAGAAGTTGACCCGCTTTGCGTCATGGTCATCTAAATATTACCATGTCTTGTTTTGCCTACTTTGTTAGAAATACATAGCGTCCCCCAAGTCGCTGCACAGAGCTCGGCTCCCATCCTATGGCAGGCATTGCGCGCAAAACCGCCTCGTAGACTTAGATAGCTGTCTCTCGAATCCTTCAGTTACCCTTTGGCAAACCGTACCACCGTCGATGTCTATCTCAACTGCGAATTTCTATCTTGCATGTGCACGTCCGATGCGCTGCAGAATGGCACAGACTGGGTGGAGGTTTGTGCTCTAGGGGCTTGCGAAAACTCGCTCGCGGATGCAAATGCGACAGTGGACGTATATACAGTTGTATGCGCCCAGGGAGAAAGTCCAGTGAGCTCGTCTAGAGGTGAGGCCCGAGTTGGTGTTGTTCGCACAGAGCTTGGCTCACCTATCCACGCCCCTGTAATGATCAACGCTAGTCCTTGTCTAAAAGCCCGATAGTTATTTCCGTGCCGACGTCCAGTAATCACGCAAGTTCAAGCCCTCCAACAACTCCGCAAACTACGCAAAAGGGTTCTACAACAATTCCTCCTACAGGCTCAAGTTCTCGAACGGCAACTCCGCAAACCACACAAACGGGCCCTTGCCTCTTTGGCCGCGGTGTACAGGGACAACTTACTTACGGACGCTTCGGTGTATTCCTTAATATAATTCGGCGACGACATAATCAAGTGGTCGTTTGACGGAGCAGGCACATAGAAAGCCTTTCCCTTTGCCTACGGCCATTAGCGAAAGTTTCTCTAAGTATAAGAGTGGTTGGATCTGCCTTATAGTAACCCTTTCCGACCACCCCTAGTCCCCTTACTAGATACATCCAGCCTAAGGTCCATCACGGTAGAAACTTTACTCTACGATCAGTCAAATCGGTAGTCGAAGGCTTATACTGTGATAAATCCTTAGAGTCATAAGTGAGTTGTCGACTTACAAAAGCGGCCGAATATTTGCGCAACCAGAATAGGACTAGCGGAAGACAGTATAGAAGCACCGCTAGATCTACGAAATACGGCGCACCCATACCGAGCGTCTGCCTGAAGCTTTCCATGATATTTAAAAAAGGAAGGAAAGCGAGCTGGATTCAACGTAAGCCTTCGGAGCAGACTGCTATGGACATATATAAGATTTCGCCCCCATCCGTCTCCTCGATTATAAAAGAAGCCGAGGATAGACTTATATAAATGTTAGGCTTCCGCGACATTGATGCGTAGATACTCTGGATAGTATGTCTCGGCACCCATGCCCCTTCTAGTGCCCGCAATCCCCGAGCGCGGGTACGATAGTGGCACAAGAGGGTCCGATCTCCCGCTCATGCGAGGTCGCCATCATCACCATGGCCTGCTATCGGTACTATGGTACCGTGCCCTAATCCATGATGAGTGCGCCCGATCCTTGATGAGGCAAACCCCTATCCTTGATTAGGGCAGCCTTATTAAGAATCGAGGTATAGTATCAGGCACAGTATTAGGTATCGTATTAGGTACAGTATTAGGCTCAGTATTAGGCTTAGTATCAGGCTTAGTATCAGGCTTAGTATCAGGCTTAGTATCAGGCTTAGTATAAGGCTCAGTAACTAGCTAATATCGAGCTCAGTAGCTGGCTGATATCGAGCTCAGCGGCTGGCTGATATTCAGCTCAGTAGCTAGGTCGTTGGGTGGTATTAAGGGCGCGTAGGGCGCGCTGGTGTTCGCGGGTATTTACATGCTAGTATGTGAAATTTTCTACGTTATATACTTAACAACCCTCTCGCTCCTCCTTGATAGTAATATAATAAGAACTATATAGTTTATACGACTAAGTAAGGTACCCTCCTAAGCTCGATATAGGCTAGCTACTAAGTTCGATATAGGTTAACCGCTGAGCTCTGTATTAGCTAGCTACTGAGCTCGATATAGGCCAGCCGCTGAGCTCGATATCAGCCAGCTACTATACCTAATACTATACCTAATACTATACCTAATACTATACCTAATACTATACCTAATACTATACCTAATACTGTACCTAATACTATACCTGATACTATACCCTAATTCTTAATAAGGCTGTCCTAATTAAGGATAGGGACGCCCTTATTAAGAATAAGGATATAGTACTATAGTATATATAATATTATTATATAAATTCTTAATTAGAGGTACTCGGAACCGTAGTAGACTAAGTCTAGGGAGAAGGAAGGAGAGTAGAAGAGAGTCTGTTCGTATTATAATCCGTGTCTAGGTAGTTCCTGCTATACTAGGATATATAACGTCAGTCACGACGCTACAAAGACGTAGGAGGTCGCTAGACGTTAAGAGAGGTTACACGTAGTACTACTGTCGCACGCCGTACTACTACCATACTAAGGAGAAAAGGTAAAAGGGGAGCCCCGTATTGGTACGTCAGTAGAGTTGGCAGTCGCGAACTACCTGTCTTCGATAATAACGGTTACTCTCTACGAAAAGTCAGAAATACGATCTATAAGTACCTGTCCAAAAAGTACTTGTCGACTCGTACGTTCGGAAGTAGGCTGGCTTGGAATGCACTTGTATAATAGTATTCGATTTTCTCTCTTAGTAAGTATAGAAGACCTACTAGAGTAAGGGTATCGAGTATATATTTAGATATAACGTCGAACTTAGCCGTAAGTATGATGGGCTGGTACCAGGGGTACTCAAGCGTAGCTAGCGCTCCAGCCATCAGCCACCCAGGCTATCCAGGCGCGGGCTAACCAACCACGCCAAAAGGATACGTATTGTTCTGATCAACGAATCTCTCAGAACAACTAGCTATATAGGGGGAAGGCCCTACCGCTAGCACGATCGCTTATATGCCCAGCGGATCGCTCGCTCGCCTAGCAGACCACGCGTGACGCTAGCTAGGGCTAGGCAAAGCCTAGCCCATAACAGTAAGCTCTTTCGTAACTACGCCAGCCTTAGATTTCAAGATAATACTAATACGCTCGTCGATAGATAGCTCTCTATTAGGGCGACGATTTCTACTAATTTCTATACCGAACGAGCGTTATAGGGGCTTGTTGTAGATGGCTTTAGTATAGGTGTTGATAGGTATTGTAA
The DNA here is from genome assembly GCA_030770425.1 of Darksidea phi. Lineage (NCBI taxonomy): Eukaryota > Fungi > Ascomycota > Dothideomycetes > Pleosporales > Lentitheciaceae > Darksidea > Darksidea phi. Next base: position 4,368 of record JASJFT010000163.1, on the reverse strand, counting down.
CAGGCTAGCTCTATACCACTAGGCCGCACATCCAATAGATATATGGCACTTGGTATCGGTATCGATACCAAGGGTAGTATTTGATTTGGATTTGCATAGTGGGAGTCTCTTTAGAAGGTCCGTACGAAACACAGTAGAAGTTTGTATATAGTAGAGGTACTATACCCACACCTTATACACGATAATAGAGCTATAGAGCTGTACACAGTACGATGAGGTAATGTTTCGAATATTAAGACGCTAGACGAGAAATAACATATAATGCCGAACCATAGAGCCTGGTTGGGAGACCAACAACGGTAGCGAGGAGTTAGCGCACTAATACCACCTATAGTATAAAAATTACCCGCGATGATACCAGCATCCTACTCATATCTATCTCTTATCCTTAGCCAGCTTCCTTATATCCATCTCTTATCCTTAGCCAGCTTCCTTACCTCTTCCTTAAACTTACTATTAATACCTATTAACTACATATCTTTACTAACGATCGTTCGCCTAGTCCTTCGGTAGGACTTTTAATAGGAGGAACTAGAGCGAAATAGGCTATTCGAGTATAGCGCTCTAAACCTTTTAAATATCGCGGCGGAGTATCCCCGGCGCTACAAGTAGGAGGTACTATTGATAGGACTCCTCGATTATAATAACTATTAATATAAAACTAACTATACGTTAGATATATTCGAGGAAACGAGCGGTAATAGGATTCTCGTATAGCTATTAGTAGTTACCTATATTATATTCCTATCCGAGGCCCTATATAACGAGGATAGGCGTTTCGTCTAGAGGTAGCTATACCGTCTGCGTAGGCTAGAGGAAAAGCTTATATAGGGAAGATAGTTAAGGAAGAAGAAATCGGCCTTCTTAACAGGCTATAAAGGGAGCGAATACCTAACGTAGAAGATAGAGCTAGTGTCTATAGTAGATACGATACGAACGATGGCGTAGAGGCGGAGGACGATAGGGATACCTAGCTAGGGAGGCTACTAGTAAGTAGAGGACTAAGAAGTAGCCTAGCGTAGATTACCTTACTATCGTTATTAGTAGGGGGTTCGGCGTTGTCGGCGCGTTTAACTGTCTACATATATCATTAGTAAATTAGGAGCTATCATTGTCCTATAGTTACTGCCTATTGCGTGAGATATCGAAACATTAAAACACAATAAGGTGATTAGAATCACGAAAAACACAGCCAGCCCAGGAGCCAACGTGACGTCACGCCGGGTAGTGGCCCAAGCTCCTGGGGGAGGGGACCAAGGGTAGTATAGAATAATATATATACTAATACGAAGGATATATCGGGAGGGGCTAGCCGAAGCGAGGCGCACAACCAATATAGGTGACAGGTGTCGCATTTAGTGGGGTGCTTGGCGAACCAGAGTTTTGTCATGTGACTGTATGTGTTAAGCATTAAATCTACCCTCCACTAGCACCACTCCAAATCACAAATACCCCAGCATTAACACCAACCACTTCGAACCACCATGGCGCCGGCCTTCTGGACGGCGTTTTCGAGACTGTTCCGCGAGTCCGCACCGCAAGATTTCGACCCACATCCGTCTACGCGAGAGAGCGATCAACCGGCGCGGAGCGGCGAGCTCTCAGCGCGAGGTGATCCTTCTCCGTCGGAAGTCTCTTCACTACTGCGCCAATTCAGGGAAGACCACTTCCTCATCGCAGACACTCCTAAATCCACTAGCCTTAGCGACGTCGCGTTGATAAATGCCACGGCCGCTATGCGACTGTTGGTCGCCAAGTTCAAGCGGCACGTAGATTGGGTGAAGCAGAACCCTCGCCAGGCGGCCTTGGTAGCAGCTTGCACTATCATTCCCATCGTCCTTACCGCGGCTACGCCTGCTATTCTCGGCGCTATCGGATTCAGTGCTGCTGGTCCCGTAGCTGGTATGTGAAGTCTCTCTTATCCTCACTTGCAAAACAACCGTTATTAATCTTTGTGTAGGCAGTCTCGCCGCCGCACTCCAAGCGCAGATCGGACTTGTCGGGGCTGGCTCGCTCTTCGCCATTGTACAGAGCGCGGCCATGGCAGGCTACGGTTTGCCTATTGTGTTGGGGACTGTTTGGGGTGGGACAAGCTTGATTTGCTGGGGCGCTCGGGCACTCTGGAATAAGTTCATGAAGGGACCTGAGAATGATGATGAGCCTGGGAGCATGGCGGTGGCTCGCTCAATATGAAATGCGACCTAGGTACGCATACGAGCCCAAGCTTAGGAATATCGGCACCACAGCTGGTGAGAGCGACGTCGATAGACATGAAATGGAAGACGGAGCGTAACGGGCTGAGTAGAAATCGTGTCAGAAGAGCTACTTGCTTAAGTGGGTAATGGATGATCGAGACATCTTCTAACGGTTCCCGTTGCGCTTTGAAGAGACAGCCACGTACACTATCAAACCCGCTTACTTCGGAACAACCGTGTTTTTGCTGTAGGAATGATATTGTGAATTTGGACGTGACAAGCCCAGTTATTAGACGTTGCTCCGAGTTTGCAAATGGTCACCACGACAATAGACGGCTATGGTAAGTTACCGCTTACTATAAATTGCTATTATCTACTCCGTAATCCGTTACCCTCGATATCCTAAGTTTAGCTACGTATACCTGAAGTAGTATAAGGCTATATTAGTGTCAGGCGCGTGGGTATAGCGCACCTGATAGCTAGGCATCTGGTCAACGCGCTGGTTGTATATATACTATTGTACGCCCAATAGCCTAGTTTCTAGGTTATTCGTACCCTTTTGCGGTTGTTATGGTTCGGTGGCGTAGAGCTGGATCCTGACAATTACAGGCTATCGTTCTATTTACTAGTACTATTATATTCTACTATAAGCCGACTTCTTATATTATAAAGGTAGAAGTAAAAAATAAGATATAACTTTCTTATTAAGTAAAAACCTATTAGACTAAAAAGAAGTCTAAAAAGAAGAAAGAAGATTAAAGTTTATTAATTCTAGAGTTCGTATATTAAGGTAGTACTTTTATATTAGTATATAACGTGTTTCATAAGCGAGCGGGCCATACAAGCGAGCGGGCCACCTCATTAAATTTTGCGACGCGTTACCTATTAACTCTCATGGCTTAACCAACTACTATTCGATTGCCCTGCAACGAAGCAGATATCTCCCTAGCCATCTCAGCTATCAATACAAATCAGATTTAGAGCGAACGAGAGGCTGTACGGACCTTTGACGTTCCCCGAATAATAGTACAACGCCGACGCGCTGGAATCGCTGCGCGACGCGATTACCAGCCCAACTCAAGGAAGCTTTCTAAGCTAGAGGAGGAGGTGATTATTAGCTATATACTCGACCTAGATTCGCGAGGATTTGCCCCTACTCTAGATACTATACGAGATATGGCGAATAGACTACTTACTACGCGCGGCGCTAAGTAGGTAGGCAAGCTATAGCCTAGGAACTTCGTCTAGCGAACTAATAGTATTAAAATATAATTTAATCGACTTTATAATCGATAGCGAGCTCTCTACAAGGATCCTAATATTATTCGACCCTAGTTTAAGCGTATAGTACGCGTTAGAGCTACCTAGGATATTATTAATTAGAATATCTATAACTTTAACGAAGCTAGCTTTCTAATAGATAAGATAATACTACGACTAATCGTTACTAGCTTAGAGAGACGTAGGTAGGCTAAAGCTATCTAGCTAGGTAATTACGAGTAGGTTACTATAATATAAGAAATTAATACTACTAGATAGACTATTCTACCCTTTATTATCTTCGCTAGTAAGTACTACCTCTCTACCTAGTACGAGAGCGATATACTAGGTAATTAGACTATTACTATTAGTAAGAATAGTTAGATAAATAATAATCTAGAAGTTACCTAGCTAAAGTACTTTATTAGGTATATAATAGATTATAGAGTAGATATATACTAGCTACTAATTCTTAATAGTTATAGTAGTTATATCTTAAATAAATTCTAGGACCTTTATAAGAAGAATAATATCTATACTTTTTATATACTAGCTTATTTATTATACCTTTTATAGCTACTTAATATAGGTTATTTCTCGCCGTTAAAGCGCGTATATAGGGACTAGATTAATAGTCTAATTCGCGATTATATCTATTATATTATAAAGTTTAAATTTCTACCTATCTTCTACGTAGCCTATAATAAGGCTATTATAGAGAAGAATATCTATATAAGCTTTTAAGGCGCTAGCCTAGTTCTATATAATTTAGAGGTAATAATCTCGAAGCTTAATATTAAGCTAAGGACGCCGTTACTAGTAGCCCTACTAGAGGCTTGTTATGCGTTGTACGTACCTTTATACGGGATCCGGGTTAGGGCCGATAGAACGTTTGTCGCACCGTTGGTTTCTG
>JASJFT010000162.1:0-104534 GCA_030770425.1 Darksidea phi | reverse complement strand
TTAAGAGCTATTAACTTATATATATTTCGTTATTAGGTATATCGATACTAGTATTAAATTAAAAGCTATCTAGATCGCGTAGTCGTTTATTACGTTAGACTTACTTACTATAAGTTAGATTTTAATATTAAATATCCTTAGCTACTAATTTATAGACGTTATTATCGTTTATAACTCGAATATACTACTTTATAAGATAGCGATAATACGAGGGTATATATAAGATCTCTTTTAGTTAAATATTCTTCTATATAATAAAGGAGAAGAGCGATACTACTTCTAAATATACTAGACTTATTATAAAGTAGTTCTAATTAACGCGGTAAGCTTCTTAGCTAACTATTAGGCTAGCTTCTATACTAGATTAGCTTATATAACTACTCCTAACTACTATACCGTATTCTATTCTATATAAGCTACTCTTATATAAAGCTATTATAATTAACTATAGTTCTTACTTCTTTTCCTTATAGTATTTTACTCTAAATTCTTACTATAATACTAGCTTAACGTAAATAGTTTCTAGAATCTATCGACGTTCTTATATATAGATAATAACTAACCTTAGAGATATAAATATAATCTCTAGACTCTATTTTCTCTTCTTCTATTTATTATAGTATATATATTATAGTTATTAGCTCTATATTATCTTATCCCTTTTTAGACTAAGAGAAGATACGTTTAATAGCTAGCTCTATATCTATCTTAGAAGAAAGGTATAATATAACGTATATACTACGTATCTTTTATAACCGTATAGATTATATATACTACTAGAAGAAACTTAAAACTTCTACTAGTAACTAAGCTCTTCTTCTCTTTATCTTATCTCTACTTACTTAATTATATTTTCTAGTTACGATTAGCTTATATATAAGATCTCCTATAGATTCTATTTCTATATTATACTTAACTTTATTTACTTAATACGACTTTATTACTAGTTACTAAGTTATAGTAGAACTCTCTAGTTTACTAAGAAGTATAAAGATCTAGCTCTCTAAGATTCTCGCTACTTATAAGAGTAGTAAAGTTCTAAAAGTTATAAGAATAATAATTAGATTAAAGTTTTCTCTTTCTTATTCTTTTATTATATCTTTATAAGGTAACCCTAGACGGGCCCTTTAGAAGTTTAGAAAGAAGTAGTAGTAAGTACTTAAGGCCGGTTAAGTTTTATATAATAAAAGGAAGCTAGCCTATATAGCTACGCTACCTCTAGATATTTACTATTCTAAGTACTTACTAGAGAGAGCGAGACGGAATAAAAGGTCTATTAGAAGGCTATTACCCTCGTTACCTATTAACTATTAACGACTATCTACCTCGAGTACGTAGACTCGCTCTAGTAATTAGCGACCTTAAACGTCTCGTAAGTACTATTATAAAGATAAGAGATAGTTTAAAGAATATTCCTTATTACTATATAGCTTCTATAGTAGAAGTTACTACTAATATAAGAAGTAAAGACGTCTATAGTTATAGTCTTCTTAGGATTAAAGGTCTTTTACTAATTATTATAGAACTCTATTACCCCTATACTATAGGTCTCCTCTAAGAAGTATTAATAGGTATTAACGTTTATATAGATCTCCTTTTACTAATTACTTTAGGACTTAGTCGCCTTATTTTTATAAGGTTTAGTCGTCTCTAGATTAATATAGGGTTTAATTATCTATATAGAAACCTTTACCTCTACTATAGCCTTAAAGAGAGCTTTCTTTAATATAGAAGATAGCTTTTATAAATCCTCCCCTACCTATTTCTAGTATAGGACTAGCTATAGTATCTACTAATAGTCTAGATAGTAATAAATCCTATAATCCTATTATAGGTAGTAAATATAAGTTCTAGCTATAGGTAAAAGACTTAAAAATACTAGACGAAAGTATATAGTCTTAGAACGAAGAAGATAAGTAATATCTATCTAATAAGGATTATAATAATAACTATCTCTTTATAGATAGTAGTAACTCCTCTAAAGCTAAAAGTAGTACTTAATAGAGTACTAATAACTAGTAATTTAGTACTAAGTAGTATCTTACTACGACTAAATAGATTAGTAATACTAAGATTAAAGCTATTCGTAAAGTAATAAGACGACGTACGAAGGATAATAATATAACTAATAATAATATAACTAAAGAGGTTAATATTCTACTTAAATATCTCGAGATAATAGCTATTATCTAGGAAAAGGATCTTATTAGAGTATTATTTAAGTTTAGTAAGAAGACTAAGATATAATTATAGTATTAGAATCTTTTAAGTCTCTTCTACGTAAGTAGTTATAAAGAAATAGTATACTTTATTAAAAATATTATCTAAGTATCTCTTTAGTATAAGATAAAGAATATTAATAGAGTATATTTCTTTTACGACGTTAATATATAGCTTAATACTAGTTTTACTTTATATAAGGAATTTAGGGAGAGCCATAAGACTAATATTTATAAAGTATAAGAGAAATAAGGAAAGCTAAACTTAACTTAAATACTAATACTTAATTAGCTATTACTAGATCTAGAAATAAGTAATAAATAAATCTTATTTATTTATAATCCTTCGTACGTTTATTAGGTAGTAGTAGAGATTACTATTAGTAACTAGCTAAAACTTCTTATATATAACTCTTAGAAGGTAAATACTAGACCTAGTAGAAAACTTAGAATAGCTTAAGAAGATATTCCCCTTCTCTTTAAACTCGCTAGCCTATAGCTAGGCTCGCTACTTACTAGAATCGACTAAAAGTTAATACGAGTAAAGAGTTTATAATATCTATAATAAGGAAGTCTAAATATCGACTATAGGCTATTTACGTTATACTTCGTTACCTAGTATATATATAAGCTATTACTTATTATATCTTTAATAACCTCTATACTTAATAGTAATAATATATAATATACTTTTAGCTAGTAGCTATAATATTAGTATATTAAGTCTATTTATTTTACTCTTAACGAAAACGTACTAAGGGATATAACTACGCTTTACTACTAGTTTAATTATAGATAACTATCTATCGAGTAGCTCTATACCTCTATACTAACGTTAGCCGGTATTATATATTAATAGAACGTAGGTAGAAAAGATAGTAATTATAGACTAGATAAGTCGGTAAACTATAAGAAGTTAGGTACGTTAGGTAACTAAATATAGAATACTAATATTATAGAAGTTAGATAGACTATCGTAGATAATCTCTCGGGCTAGTTAATCGAGACTACTAATACTAGTTAGAATAACGAATCTAAGTATAGTCTTTAGTATATCGAACTCGACGAGTTAGATAGACGAGTTAAAATAATTATTATTATTATATAATACTTAAGGATACTATATTAGTATAAGTAGATAATACCCCCTATCGAGATAAAATAGAGATTAGTAGTAAGGATCTTATTATAGTTCTACGCGTATAAGAATACTAGTAGGAATACTAGAACTAAAAAGAATATAGTTATTTATACGGGCTTTTTTATACGAACTTTATACTTTCTAAGCTTCGTTAAGAATAATTAGGATAACGGAACTATTAAGAATAACTAGAATAGTAGAACTAGTAAGAATAACTAGGATAGCGGAACTATCGAGAACGACTAGAATAGTAAAACTAATAAAAACGACGAAATAATAGTAGAAATTTACTATACTATATATACCTATAAGTTCTAATATAATAACTTAGTCTAAAGGACCTTTATAAGAGTACTTAAGCGAATTATAAAGTATATAATATCTTATATACTTATTAAAAGTAATTAATAAAAGAATCTTAATAGAGAAAAGGGATAGTAAAGTAGAAGATATTATATATCTAAGTATATATAAATAACTTCGGATATTAAAAAAGTAGTAGTAAACTACTATATACGTAAATACTACCGTACTAATTATATATAATAGTAGCTTAATAATAATAAGAAAGCTATAGTCTATATAACCTATACTATATATATAGACTACTAGGGTAAATAGAATTAGTATTAGTAGGAGAACTTCTTCGACTATTTAAATAGATAGATACGTTATAAATATAAATATTTATATTACCTAAATATATATAAGACGTCTCTAGGACTTAATTCTTATATTTAGATTAAATATAATAATAACCGTATACTATAAGACTAGTATCGTTACGACTATTTAATTATAGGTAACTACGAGACCTAGAGATAATTAGATAGCTATATTAAGAAGATTTATTTAGACCTTAAGATCTTAGGTAGTCTAGGGCTATTCTATACGTAGGCGCTAGACTATTACGAAATTTTAATACTATTTCGATTAAAAAGATTACGCGAGAGTTACTATAATATAGTATATAAGAATAATATATAGCCTTTTTTAATACTAATATATAGGTATATATTTTCTTCGATAGACGCTTTACTAGAATACTAAATATATTAATATATTAAGAATAAGACCTATAATCGGAAGACCTATAATAGGACTAAGTATATACGATCTATTATATTCGCCGAAGCTATAGCGGAAGATCTAAATTAAGCTATAGTATCTAGTCCTATTATATCTAATCCTATTATCCTCTCTATAGGAATCGATAGATTTACTTATAACGGTCTATTATTACTCGTATAGCTTCGGTATATAGATACGAGGTTCTAGTTTATTTTCGGTACTACTAAATTAGTAACCCTCGACGCGTAACTTTTCTATAGAGTCGATAAAACCTTCTAGGACTTCTATAATTCTATAGCGCTCGTAGTAGGTCTTTCTAATCCGACTTAGGCTTTACCCGCTCTAAAGGACCTTATTTAGACATAGGCTTAGTAGTAGACTACTAAGGACTAGTAGGCGAGCGTTATAGTAGCGCGGAATATAATAGTAGCTAGATACAGACCACATAGTAAAAGCGACTCAGATACTAATATTATATTAAGCGAGGAGGAGGATGAAACCGGTATACAGTAATTGTCGCGGAGCTAACGGCTCAGGGACTAAGATCGATCAGGGAGTTCGCTAAACGCAAGGATTAACCTAGTACTGATAGCTATTTGCTGAATCTCGTGATCTAACAGTGTCCAACAGTGTTAGTATGTGGCATAGTTAGGGATCCCTCTCTGTACATAAAATGCCGTCTTTTTCAACCCATATAATCAGAGCTTTCACTTTCAGAGACTGCGCACTACAGTGATTCATACTGAACTCACTGTGACAGTAATGGTTCGCCAAGGGTCGATAGCGAATTCAGCAGCTGATCTGCCCCCATCAACACCTCCCCCCCCACTATAGTGAACTATATAGTAAATACATGGCTTTTTCGTGTTTTCCAGGGTAACAGAAGCTCAATATTTCGTCTGATACCCAGGCGCGCGCTGGCAGGCCTGAATTCTTCGCTTCATACTCAAAATGAGCTGGCGAATCAGCGAAGTAGGGATCCTAGTGTACTTTTCTAGCCCCGCCGCCATTAAAACGTCCCGCGCGCCGCTGTGGCTGCGAGCTCGATGATGATGTAGATGCCGCAGTCGCAGTCACTCCATGTCGCGCACTGAAGACGCAGACCACGATGCGCCGCCAACGCACCATGCCGCTACCGCCACCGCCGATGACCCCTCCCAAGCAGAGCAGACGACCCTCGGTAGCAGCGAGCAGGAGCAGGCCGCTCAGATGATACAGCGCAACTACCGTGGCTACAGAACCCGGCGGCAGCTCAACGGAATGGGCCTAGACGCGGGCTCGCGGTGGGTAGAGGTAAGACTTCCTTTCCCATTTTTGCCATGCCCGCTGAACTGACACCCGCAGGCTGTCAAACAGGGTTAGCTCCCAGCACACCACTACCAGCACCTACTGAAACTTCAAAGCGAAATGGCAGAACGCAACCCGGCCCATGTCCCGCTCCGATCGATTGCCCCCGGAAGAGATCCTGACCACCCCGGAAGCACGCTCTCGAGCAGCGAGCGATGCCGCGCGCCAGAACTGGAAGCGCGTGGGCGAGATCGCACGGAGAGCGGGCGGCGATGACCCCGTGGACCCGTCTCAGGACGAGGAAGAAATGAGCTCGGACGAGCGTAGAAAGTATAGGCGGGATAAAGCGAAGCTAAAGACGGAGCGGGAGAAGATGGCGAAGATGATGGACCTGCAGTATTTCCTCGAGGTATTTTTACTGTCCAGGCATCACGCAACAGTATTGCTAACCAGTGGAGATGGTTGATGTAAAGCACCGTTACGGGAGCAATCTCCGAGCATATCATGACGCCTGGAAGAAGAAAGACACGCATGAGAACTTCTTCTACTGGCTGGACTACGGCGAGGGCAAGAACTACGAGCATCCAACAGTCTCGCGGGAGAGGCTCGAGAAGGAGCAGGTGCGCTACCTGTCACGGGAAGAGCGGATGAAGTATCTGGTCAAGATCGACGAAGAGGGACGCCTCTGTTGGGCCAAGAACGGGGAAAGAATCAGCACAACGCCCGACTACAAGGACAGCCTGGAAGGCATAGTGCCCAAGGACGACAAAGCTCCCGCGTATGCTCCTGGCGGGAAGCTTGATGGTACCGGAAGCCGGCGGGATTCGTCCTCATCGTCGGATTCGAGCTCCTCGGATGTCACCGAACACAGCGATATTGAGGGAGAGCATTATGTCAACGAAGACCTGCAGCGGGCGAAGGGGCTGTCAAAGATCAAGCATGTGTCTGCGGCCACCATTTTGAACCACTTGCTGAGAGGGTCGGTAAAGCCCAACTCGTGGATATTCGTGGGTATGGCCGAGCACAGTCAGTGGGTCATGCTGAATTTTCGTGCAGGTCGCAGACACATCGTTCCGTCTTTACATCGGCATCAAGCAATCGGGGGCGTTCCAGCACAGCTCCTTCCTGCACGGCGCGCGTATATCGTCTGCAGGGCTGATCAAGATCAAAGACGGGCAGCTTCGACGTCTTTCGCCTCTTTCCGGCCACTATCGACCACCGACGAAGAACTTTCGCGCATTCGTACACTCGCTGCAAGACAACGGTGTCGACATGTCACGCGTGTCGATATCTCGGTCGTATGCTGTGCTCGTGGGCCTCGAGGCGTACGTCAAAACAAGAAAGAAGATCAAGCACGGCATCCAGCACGCATCAAACGCCGAGACGAAGGTCATGCATCCGGATGAGTACCAACGCAAGAAAGAAGAGGAACAGGACAAGAGCAAGAGCGCAGAGAAGGAGCGCCGCCTACTAGCCGCCCACGCGGAAAAAGAAGAAGCAGAACGCAAGGAGAAGAGCTGGAGGCGGCGTATGTGGAGCAAGATCCGACACGGTTCTATCTCGTCGAAGGAGGAGGTGAAGGTAGCGGCGCAGAAGCAGAAGAAGACGCTGAGCAGGTCGGGACAAGATGTAGAGTCGGCGATACCGCCTGCCGGGAAGCGCGACCAGGTTGGGGCAGTATGACTTTATTCGTTTAGTTCCTGGGCGCAGGCGCGTGTAGGCACGCAGGCTTGGATGCATGGCTTTCCTTTTGCTTGGTGATATCCCGCAAGCGCCGTGATAGGCTCGACTACGTAGCTACATCAATAGTAATGTCTGCATCCCGTTCCGTGCTAGCGCCTAGGTGATGGCGATCCATGAGCCACTGATGAACTGATGCAAACAACCATAGGATATGCGATTCAAGAGGCCGGCAACAGGTGCTTCCTCGCCTCTGCATACCAGAGCAGACCAAGCGAAGACGGGAGGAAAGCGATAAGAAAGTTGGAAGTCTCCACGCGTCAAGCCGTCAAAAACGCGCTCTGACATCATCGACACCCCTCGCTACCACTGTTCACGGCAGCCTCAATGCAGCAGGTAGCAGGTACATGATTCGAGGTACCTCCGCATCCTCCCGTCCATCACAGCAGCCCATGCGCTATCCAAGCTCCATCTGCTTTCCCATGCGAATCGGATCGGGAGCACTGCAATGAAACTGCCAGCCGCAAGTGTCATGCCGTAATTTCAATTTCCGCCTCTACAAAAGCGGAGACTCTGTGGCTTCAGGAACAGGATTCATGGTGAAACGAGCCGCGCTGCGCGCCTCCGCTGTGCCGTTCCCTGCTCACGGGTGGACGAGCCGGCTAGACGAGCGCACTGTACCGGTCGACGCGGCGGCGCAGAGATAGGGTTTAATTTGTACGGGAAGTGCTCGTGGGCCGCAGATTGGTCGTGGTGGTGGAGAGGCGGGTGCTCGCACGAAGGGCGGGGTGGAGTCGATGGATCGGCGGAGCTTAGGCGTGCTATGATGTTTCAACAGGGGTGTCCTTGGCCTGGCCCGCAGCATCCGACGTCATCGCAGGGTGAGCCGTGTCCAGCATCCTGCTTTCTGAGAGGCAACACTCCCAGCGGCACGGAATTCAGACGTGATATCACGTTACATGCGACGCGCTGATAGGGCGCCCGTGTGCGGATGCTACTCCAAGGGTGTCCTCGCGATGAGCAGTGTGGGTGGGGAGCGACGCCACAGCGCTGTCGATCGGGCCTGGATCTTGCCAGCCCTCTCCAGGCCGGAATGATGGCGGTTGACTTTGAAAGAGCTTGGGATGGGCTACAGGAGGATGTGAGCAGCGACAGCTGTCTTCGAAAGGTGCCATCTGGTGGTAGCCGTCCGGTATGCGATCATCCGTCTGGGGCTCTGGTCGGAATATCACTCAGACATTCACCGGGGCATCATCGACATCAGCAAACCGCTCAAACTTGGCAATCCGTCCGCGGCATCCCATCGTCGATTCGACCCCAGCCACAGCTCCAATGAGCGGCCATCCGCTCGTGTCACACCAACCGGTGCAGTGACGCAATGCCACGGTACACTGATCGCAGCACCGTCGCACACCTCCAGGCGCGAAAACAGGTTCTGGCATGGCCAAACCACACGCATTGAGGCGTGAGCTACCCCTGTATCCCCCAGGAAGCTATAGCAGCGCTACGTCATGTCGAAAATATTGCCCCATCGCTGCGCTGCATGCCCCCATAAAGCTCTAGCTAGTCCGGCCCTGCTTCCGTTTCCTCCCTCATAAGACGATTTCACTCGTCAATTGATATATGCCCCATACAGAAAACTCCTCCAGCTCCTACACATACTACTCATTCCCACCAACCCCCACCAGACACTCCCCCCGCTCCCACCGCTCACGATCTATTTCGAGCATCGCATCTGCCGTTTCGCAACGCACACTTCGAACCACCCGCGAGCCTTTTGCACTAGAATACGACGACATGCCTTCCCCAGCAGCTGGAAAGGGTGACACCCCCCGCACCCCAACCAAGCTCGGACGGAAGCCACAGCAGACCGGCGCCCCCAAGCTCGGCAAGAAAGCGTCACAGCCCGAGACTTCAGAGTCAGATGCCCCCAATCTGCCTCAGAAGCCATCGGACGAGACGCTGCGCGAGAAGGCCGCTGATGCACCAGAGAACGTGCAGGACACGAAAGACCAGGCGGAAGACACTACCGATGATGCCCAAGGCAAGGTTTCACAAGCTGGAGATGAGCTTGAGCAAGCAGAGCCGAAGCCGATTGACGACACGGAAGACACAGCAGAGGATGCTAAAGACACCGCAAAAGACACCGCCGAGGATGTAGAGGAGGAAGCGGAAGAGACCGATGATAATAGGACGCAAAAGGCGGGTGAAGAAGGTGATGACGAAGACGAAGCCACAGATACCGCCGAGAGTGCCCAGGACAAGTCCTCGGGCGCTCTGAGCGGTGCCCGCGGACTTGCTGGTCGAGCTTCCAATCTGGCTGGCAAGTCTAAGAACGACTCCAAGGGCGCCGGCCTCTTCGGCAGCGAGGACAGCCAAGACGGCGCCGAAGACGCTCCCGAAGGAGCAGAGGGTGTTGCGAAGGGTGCTAAGGAGGGCGTGGAAGATACCGCCGAAGACGCGAAGGCTGCTGCCGGGGACACCACCGAAGACGCAAAGGATACCACCAAAGACGCCGCTGAAGGCGCCAAAGAACCCGTCCAAGACACTACCGAAGATGTCAAAGACTCTGTCGAAGACACCACAGGCCAAGAAGCACCCGGAGCCCCCGATCTGAGTGTGCTAAAGGGCCTCGAAGTCGACGAAGAAGGCCTCATCAAGGACAAGGACGGCAAGATCCTCGGGCGCCTTGTCGAGGGCGATGCCGAAGACCTTGTTGGCTACGCGATTGGCGATGACGGCGAGATCCTTGATGACGATGGCGATCTTGTTGGCCGCTGCGAGCTTATCCCCGAGGTCGCCCAGGATCAACTCAAGGACGCTCAGGACGGTGCCGATGTCCCTAAGATGCCCCCGATTTCCATCTTGAAGGGTCTCACGGCCGACAAGAGTGGCCAAATCCTCAACGAGGATGGCGACTTTGTTGGTCGTCTCGTTGAGGGCGATCCGAGCAAGATTGAAGGCATGGAGTTTGATGAGAACGGTGAGATCTACGATGAGGATGGCAATCTTCTCGCGAAGGCCGAGCTTCATCCCGATGCCGCCGATGTCGTCGACCAGGATGAGGAGGGCGAAGCTGAGGAAGAGGGTGCTGACGGTGTCACTGGCGCTGTTGATGGAGCCCAAGACCAAGCTCAGGATGTGGGTGAGCAGGCAGCCGAGGGCGCTAAGGAGGGCGTCGAAGAGGCTGCTGAAGGCATCGAGGATGAGCTGCCAGGTGTTGACGCCCTCGAGGGCATGCAAGTGAACTCCGAAGGTGACATCCTCGATGACGACGGCGAGGTCGTTGGCCACCTCGCGGAAGGCAATATCGACGATGTCAAGGGCCTTACCGTTAATGACCAGGGTGAAGTCGTCGACAAGGACGGCAATGTTCTTGGCAAGGTTGAACTTGCCGAGGGTGCTGCTGACAAACTTAAGGACTCGGCCAAGGCTGCGCTCGATATCAGAATCTTGGAAGGCCTCAGGGTCAACAAGAAGGGCAAGGTGCTCGATGCCGAGGGCGAGGAAATTGGCGAGCTGACGGAAGGCGACGAGAAGGAGTGCGCTGGTAAGACCGTCAACCACAAGGGCGAGGTCGTCGACAAGAATGGCAACGTCCTCGGCAAGGTCGATGTCGTCTCCGGCGAGGCTGCCTTTGAAGCCATGAAGGAGCTCAAGGAGCGTCTTGGCGATGCTGAACCCGAGGTCAAAGAGATTACTCCTGACATTGATATCCTCAAGGGCCTGAAGGTCAACAAGAAGGGTCAAGTCCTCAACGAGGATGGCGAGCCGATTGGTGAGCTGTCGGAGGGCGAGATCAAGGACTGTGCCGGCAAGACGATCAATGAAAAGGGTGAGGTGCTTGACAAAGACGGAAACGTCGTTGGCAAGGTGCGCACTCTGCCCCAGGAGGTTCCTATCGCCGAGGCCGAGCCCGAGCCCGAGGTCAAGGAGGTTGAGATTACGCCCGACCTTGATACGTTGGAAGGCCTAAAAGTCAACAAGAAGGGCCAGGTCTTGAACGAAGATGGCGAGCCGGTAGGTGAACTGGTCGAAGGCGAGATCGCCGACTGCGCCGGCAAGAAGATCAACGCAAAAGGCGAGGTGCTTGATAAGGACGGAAACGTCATTGGCAAAGTCCGTGCTCTGCCTCAAATGGTCGAACAGAAGGTTGGCGAGGCCGAGGATGCTGCTGAGGAAGCCCAGGAGGCCGCCGAAGATGCTGAGGAGGCGGCTGAGGATGCCGAAGAGAGTGCCGAGCCCCAGCTGCCGCCACTCTCTATCCTCGAAGGCCTCACGGTCAACAAGTCTGGCAAGCTCATCGACTCTAACGGTAACATTGTTGGCGAGCTCGTCGAGGGTGACGCAAAGAAGCTTTCCAAGTCTGGCATTACTGCCGACGCCGAAGGCCAGTTCTGGGACAACAAGGGTCACGTCATCGGCCGTGCCCAGACCGTTCCCCAGGAAGAGGGTGAGGAGGAGGCGCCTTTTGCCGGTCTGGAGGGCCTCGTTGTGGTCAAGGATGGCTACATCGAGGACGAGAACGGCAACCGCGTCGGCAAGGTCGTCGAAGGCGACGCGAAGAAGCTCGTCGGACGTGCCGTTGACGAGGATGGGGATATCCTCGACAAGAAGGGCTCAGTCGTCGGCCACGCTGAACGCTACGAAGAGCCCGAGGAGGAGCCCGAACCGGAGCCCGAAGCCATCGACCTTTCTGACCTCGAAGGCAAGACGGTCAATAAGCAGGGAAATGTCATCGGCGATGAGGGTGTACCTATAGCACGTCTCGTTGAGGGCAATCCCAAGGAACTTGCCGGCAGGAAGCTCGATGCCCAAGGACAGCTCTGGAACGACTTCGGCAGGGTCATCGGACGCGTCGAGCTCATCCCTGTGGAGGAGCGCGAGGCCAAGCCCGAGGGTCCTTTCGCTGGTCTCCAAGGCCTTCGCGTCGTTCCTGACGGCAAGGTTGCCGATGAGGACGATAACATTGTTGGTGTCATCGTTGAGGGCAATGCTAAGCGTCTCGTTGGCATGGCTGTGGATGAGGATGGTGACATTCTCGACAAGTATGGCAACGTCAAGGGCCATGCCGAGCCAGTCGAAGAGGAAGAGCCCGAGCCCGCGGACTTGTCCATCCTGGACGGTCTCACTCTCAACAAGTCCGGCTTCCTCGTTGATTCCAACGGCATCCCAGTCGGCCGCCTCGTTGAAGGTAATCTCAAGGATCTCGTTGGCCGCAAGTCGGACGGCGAAGGCCAGATCCACAGTGATACCGGCAAGGTCGTCGGTCGCTGTGAGTTGATCCCCGAGAACGAGCGCGTAACTCGTAAGGAGGGTCCCTTTGCCGGCCTTGAGGGCCTTCGCGTCGTCAAGGACGGATTTGTCGAAGATGCCGATGGCAATCGTGTCGGCCAGATCACCGAGGGCGACCCCAAGAAGCTTATCGGTAACCAAGTCGATGAGGATGGCGATATTATCGACAAGTACGGCAATGTCAAGGGCCATGCTGAGCCCTGGCAAGAGGAGGAAGAGGAGGTGGATCTCTCTGCTCTTGCTGGCTGTACCGTCAACAAGGCCGGCAATGTCGTTGACTCTACTGGTACCATCCTCGGCCGCGTTGCTGAGGGTGACCCATCCACCATGATCGGCAAGAAGGTCGACGGCAAGGGCCAGATTTGGGACAACGAAGGCAATGTCATCGGCCGCGCTGAGCTTGTCAAGGGTGTTAGTTCTCACCCTGAGGGACCATTCGCTGGCTTCGAAAACAACACCGTCCGCAAAGACGGCACCGTCCAGACTGCCGACGATGAGATCATTGGTCGCGTCATTGAAGGCGATGTCAAGAAGCTTGTTGGCCACAAGGTCGACGAGGATGGCGACATCAACGACAAGAATGGCAACGTCATCGGTAAGGCCGAGCGCTGGGAGCCCGAGGAGAAGGAGCGCCGCATCAACCCCATGTCTGGCATGCGTGTCAACAAGGAGGGTGAGGTGCGTGACGAGAACGGCGATCTTATCGGTCGTCTCACTGCTGGTGACCTTGGACACTGCGCTGGTCTCGAGATTGACGATAATGGATATGTTGTTGATAATGATGGTAACAAGGTCGGCGAGGTTACTCTGCTCGAGAACATTCAGGAGGAGGAGGAGCCTGAGGGTGAGACGGAAGAGGAGAAGCAGCGCAGGGAAGATGCTGAGTTGGCGAACAAGATGGCGAACATCTGCCAGCAGACCCTCGAGCGTGTGCAGCCGGTTTGCAAGCAGATCACTGAGGTATGTCTCGTCGCGCCCGTTCTATTATCCCGTCACAAGTGTACTAATGTCGTTGTAGTACATCGAGCAAGCCGACCGCACACCCCGCGACGAACTCGACGAAGAGGAGCTTGTCAACAACGTCAGGCCCCTTATCGAAGAAGCCGGCCGCATCCTTCAAGAATGCAACGGCTCGCTTCGCGGACTCGACCCTGATGGCCGCATCGCCGCACAAGCCAAGGGCCGCAGCCAAACCCGCGAAGCCACGCCGGAAGAATACCGTCTCGCCGACTGCCTCAAGGAGATCACAACCACAGTCGTCACTACCATCGACAACGCAAAGAAGAAGATTGCTGACATGCCGCATGCCAAGAAGAAGCTCAACCCGCTCTGGGCCTTGCTGACCGAGCCCTTGTTCCAGATCATCGCCGCTGTTGGTCTTCTGCTCACCGGTGTGTTGAACTTGGTCGGCAGACTACTCAATGGTCTTGGTCTTGGCGGCCTTGTTAGTGGCCTCTTGGGCGGCCTGGGTATTGATAAGTTGCTTAGTGGTCTTGGTCTCGGCAGCCTGTCCGAGATGCTAGGTGGCGATAAGAAGAAAGAGAAGAAGAAGGGGGGCGCGTCGGGCCTCCCCATCGTGGGTGGTTTGATGGGCGGCAAGTAAGGCGCCTACCGTCAACGACGGTGGTGAACTGAGGATCGTTTTACTTTCTTTTCGCACGTCGCATTCGGCATGAGATTATGATACCAAAGCCCACCCAGGCCCTCCAGTTGCCTTTCCTCCCTCCTCCACAGGCCTTAGGATCGGGGGGTTCGACGGCTTTGCAGAGGATGAGAGAGTGCGGTGCGCGGGTTCTGGCTTTCAATGGGCATAAAAATTTTTACGCTGGACGAGGCGACTTTCCAGATGTCGGCTCTTCAGCACTTCTTTCCTTTTGTCGCACGTTGGGTTTGAGTTTTAGCGTTTGGCGTTGGGTGGGATGGACTAGGTTTGGCTATGGTCAGGGTCATCATTAATGATATAGTGTTGTAGGATTAGTGAATAGTTAATGACATGTTCTCTACTTCAGGACAGACTTTACATTGTGGTTGCGGTTTGACACTTGAGCAGAGTGGAATTCGGGTATCATTTTACATGCGCATGAGTGTTTGCTCACCCAGCACTCACCAGGCTGCGGAGACTTTCTCATCGTCACACGGTTGGCCTAGCGTATGTATCCAAAGCGTCTAGCTCACCCCCAGTCACACGTCTCGAATAACGTATACTACTCTGCCGCCGCCACCGCCGCCGGGAAGAAAAGCGTAGATAAAGTGCAAACATTTCCTACACAAGTAAAAAAGTAGAGCGGCTAATCCAAACGTTCGAGGAGCAGTATTATTTAACGAGTTATTGGGGGGGATGGGGAGTTGGTGCGAGTCTCGGTAAAGTTGAATGGTGCTGTTGGTGTTGGTGCTGCTGATGCTATGGGCGAATAAAAAACGTCAGTGCGGTGAGCGGCTTAGAACCAGGTCAAGGGGAAGGAGGGGAGGGAGGGAGGGAGGGAGAAAGAAAGAAGATAAAACAACGGATGTACAAATTATGCCTTGGTGATTCGGCGTAAGCGTTGATTTCTGAACGGGGCGGTGGAGTATGTGGGTTGGGGATTTGTGCTTTGCTTTTGTTGATGGGGTTGAGGGATTGAGGGATTGAGCGGAGGATGGGGACGAGAAAGGGTTGAGCAGTTGAGCAGTTGAGCGGTTGAGTGTGGAGATCGATAATAGTTAAACGTAGAGTGACGAGACACTTATCCATCAAGCTGGAAATATGCATCTGGTCTCTCAACAATTGCATCCCAGACCCATTGTTCGCCGCGGCCAAGAAGCCCTTCGGTGCATGCGCTTCTCCCCATATTTTTTACGCCGTTTGCTCGTTCAATTCCACCTTGTTCAGCAGAAATCGTCTTCCGGAAGAGGAAGGCGGGGTTGGGAGGGGAGGGTTGAGTGGAGGGGTTGTTGGTTAGTCGTTGGTTGGTGAGATTAGTGAATTGATTAACCTCTTAGAATATATAGTCTTACTTGCTCTGGGTATTCAGATCTTTATCTATCTTGTTTTTTGCTCAAAAGTTACTCTTCCAACAGGAAGTAAGCTACTCCAAAACAGAAGCATTGTACGTACTTGAAGTGGAAAACGGTCGCCGAGTTGTTGGCTACTTTGCAAGGTATGCGAAGCACTGGTTCTTAGCGAGAGATCTTGAACGTTAGGCAAAAACCTCTTCTCATACGCTAAAAATCGTTGAATAGCCATCTCAATTACTGGAACTCAAATCTTGTACCCTTTATCCGTTTATTTCTAAACCCATAGGTATGGGAGAGGACATTTTGCATTTGTACATCACAGCATTACTGCCGTTGAAGGAGTTCATGGGCTGAATTTTGAGCCGAATCAGTTTCCAATCTCTCTACTTCTGGTCAAAAAATAAATAAACTCCTTCATCATCGATAGTAGCGGCCCACATACGCCCATCGGGTTCGTCGACGGCCGTGCATCACTTTACCATCTCGCCCTCCTTTAAACTAGCCGCCAGATCCACCCAAAAACCAACCCACTCCCCTTTAGGCTCTTACTGCTTTGAGTGCAGCCCTCGTAGGGGTTCTTTCCTGCTCGCCAAACTGTATACAGTGCGTTCTTTGGCGGTCAAAGCGATACAGTTGAAGCTGCGAAAGTATTCCACCACCCTATTAACGCATGGAGTCTTAACGATGAGAGAGTTCTAGATGTTGGAGAGGTAGATGTGCTTGTCGAAATACGTATCTGAAGATTTCGTTTCGCAGCTCTACAGGGCGTCTGAGTGGAGAAAAAAGTTGGTCTTGTTTGGTCCGATAGATTTCTGCATGGCGTGCCCGCATGCCCATGCATTCCTTCTCCTTCGCGTCGAACATCGGTCGGCTCGTTAATGGTATTCATGACGGAGGAGTATTTGCAGGCTTTCGTGATCTCAGGAAGCGCAAGATTCAGACTCTCCGTTCGCCTTTTCAGCTTACACTTCCAAGCGCGACTCATTGGCTGCATATCCTCGGTGCGCCATATCTTTGTGTTGTTGGTCCTCGCAGATTGGAGAGGAATGTTGGAGAAGAGGGGAACCATGTCGAACCAATTAAGACTAGCGCGTAATTCATGCGGGGATAATTAAGTCGTATGTTGAGATGTCCGCGTCCCTTTCCGCGAGCACATCCCTCTGTGCACTGCGTTGCATTTTGCCTCCTTGGCAGCATTCCATGAAATCCGCAACGAGAAATTTGTCAAGCCGGCAATTAAGACATTACCGATTGATCGTTATGGCCCAGTTATAGCAACGGGCTGCGTAATAATTAACCATTAACGTTCACGCATGTCTGTTGACTGCAAGCGCGGCCAAGGGCACTAGATATTGAGTGCCACGGCGGGGTTTTAGGGAGTGTGTTGAGGGATTGTACCATTCCATGCGCATTCATGTCAACAACATCAGAATGTAGAGCTCCACAGATGTTGCACCAACAAGTCTGGAATGTTGACGTGAAAGGGAGACATTAATATATGAAGTTGCCGTCTTGCTATCCTTCGCACTGCCCCCTTTCTCATCTGATCCATCACCAAAGCGACACGTTCATTTGGCTACACTCACTCGCTTCACGATGCTGCGTCTTCGCCTCGCCGTGGCCATGGCCATGGTCCTAGCTCGATCGGGAGCTATTACGGAAAACCCGCAACCACCTCCCAGTGGATGGGAATATGTCAGTTGCTACACGTAAGTTTTTCCCCGACGCGCTCGCGATCGAGTGCCAGCGTTAACCTCCGCATCAGTGATCACGATCCCCCTGACCGCACCCTCGGCCCCTTGATCGTCCAACAAATTATTGTGAGCGAGCCGGGGTTCCAAACTAATACTGCCGATAATGTCGCGTGTATTACTTACTGCAGTGGCTTGGGTTACATCTACGCGGGCATGCAATATGGGTATAATTGCAGTGAGTATACCTACACCATCCATTCTTCTCGTTTTCATGACGGGTGCTCTGCAGAAGACTGACCTGGATCAACAGTCTGTTCAAATGTAATCAGGACAGGCCTTACCTATGGCACGGCTGCACCAGGAGTCTGTACCGCATCCTGTCCAGGCGCTCAAACCTTTTCTTGCGGAGCCACAGGCGTTCCAGGCTCTCCAGGCGGGGTCACCGGAGTCTCTGTCTACCACCGGATCGGGGCCGTATTCGAGTTGCCCACAGTTCCAGACCCGGCTTCCCTTCCGACAAACTGGGCACTCGAGGGTTGTTTTACGTAAGCTCTAACCTCATTACCCAACGGCTTTGATCGAGTAAGCTAACACCACCCTTCAATCTAGTGATGACACGTCTTCGAATAGCCTAGGAACGCAGGCCCTTTACGGAAGGTTCTACGGCTCTATTCCTAACAATGCTGGTACTGGCAATTCAGCGGCCGCTTGCATTGCATTGTGTGCCGCCGAGAATTACATTTACGCAGGCGTGGAAGGGCCGCAGGGTAAAGACTGCTGTACGTTGCGTTGCTCCGTTTCTTTCCTTCGGACGTTGTGGTTTACTGATCTTGTGTAGACTGCGGCAACGAGATTCGCGTGAGCGCTTCAGCTGGTGTTCTCACGCGACTGGAGGACAACTACTGCGTTGCGCCTTGCTCCGGCGACAAAACTGAGGCTTGTGGCGGCGTCGAACACATTTTGATCTACAAGTTCGACGACACTCCTGATCCCACTCCTTCTCCTCCCACTCCTTCTCCTCCTACTCCTTCTCCTCCTACTCCTTCTCCTCCTACTCCTACGCCTCCTACACCCACGCCTCCTACGCCTGAGCCTCCTACGCCCACGCCTCCTACGCCCACGCCTCCTACGCCCGAGCCTCCTACGCCTACGCCTCCTACTCCTACTCCGCCTACTCCTACTCCTCCTCTGCCGGTATGTCCCCCACTTCTTTGATCATACTCTATGCTCAACTCTGCGCTCTGTATATGTATTTTTCTTTGGCTCGGGATATCGGGTACGAAGAGCCGAAAGGCGTAAACAATCATTTGGGTGCACTTGGTGCACGTACATAACCAAATTTTCTCCCATGAAGTGTGATAATATACGGTGATACTAGAGCCAACTGCCTCATGCTACTTGTTTTCATGCTTTATGACTGGACTCCCATTCGTGTTTTAGTCAAAGGTGAGCAATGCTTATCGGGGCATTGACAATACTCCCATTCAATCTCACACGTGAGTTCTGGTTGTTTTATTTCAATTTTTTTTAATTGCCTCAAGAATCGCGATACCACATCATACCGGCCCGTTCTGAATGCTCTCCATCCTGTCAAGCACCTAGCTCACTAATTCTGAAGCTACGCATGGCGCTTAGATCACCAACTTCTCAGCATCTACCAATCTAAATGCATGACCACAACTTGTCGCAACCCCATCAATTCCTCACAAAAAGTATTTCTTGGAATGAGCTCATGCAATGCCTTCCCTAATGACCACCCGTCGTCCTAAGAACCGATGCACCTTTTCCTAGGTAGCAGTTGAATATCTCCATCACCAAAGTTTGCATCCGATCATAGACGAAAAGCGAATTGAGCAACTTACCCTTCTATTTGAGAACACAGATTCTTTCATTTGACGTGGTTTCGACTTCCATGGTAACCTTAGCTCTAGGATTGGAAGCCTTGATCTTTTCGAAGAGGTCCTCTAGTTCCTTATCTGATGCAAGGCAGTTACAACCGCATGTGACGTGAATCTGCAGTTTAATATGAAGCTCCTTCAGGCCGGGAAGGCTTTCCAGTGATACAGATTGCCTGCTTATAGAGTAGCTCAACGGTATTGATGAACTTTGGCTCGGGCAACTCCTGCAAAATGCATGCCTTAAAAGCTGCACAGACGTGATATTTTCGCGACCGACGGAAGGAACCTTGCCCAACCAAAGAAGGAATTCGGTCGCAGTGCCAAAACTGACGAACGTGGCTAGCCGGAAGGGAATAGCAGCGGCTTCGGCGTGGATTTGGCGGCAGACGCGTAGAAGAGCAAGAGAACGCCATTCCGGATTTTGGACTTTGAATTGACTCCCCCATAGAGCCTGACGAATATTCCATGTTTTCCCTCCAAGAGCATACTTGTAGATCGTCGTTCTGATCTCGCCCGGGAGACGAAGGAGAGGCGAATCCTTGTGGTTACGTAGCGATCTTTCATGTCAGTAGAAGGCTACCTTGAAGTGCAACCTGCCTGAAGCTTACACCCTCCGGCATGCCCTCTCGGCCCTCTGCTTTGCCCCCTCGGTCCTCCGCTTGGCCATTGCCTCCCTTGCATCCACGATAGATTTCATGAGCAACGATTTCTTCGCGACACGAGCGCTTGACAGAATTCCGGTAGAGTTAGCCGGTAGAGGCTCGATTTTTCGCTTGCGTGGCGCCATGTTGCGGTTGGGTCGGCGATTGGGTGAGGCGGATAGAGAAGTAGAGCAGCGTACACTAAAGATAATAGCGCGATAACAGAAAACAAAATGACGTCGGGGCTGCTGCAGACCTTCACCGGGAGCTCGTCGAACTTGTGCTAACTAAATTGGGCAACTAAGAGAAAGGACAGCTACTAGTAGTACCTAGGAAGGGAAGTATTTCATTGATTGACTGGTGCGAGCCGACTTTGTGGTATAAGTGTATATCGAAGATAGATGGCGGAGCTCACGACCCGCAGCCGGAGGGAAGGGAGAGATGATAGAATAGCCGTCGGAATACTCAATCAATTGAACTATACTCTGGTGCTAGATGGGATGGATTATTGGAGCTGAAGATGCTCCCTGACGATCTCTTATCGGACCCCGGCCCTACTATTCTCCGCTTACCCAATCATTCACCCTCGATACTCGATCGGTCCCCCTTACAACTACTGCACCACAACTCCTACTTGAGAAATGAATGATGTTAAAGCGACGCCTAGGTGCTTGCGAAGCCAAGAGCCCGACCGTACTGCCCCATCTCTCAAGCAAGCTCGGCAATGAAATAGGTATATGTCCACTCACAAAGATGTCAATAGACTAATGTATACGCTAAATGATTGAGCACTATTCGATACCATGAAGTCTTTTTCCCCTAGTTACGAGTCTTCAAACTTCCCATCTGTTTTCCTAGGGAATATGTCTCTGAGCTTGTGGTAAGCCATGTATTTGATTTGGATTTGTATAGTGGGAGTCTCTTTTGTAAGGTCAGCATGAAACATAGTAGAAGTTTGTACATAGTAGAGGTGCTACACCTACACCTTATATATGATAATAGAGCCGTAGAGCTATATACAGTACTATCGATCATAAGATACCGACGAGGTAATGTTCGGCCATCGAACATTAAGGCGACGAGCAGAGCAATGAAGTGTGCTACCGAACCGCAGAGCGTTGGGAGACCAACAGCGGTAGCGATGAGTTAGCACATCCACAACGCCCCCAGTATAAAAATTACCTCCGAGGATACCAGCATTCCACTCACTACATCCACCTCTTATCCTCAGCCAGCTTCCGCCATACTTGTATAATTAATATTATTTTTGGACGAGACGGGGAAGATTTTCCCACTCCTAGCTCGTGTTTCTAGACAACGTTCGAAATTATTGTACCTGGCCATCACCACCTACGGTTAAGAGCTTGTGCGGACCCGATAATCCCTCGCCATGGGGGTACCAGATTTCTAGCCTACCTTCTAGCACCTTCAGCCTCTCCACTAGAATCTGGTCGCCACAAGGCAACAAAGATCTTGTTCGGCGTCAGAAGGACGTATGACGATGATGAGACGCACCTGCAGCGCTTTTCTAGCATCCTATTCAACCTGGAAAAGGGTAAGTAATCCGCTAACTTCGTGCTAGTCTTCCTATTGATACTTCTAGATGCAACCTTCGATGGCTTGAGGAAAGACCTTCCATTCGTATGGAAGAAAGAAGAGGTATATGATACAGTTAATCCCTTCGGGGATCTCTGACAAGTCGGCCTTAAGAGACTTTGGACCTTCGACATCGATAATGATACGCTACTCCATACCAATCGCTATCATCGCAACCAGATATCACTTGCCCTTCTTCGAAGCCGTCCAGTGGCCCTTATTGACATGATATGTCTTAGGCCACCCGTTCCTTCAGCTGTAGACCCGACGGCGGGTTTGACAGAGCCTTCCTACTAGAAAGCACAAATTCAAGTTGAGTCAAGAATCCGTGCATTTGCTTATCGTATCCTCTTTGATTTCGATTACCAATGGAGGCACATTCTTCGAAATAACTATAATACTATTACTCTACGGGTCATAGCACGGGCTATCATACGGTTCTCAACCCTTCGGTTTGAGGTTCATGAAGCAACGAGGTCGCCACATCCAGGTGGTAGCTATGTATGGATTACCCAGCTACCCTGGTGGAAACCACTTCCAAACGATATCATACTTGTGGGAGATAACTACGTGGTCGTTTGCCACTTAATCCAGGAAGGAATATTGATGGCCCAAGGACACGCAATATCTCAGACAGCAGACTTTTTCTCCAAACCGAGACACTATATGGTCTTGTCGGTTAAGCATATTATGCTATGCCGTGCCACAGGGCCGGATAGTCTCGAGTACACCGTTCCAGAGCCGCTTTTCAACGGAAACCACAGCGTTGGCACTCCGTCAACCTTGGCAATAGCCTCCTATATTCCTTCAATCTCAACGCCCCTGCAATTATTGCCTACTGAGACCCAGGACATCATTTTGGACCATACCTCTGCAAGTACAGTAGCCGCCGCTTACCTTGGCTGCTTATTGGGTATAGGACCAGGATTCCGTTGGATGGATGGTCCTTTGAACATTCGTCTGATGGAGATGTACAGGGTTCGCCCTGCTTTGGAATCTCGGATATGTATTGATAAGAACCATGTCGGAATAGCATACGAAGGTCCAGAATTATCACACTGGAACGCACCCCTGTACTTTCCTATTCCTCTCTATTCACCTCTATATAAGGGGGCACTGCGCCCCCCACCCCAAATCCTAAACCTTTCTATATACCTATATAGCCTTCTAACCTAGAATAGGCCCACTTAGCTCTAGTATAAGACAGCAGCGCAGAAGTCGAAGTGATAGACAGCAGCGCGGAGAGTTGAAGTGATAGGCAGTAGCGCGCACACAGATGTTTGAAATCTCGCGATCCAGTGGTAGAAATGCCCCGCAGTCGGAGGCTGCTGCCTAGGCGGCATATTGAAGAGCAACGATGCAGTTAGGCAGAAGGATGCCGTATTCGCTAGCGCTAATAATCATTCGGACCTGCTGTATCCAGAAACAATGTCTCGAACACATTGTGACAGGTAGCACACCACACCTTCCGATTTCAGACCGCCACTCTTAACGGTGCAAAGCCACAGCGAGTAGTCAGCCATAAATGAGCTGGTGCATACCCAGGACAAAAGTAGCGCTTCTAAAGGCAGAAAAGTTAGTTTACTTCAGCAAAGCCGAAGCTGAACCAAGAGGTAAGATTAATGATGTGGAAGGCGGTGTACGCTCATGCTAGCCTTTACTCGCCTCTCCGGTTCGCGATGTGACGTTGATAGCACGACAGCGGCGTCTTGTGGAACTGCAAAGCTGTCTATAAAAGATCAACAAAAGATCAACAAAAGATCAACAAAAAATCGAAAAGGCTGCCGCACACGCCCCGTCTCTCTCAACACCTCGACCGCTTTTTCAGACCAAGACCGTCATCATGAAGCTACCCCACCTTCTCCCCTTCGTCACCCTTGCCCACGCCACCATCCAAGGCATCTCAATCTCGCGCTACCAATCCGCCCTCAACTTCACTGAGGCCCATAGCATGGGCCTCCAATACGCCTATATAAAAGCCACCGAGGGAACCACCTATACCGACCCCAAATTTTCCGCCCACTACGCTTCGGCCACTGATGCCGGCTTCCTGCGCGGAAGCACACACTATGCACATCCAAGTGCGTCTTCTGGCTCCGTTCAGGCACAATTTTTCCTCTCGAACGGCGGAGGTTGGAACAAGGATTCCATCACTCTTCCCGGCCTGTTGGATCTTAGTGGTGACTGCGCGGGAAAAGGTGCTAAGGCGATGGTTGAGTGGATCCAAGAGTTTGGCGATGCGTATGAGGCCGCTACAGGACGGTGGCCAGTCCTAAAGGCGGATAATAACTGGTGGGTCGAGTGTACGGGAAACACGAGGGCGTTCGTGGAAAAGACGGGCCTGATGTTGGTTCACTGGGGGCCAAGTCCGGGGGCGGTGCCAGGGAGTTGGAGTTTTTGGTTGTTTTGGCAATACTCTGAGAGTGGTGCTTGGGGTGGAAGCAGTGAGGTTTTTAATGGGGATGCTGCGACGTTGCGGACGCTGGCGGAGGGGTGAGCGGGAAAGGGGATACGGAAGTTGTGTTGTTTACGCCCGAGATTTCCGTGGGGTTCGTCTTTTTCGGATGATGGGCGATGTAGGCGGCGTTTGATTTATGTTGGGAGTCTGTAATTTCTGCTCGTGTTTTCTTGTCCATTTGGCTTAAATCGACTTACGCCAGATATTGAGCCTAAAACGACCTATCATTCGAAGCCATCGGATGGTATTCCAAAGCTCAGATTCCTCACATAATAAAAATCAATTCAGAATGAACGCAGACTCTCTCGAGCAGCGAACGACTCTGAGTCACTTCCCTCGCCTTGACTTCCTGTTTGAAGTATTCGATCGAACTTTTCTCGCTCGCCCCTAGCCCAGTGCTCCCAGCCTTCAGGTTGTATCTCGCTCGACAACAAGTAATGATAAATTAAAAAATTGATTCTCATAAACGCCGGTATTCCACTGCAACTGTATTTGCATGCCCTCAATCACCGGACTAGCATTTAATCTTCTCAGTGACTGCATCAGAAGCCCCATTCTTGGCATGTCCCCATGCACGAAACACTCAAAGATATGCAGACCAAGGTCAAGGCGTTTCAGTGAGAGGAAACCGCTTGCAAGTGCCTCCATTCCGGCTACCGTATCTGAGGCCAGGGTGTTTGCAAATTGCGTCAACAAGATCATACGGTTGGGAGTAGGATCCGTGGTAACGGTTGTCATGAGCGGCATAAGATATGTGGAGTGTGGGCTGCACAGGTCACCAACACCTGGTCTGAACTGCAAATCGTCGAGATCCGGGCAAGTACTAATCTTAACAAGTAACTCCCTTGTCTGGACACAGAATGGCTCTAGTGTTGCAAGGCTTAGATACGACACACAGACTTTTATGATCTTAGAATAGCTATTAATGAATAAAGACACTGCAGAACGGCGCATTCGTACTTTCTCTGATTCTCGGCGGGTACTGGTTTGATAAAAGCGTCAAGGATATATCGACACGTGACACCGCGTTGTGCGGGCGCGTTCCTCCAGCTAGCCGAACGAACCATCGAGGCGTCATTCCATCTCATCCGTCATTCACAACATGGCGCTCAACCCTCGCAGTCCTTCTACACACAATCAAATGATCACCCGCTTTATCAAGCATCCCAAATCTACGAATTTCTACGGCGAAAAGGAACCACCGACGAAACGACAAAAGCTCCACGATTCACCCTCGTACCGAAGTCCGTCGAAGAAGTCCGCGAAGCGCGAGATACCAGACTCGGAGGACGAGCAAGAGCACATCGATATAGAAGAAGGAGATGCCGCGCATAAGACAGATCTAGAAAGCGCGCTGCCGCCTGTGAAAACAGATGCAGAGGCAATTGAAGAATACGAGGCTTTCAAGGCGTCACAGGACAAAAGTCCAGAGGTGACAGCGGAGCGCTTAAAGGATAGGAGTTGGGTCGGAGGGAAGAGCTCCATCTATGTGGATGCTTTCAATTTGGCGCTAGACACAGTGCTAGATGAGGAGAGCCATCTGTTTGATGAAGCTGAGACGGAGGTTTTTAGGATTTGGAGGCGACTGAGTTATGAGGCTCAGTATCTATACGTCCGTCTCTTCCTGCGCAAGACATCGGCGTGGCATCGCATAAAGAATCTGGGCTATCACAGCGACATCTCTGACCTCGACGCGGCGATCGACAAGCTACAGCAAACTTACGAGCTTCCTACATCCTCGGCCGAAGTCGAGTCACATCCCGGCGAGCTGGAACCGCCTGAGGGCACTACACTAGGCACGTTGTTCAAGTTTGCGGATCGATCAGAAGAGGAGATAACTACACTAGAGGAGGCTTCGTCGTTGTTGAAGCTAGACGAGTTGAAGGCGCTTGCTAAGGATGCCAAAGTACAAGGAAAGAATAAGAGAGACTTATTAAAGGCGTTGCGTCGGACTAGCCAAAGGCAGGTCGGTCTCGGCTTCGTAGGATTGAAGCGCTCGGATACAGAGAGCTCACGACGCTCATCCACGTCTGGAATAGAAACACCGGATGGCGAATCGACGGAAGACTTTTCATCTGACGCCAATCGGGACGTCCATTTTACTCGCAAAATTATGAACGAGACCGGCCCCTGCATTCGCCTCTCTCTCGCCTCTCTTAAACTCTTCGAACGCGTCCATCTCGTCTTCTACCGGTCTACGGAATGGACAGAGAAGTCGCTTACGACTATCATTCTCGCCAAGATTGCTCGTCGCAACTTTCCAGAATACGTCGTGTCCCGCTCCGCCAGTATTTTCCCCTCGCGATCCTCCCTTCTCGAGTTCGAAGCCTCAGTTCGCACACAGTACCGCGTAGACAGCATCCTTGAATTCAACGGTAGACCTACAGAAGCTAGCTACCAAGAAGTCCTTGATTTGTTTGAAGAGGTGTATCCGCGCTGGAAAGTGCTCGTGGCCGAAGAACAGCAGAAAGAGGATGGGCTGTATCACAGCGGCGAGGGCGCGTACTTGAGAAGGCTGAGTCCAGCATGGGTGTACACACGCATCGTCCACAAAGCCACCACTGTCCTCGCTCGCCGAAAGGAGCACAAGCGTGAACACGACCTCACCACAGAACTACTACAGCAACGCCTCTTCCACCATTCGCGGCGAGGCGCGTGGTACCAGCGGAAAGCGCTATTGGAAGAGCACTATATGGCCGCTCTCACGGACCCTGGTACGCGATCTGAAGACGCGCAGAAACGGTATTGGAAGCAGCGTGCGCTTCAGACTTGCGAAGACGGACTTCAGGATAACCTGGTTCATGTCATACATCACTATGACCTACAGAAACGCATTACGAAGCTAGAGAAGAGTTTGAAAGTAGCCAGGCGTGCGCAGCACGACTTCACCCACGTACGACTAACCAAGCCTGTTGAGGTTATAGTTGAAGGCATACGTGTTGAGCGTGAGATGCCGCTAGTTCGACGGAACAGCTCACCGCACCCGTCCTCCGGCAAGCGCGGTATGAAAACGATATGGATTGACCCGCGTGAACAGGGCGAATGCAGTGTTGAGGAAATGTGTCTTAGCCATTACCGCAATGAGGGATGGAAGGGGTATCATTCGGAAGGCGGCATCGTCCGCACGCTTTTTGGTTACCTGTTTTGCGACATCTTGTTCACTTACGTACCCAACGTGTTTCAGACGCCGTACCAAACTTGTCCTCTGGACCTACATACCGATGCGTTCTACCCTTCACGCATTTCGGAGATCAACGAGCGGCTGAATGAGATCTCGAACGGAGACGCAGCGGCTATCATTCAGGGTGTGTATGACGCACACCATGAAAGACAAACGTGCATTGTCGGACTCGACTGGACTTTTGACATTGCAGATCTCACCGAAATCGCGGAATGTTTTGATGGGGAGGCACTTGCTACTGTCTGTAAAGTCATGGCGCAGGAATACGGGCAAAGAGGTGGCGGTGTGCCAGACCTCTTTCTGTGGAGAGTAGCAGGCCAAGGGGATGACCGGGAGAGCGATACTACGAAGAAGAAAGGAGAAGTCAAATTCGCAGAGGTCAAAAGCGAAAATGATCGCTTGAGCGACACACAAAGACTCTGGATACACGTCCTGTCTGGAGCCGGGGTAATGGTTGAGCTATGCGCGGCGGTCGCCAAGGAGGTTCGAGTGATTCCATAGCACCTACCCATAACCAAATACATTCTGAAAATCAGTCTCATGGATGTACCCACGCGAGTTACCGTCTTAATGATGTCCATTTCGTTGTCAACGGAATCCCCGCGATGTATGACGTAATCCGCTGACTGCGGGGTCTTTTATCCCGGGCTCAAAAATTCCTCCGAAGCGGCACGCGACCGCAAAACAGCGGGAATAATTGCGAATATCGGCATTAAAGCATCAGGACCGCAGCCGTCACAGCCAACAGCGAAGCGGTAAGCAGCTTGTAGGTGGAAAGGAGCTTAGCGGGTGCAGTAGCGGGAGCCTTGTTGTCGACTAGGGCCGTAGCCCTGCATGAGGGATCGAGCATCTCTTCTGACTCTTCGCCTTTTCTTCCTTTCTTTCCCTTTTCTCTTCTCTTTTCTTTCTTTTAACCTGACTTGCTATCCTTATTGCGGCACTTTCGTATATAATATAATATAATAGGCTGACGCCCGAAGAACGGGCCTTTGCATTTTCTCAATATTGCGAATAGCATCCGAAATGGCTCCAACACTTCTCGCCCGTTTGGCGCGCTTCCTAGGCGCGCACTCCCTTCAAGCTACAGGCCTCGATGCCTACCTCATCATCGCTCTCCGCAGCCTGCGCATGTTCTCCGCCGGCATCCCCTCCCTCATCCTCGCGCTCTTCTTCTCCTCGCTGCACTTCCCCGACTCGCGAATCGGCATCTTCATGACGCTTACCCTGCTCGGCGATGTCATACTTTCCCTCTTGCTCAGCCTCGTCGCTGACAAGTTGGGTCGGCGCCGTATCCTGCTCGGTGGAAGTGCCATGATGGTCCTGTCGGGCGTTGTTTTCGCCATGAGCGAGAGCTTTTGGATCTTGCTTGGCGCGGCGGTCATTGGGGTTATCAGCGTGACGGGCGCGGACTGTGGGCCATTCAGGGCAGTTGAGGAAAGTATGTTGAGTGGGTTGACGGATGAGAAGACGAGAAGTGATGTGCTGGCTTGGTACGTCACGACTTCCGTTATGGCGGGAGCGATTGGCACGGAGGTTGCGGGGAGGATGGTGCATTGGATTGAGAAGAGTAGCGGGGACGTGAAGAAGGCTTACCACGTGCTCTTTTGGGGGTATGCCGGCTTTGGTCTTTTGGGATGTATACTCTGTCTAGGCTTGAGTAATCGATGCGAAGTAGCGGGCGAGAAGGCGGCTGAGATGAAAGAGCGAGGGCGAAGTCGCGTCGAGGACGGAGAGGAAGAAGAAGTCCTCCTCCAAGCCATGACGCCCTCCACTACCGACGGATTCGACGCACACCGCGGCAGTACAGATCGAATTCGTCCTTCCAAACCATGCGCAGCCCCAAAATCCGTCTCGTCTTACTTCAGCCAAATCTCCTCCACCACCTTCAACATCATCTACAAACTCTGGATCCTCCTCGCCATCGACTCCCTCGCCGACGGCATGACCCCTTACTCCCTTATGAACTACTATGTAGACCAAAAATTTCACCTCTCGAAATCAACCCTCGGCGATATAACATCCGCGTCCATGTTCCTCTGCGCCGTGTCATCGATCTTTGCGGGCCCGTTGTCGAAACACATCGGGCTGATCAATACCATGGTGTTTACGCATTTGCCGTCTAGTATTGCGAGCGCGTTCATTCCATTGCCAGGGAGTGTGGGCTGGACAGTAGCGCTGTTACTATTTCGCGCGGCGCTGAATAGTATGGATCAAGCGCCACGAACAGCCTTTATAGCGGCCGTTGTGAAGCCTGAAGAACGCACCGGCGTAATGGGCATCACGGCTATGGTGCGCCAGCTAGCCATGAGCGTGGGACCTTCCATCACCGGAATACTTGCTGGTAACGATCGCTTCTGGGCTGCTTTTCTAGCGACGGGTATTTGTCGCGTTACGTACGATTTGGGGCTTTGGGTACTTTTTGTCGGGGTCAAGGTCGATGGGAGGAAGGAGGGGGCTCGTGCGGAGGACGGAGAGTGGGGGAGTGTAGACGAAGAGGCTTGGGATGGGTTGTTGAGTGGAAGTGAGGAGGAAAGCGAGGGTGGTGGGAGAAGAAGTAAAGACGAGGAAAGGGTACGGCGAGCCGTGTAGCTGGCAAGGACGTCGAAAAAACATTATCATCTTATTCTAGGGGTATAGTCTAAGCTGTATCGATCGTCTAAAAATTACACAAGTAACCATGAAAAGGTGGCAAAACAAGAGTCGTCAACCTCCTTCCCTACATTATCCAGTACGACCTCCACGACCTCCACGTCCTCCAGTACGACCTCCAGTACCATCATTCGTCTTCTTCTTTAAGGGCCGGGCCGGACACCCCAGCGACTTGGTCCCCACGGTAGGATAGCAAAGCCCATTCGACTTGCCCGTCTCCATCTCCCCAATCACGCTCTGCCCGCTGACCTGCTTGTTCTCCTGCGTCTCAGACACCCAGCACTGACCGGGACACGTATTGCACGATCCACCGTGGTTACAGGAACATTTAGGCAGACAAGCGAGGGGCGTGCGCTGTTGCCGTTCTCCTGGGCAAAGAACGCTAACGACTTTGCAGCGGCCCTTCCCGCCGTTGCACGTTTGGCCTGCTTTCGCTGTGGTAGGGCATTGTTTGATTACGCTGTCCCCGCGGGGTGTGCCGTCGGCGTCGCGGAGACCACCGTCGGGATCGATTTCGAATTGCACCTGTTCGATGACAGGGTTGTCTTGGGTAAGAGTTGGGCGTTCGGCTTCCGAGGCGGGAGGAGGAAGGGGGTTGGCGTTGTTTGTAGTGGAGAAGCCAGTGGAGCCTTCGACGCAGAGCGAGGGGTCGGCGACGGCGGCGGCGACATCGTGCCAGAGTCGGGTGAAGTTGTACACGTTTGCTAATGTGTAGTATATTCTACAGTCGGCGGCTTCGTATTTGAATTGCAGGGGCATGGTTTCACCTTTGCGTACTTGGTCGAGTAGGTTGACGCTGGCGTATTTGAGGTAGATGCCCGTGTCACGGATTCCGGGGACGGAGGCATTGACATCCTGCTCAATCCAGTCATCGATTTCGCGGGCGTCGCTGATGTCTTCGTCTAGCTGGTCGGCGCTGTAGATGCTTGCACCTCGATTTCCGCCGACGGCCTGCATGGGGCCGGTTTGGGGACGACCCCCTGCGACTACCGTCTTGACGCCAACGCGTGTCATCATTTCCACGAACAGAGAGCAAGCAGATGCACAGACTCCGTCGGTGAGAATTGTGATCTGTTCCGGGTTCCAATGGCGGCTGGTCAGAGGCCAATTTTCCTTCTCCTCCTCGATGTACATTATCGGAACCCATTGATCGAAAGCAGCTTGGTCGAAGATCCGGTTGCCCAAGTCGTACTGCTCAGTTTGACTGAATGTGTCATCATTGTCGTTGACGACTGTTGCATATTCTTCCCAGCTGGAGAAGTTCTTGCCCGTCGCAGCGTTGAGGCGGTTCGTGATAAGCCAGTCCTCGGCGCCCATTTGTTGCTTAAAAGCGAGTTCGTCGGGATCTGACTCATCCAGGACTTCCCAGAAATCGGTAGTCGCTGTGCCTAGGGCATTCGCGAGGGGAGTAATACGTCTTCGGCTTCCTGCGAAGGGCATCAAATCAGGGAAGAAGAGTTTGAAAGTGGTGTATGCTTGTAGAGTAAGACCGCCGCTGTTTCTCTGCAAGTCGATGATGACGTTCTCGAGTCCGGCTTCAGATGCGCTGGTGATAAACTCTCTGACGGCTTGCGAATAGTTCCCGACGGAGTCAGCAATGGAATTGAAACTTGGCAAACTCAAGACGCCAGTCGAGATGTCCTCGTAAAAGTAACCCGATACAATACCAAGAGAGTGTGGACCCAGATCAAACTGCGCAATATCTGGACGCTCCGGATACGCTTCGTAACTCACTTCTGACCAGTTACCAGGAGCTGCCTCCGGTTCCCCGGAGAACTCAGGGTCGATGATTCGATTGGGATCAAAGGAATCTGGTGTGTTTCCGAGGACGAAGTAGTTGTAGAAGTCGCCGCCGGTTGTGAGGGGTCCCGTGTAGTTCGCGACTTCGTTGTACACCGCGACCCAAATAGTCTCCCGCACAGTAGTGGTGTCGTCGGCGGTGTAGTTCTCGAAGTGCACGGTCAGGTTCTCTCCAGGGTAGAAGGTAGCGGCACCAGACCAGATGGTGTTGCCGAGCTGGACATCTAGGGCTGGAGAGGACATGAGGGCATTCCATTCTGCATGCGGCTCGACGTAACCCCACGCATTGAGGGCAGCGAACTTAGTTAGGTATTCGTTCACATCTTCGCCATTGATCGTCTTGATTGCCGATGGTGTCCAGCCTTCCTTCTGTGAATCGATAATATCACCTATACACGGTGTAAGCCCCGCACCGAAGAATCAGGAATTGCCCACTCACTAGTGAAGTAGATCTTGGGTGCTTCCTTGCCATCCACAGATACCGACACGATCTCGAACGGGCTGCCGAAAGAAAAGGCCGTCAACGCTCCTCCTGTAAGCGAGACGTGTCCATCGTGGAACGCGTATGTCAAGAGCTGGAAGTCGGCTTCAAAAGCATACTGGTTGCTGTAGAAGCCGGTGTCAATGCGTCTCTGGATCTCAGCGAGCTCTTCGTACACATCGACCTAGAGGAGGGGATACAAAGTCAGTAAAGCTCGATGGGTGAAAATCGGTGCACGTATGTTTCAGCCAAACAAATATCCTTTGCTAAGGATATTTACTTTTTGGCAACATATACACTCTGCACCATAGGGTTCCTTACCGCTGCCTGTTGGTATCCTTCAGGCGGGCTCTTCAGGTAGGCAAGCGTGGATTGAAACTGGACTGTCTCGTTCCAGTATTTGAGGAAACGTGTGGCAACAGCGGGGTTGAATGGCACGCTCTCGAGACATGCGTATGCATCCTTGGCCCAGAAGAGGTACGTGCCTGAGTGATGTTAGTTGTGTATGGTGGGAAAAGCGATGATGACTAAGACGGTCTGTGGGTCTTGGCGCCTCCCATCCCGTCTTTCATCACCAGCACTGAGGCATGGTCAACGCACTGTCAGGGGCATCCACGGCCGCGACAATATCGCCACACACGGTGGATATCGCTGGAGGCGCGCCTGCGGTTGGCGTTGGCTCCTGACGCTGGTCGAGCTTCTTGGGTAGTGACTGTAGCGAGCGGGCGAGACTGCAGCCCGCAAAGCAAAGAACGGCGGCTTTCTGGAACAACATCTCAAAGAACGAACGGCGGTCGCTTCAGCACACGACAAACACAACTCAACAAGCACTTCCATCGGGGTGCGCTCCCTACTTTTAAGCTTCATATTGAAGTATTCCCGCGGTCGTGGCTGTACGATTAATTAACACATCCAAGCTGAATGTAGCGGCGCCGACGCCGACGCAGCCGGGAGCTCGAAAATAGCGTTTCGCCCCCAGAATTGCCCCCTTGGGTTACGGCTCGTTGCCTGCCAAGGATGAAGGACACACGCATTGTCGCTTGGCGGCCAGGAGTTGACTTGGGTGCCTACACGCTACCGGCTGACCTAAGATGCTCCAGCGCTGAAGCTGTTCAAATGTTGCGTTCCACCCATGGATGACCAAACTACCCCGTACTCGCGGACCACGCCCGAGCATGGCAACCAGTCTCGATGAACGACCATGGACGCATCCAGCTTTGTCTGTCGCCCCCAGTCTCTCTTCGGACGTCTTCCCCGAGCTTTTCGAGTGGTTCTTTACGCATCCCGTCTTCGTGCGATGGCGTGGCGAGGGCATTGACTGGCAGTTGCACTGCGTCGGTGGTCCCGGCACTGGCAAGGTACGCTGACCGGAGCAATGGGTGGCTTAGACTGACCCGCACAGACCACTCTAGCTACTGCTGTCGCGAGCCACCTGGAGAGCTATTTTCGGCCCCATAGCTTGCCGGTGATCCATGTTCTGGTGCACGATGTGACTATCCACGAACTAGATTTTTTAGAGGACTTTTTAGTCGCCTTCTATCAGGGCCTAGGCAAGTGGGGAGTCTACGAGGATGCCGGTGCCGAAAAGGATTGTGACGAATATGTGTGGCTTCGATTCGACAAAGACGAAGGCAGCAGATTTCAGCATCGACTTTCCTTCCTTCGCAAGGCGATTTACAGCCGTCTTCAATCTCTTAAAGAGAAGTCACACGTCTTCTTGATCGTCGACGGCATTGATTGCTGCAGCGCTAGTTTGCGCTTCATGCTGGACGCGGAGCTTCTCGAGTTGCAAAAACGCCGTGTAAAGGTCTTGATTACCTCTCGGAATGCAATCTATGAGCACAGAGAAACGACGTGTGACCATATAAATCATATAGAAGGACCTGTAGAAGATCGCATCGACCAAGACGATACCATCGACGAAGACGACTCCATTGATGAAGACAACACCAGCGATGAAGGCGACACCAGCAAAGAGGACGATAACAACGATGAAGTCTCCATCGATTCCTCCGCTTGGACACCTCTCGAACTCTTCCTCAAATGCAGAACTTGCAAGAAGGTCCTCTGCTTCCCCTGCCACTCAGCTGGAAATATATGTGGGCAATGGTACGTAGCCTGTACTTGCTGTTTAGCAACGCGCACTGACGGATAGCAGTCAGACTAATGATGCATTATACGAGGACTACGACCACGTCAACATTTACGTTGGAACGACGGACGACGCGATGAAGAATTTCATCACTTGGAGCCTGGAGCGAGAGCATGGCGATCTGGGTCTCGGCAGCTCCGCTCGTAAACCACCTCTGTCGACCCTCGGCTTATCCTTCCGGAACCACCACCCTAGCAGGGCATTCGCCGTTGTTGATGAGATCCAAGACCGAGCTGACGGTCATATTGGGCTCGCTAAAGCAAGGCTGGACCTAGTTCATGATGCTCAGTCGGTGGAAGAAGTATTGCAGTACCGCTACCAGTTGCCCAGCAATATAGTCACCATGTACGAGGCTGCTGTTAAAGCGGTAGAAGCACAGAGCCCTGATCAGCGCGATCTTGGATTGAAAGCCATCGCGGCTGCTGGCCGCGATCTCGAAGGAATGACTATTTCGCGCATGCAAGAGTTACTTAACAACTCCATCACCATGAAAGCCCGTAGCGGCGAGGACATTGTCCATGCTGCGAAAGGCTTCCTCTTTGTCACCCCATTCGATGTCCCCCAGGTTATCGCGATCTTCCACGTAACTTTCTACCGCTTTGTCGAACAGAGATACAACGAGAGCCTTCACAGGGCTAATCTGGGACTGAAACGAGACAATACACAAAAGAAAACTTTCTCTTACCACGAGGCGCCGGTTGTTGAGAAATCCAGAGTTCGGTTCGAGCCATTGAACCTCTCGGAAGAGCCTGCAGAGATTACGCCTGATAGGTTGAAAAGGACTGTAACATCGATGCAGACGGTTGAAGAGGCACCAAGTCGAGCATACGTGTTGCGCAAGGGCACGCGTGTATGGCACTAATTCCGATTCCTGACTCCATGTATAGAAAAGCACACAAAATCGGCGGGTGTCTCAGTCCAACCAAAATTTGATCTCTTCCGGCTCCAGCAGTC
Organism: Darksidea phi; assembly: GCA_030770425.1. Taxonomy (NCBI): domain Eukaryota; kingdom Fungi; phylum Ascomycota; class Dothideomycetes; order Pleosporales; family Lentitheciaceae; genus Darksidea; species Darksidea phi. The sequence goes on along the minus strand of JASJFT010000162.1, from coordinate 69,343 downwards.
TCGCCCAGTCCCCATTGCTGATATGTTGAAACCTAAACGCCCCCGTTCGGTTGAAGCGCCCGTGACCGACCTCTTTCATTAGGATACCCATTCCTGACACGTCAAACTCCTTTGTCGCGACACGTTCTCTGGGCACTTCTTCAACATCCGAATCCCGCTCCTCGTCCTCCAATTCATACGGCTTCATGACATCCAGAGCATTGGGCTTGACATCCTGCTTCGCTGACAACACTACAAAGAACGGCTCCCGGTCCACCGGACTATCCGGCTTCGGAATAATATCCGGAAATGCTTCGATCTCAGTTCCCACGAATCCTTCGGGTCTAAGCAGCCACCCTTTCTGAGCAGGAGCTCGCACCAAGCGACCTCGACCCACATGCCCTGCTATGGGTAATGATGTGCTGTGGAACTTCGGTTCGTCATTCCTATCCACCATCCCCGTGATAACGTCTTTACCATGACCGTCCCTTTGTACCGAAGAGACTTTTTCAAGCTCTCTATACCGGGCATTCTGCTCCACAATGGTATCGCTGTTACCACGTCTTTGTATAGGAGATGATGCATCAGCAAGCCTGGGACGAGCGGAGGTGAGTGAGCGCTGGACTCCGATGAGATCAAATCTCAACGGTTGTCCAGAATGGTCCCTGGCGGTCCAGTGTGGTTTATTCGATTTTGACAACCGATCCGGCACTTCTATAGGACCATCCATGCTAGCCCACGACCAAGAGGGAAATTTCCGTCCCGTTGGAGTTGAGTCAGTAGGGCGTTCATGCCTTGTGCATTCAGCGACTCTCCATGTTAATTGATCTTCGAGATTTTGCTCCCACAGGCCCATACCGTACTCGTCGCCTAGACCGTCGCGGACCAATTTCGCGATCCCCCAGATCGCGATTAGTTTATCTCCACGGTTGGTCAGGGCACAGCTAGTGAATTTACGCACAGCCGATTTCCAGAATTCTAGAAGAGGGTCGTCGCTCGCTCCGGCCGATGGTTCGGTTTTCTCCTCGGGTTCTTGGAGGCGGCCGCGCCAGTGGCGGTCTGGTCGTGCTGGACCATCCATTGGTGGTGGGAGCCCAAATGGCAGGGACTCGCATGCACTTATAGTAGCGCAGTCCCAGAATATCTGTCGATTCGCAAAATGTAGGCTTCGTGGTGCTAGCATACGTTCTATGCATTCGTCAGTACATGAAGGTTCTCTTGTGGACTATGGGGCTTGCCTTGGAACACCCATCCACGGACATAGAGCTTCGTCTTCAGTAACTCGCTTTCGTACACGTCGCTGGCTGCAACTCTCCATGCTTTGTTGCCGAACATAGCCGACTCTTCCTCAGGACTAGGCTGATATCTCACCGGCGCGACATCTTCCGGCTCCCTTTCGCGAAACAAACCTCCCGTATCATCCGCCGAGTCCACAATGGCAATGTTGCAATAGCTGTTTCGATACACTTGATGCATCTTACCTCCCTCAGCTGTGAAATCACCTTCTGGGCCCTGAATAATGCACAAACTGTCAATCCAGATATACTCTATCTCCAAGAATCTTGCTACCTCGATAGCTTCCTGGAAATTCTTCGTCAGCATCTGCCACGGAACGCCTTCCCCGTCTATGTAATGCTTCTTCGTCTCCGGCGATAGACACGTGAATTTATTGGGGCCCCAGCAATGTGACAGTGTGGCGTAGGGGCTGCGGACAGGTGTTTTCGTCGTCTCGATAACTTTTATAGGGAATTGGGGTGGGCCGCTTATGTCGAGGAGACGCGTTGGGACAAACCGCGATGAGGGGGACTTGGCTTTGCGGCGTTTCATGCAACCGGTGTGTGTCTCGTCGCATGTTGAGAGCCATGACTTTATTTGCGCGCCGCCGTTTTTATAGGGGTTGGTAGAGCGGCCTAGCTGGGTGGGCGTGGGCCAGGGTCCAAGTTCTTCTTCCGGGAACAAGTAAAATGTTCGGGTTGGGAGGGTGGCTTCTTTCATGATGGTTCCTGGAGCAGACACCGTCTGAGATGGAGGTGGTGGTGGGATTGGGATCGGATGGAATGTCACGACGACTGTTTCCAAACTTTCTCTTATCCGGGATAGGGATCGGAGTGTCCAGCGATATATTGGCCCGTTGTGGTTCTGCAAACCCGGCAAGAATTCATTGATGTCGTGGAATAGCGTACTGCAGAAGAGGCAGCGTTCTTTCTTTTGCGCCTTTCCAGTTGCCTCATCGCTTGGGGGTATCGCTGTTGCGGGGACAGTCCACTCCCACCCCTCTTTCAGACACGCATAGCACCTATGATAATCCCATGACTCCGTACTCTTCAAGATACTTTCAATGCAATATTCGCACAACTGCATCTTGGCTTTCCTTTCTACTCTCAGTATTCCAGAACAGTACCCTAGGCTCTTGACTTCGAACGGGTCCAAGCTTCTCTGTCCGTCTACCTCTTCACACGATATGTAACCCAACCGAATCGAATATTTCGCGAACCATCAAATTTCCGCCTCGTCGAGCCCACACTCCACTTATGGTAATTACGGACACCGATGAACAAGAGCAATGCAACACGATGGAGGTGGGGCGCGCTTATCCCCTTTAGGATAATGGGCTCTTCATGCTTGCCAAGCCTCTTTTTTTTCTTGTCTCAGCCTCCCGCTAGGGATCCTTGTTCATCCCGTTGGCGTTGGCGGACACGAGATGGGTGCCTGAACTAGTGAGGGAGAGTTTGATAAAAGAGATGAGGTGGGAAGAGAGTTGCAGGAGAGTGCTAAAAATAGATGGAAATGGGACTTGTGATGATGGCGGGGCAGAGGAAACGAGGCACAGATTTGAAATTCTGCGCTAGGAAAACAACGCAGTTTCCGGTGAGATTGGTGTAATCAGCCAAAATCCATTCATGCCCTTGATGTGGCAGTAACTACCACATCATAATAACTAATCATATACGCTAAGTCATTCCTAGACTAGGCCAAAAGCCCTCAGTAAACGGCCCATGTGACTTCACAGCAACGAACACTTCACCTTCTCTTGCCTCTGGCGATCAAGCCACATGACATTGTCCAAATTTTATCTCGTTCATGTGAAGTTAAGTAGTAGATCTACAATAGGCTTCTAGTCTTCGGCGGCTTATTGGAATGCAGGCTGAGGGCTCAGCCTCATGCTAGCACCATGGTACCGTGCCCTAATCTATGATGAGTGCGCCCGATCCTTGATGAGGCAAACCCCGATCCTTGATGAGGGCGTCCTCATCCTTGATAGGGTAAACCCCTATCCTTGAGAAGGGCGCCCCTATCCTTGATTAGGGCAGCCTTATTAAGAGATCGACCAGGCGGAAAGGATGGAAATAACACCACGTTACTCAATCATGTTAGCCGTAACTCGGCCCAGGTTTGGGCGGGAGTCGGCCATAGGGACCTGGCGACCTTAAGACGGGTACTGGAATGTTTTGTTCGGTGAAGTTGGAAAATAATGCGGTTAGGCACCGGCTCCCAAGGGGTTGTGTAAGTCGGCCTGAGGGCAGGAATAGCTTCATCTGGGTTTGAGCTGAGAATTTGCTATGGAAATCTGGAGACCTTAAGGGGACGGATAATGGGGTGTTTTGTTTGGTGAAGTTGGAGAATTATGGGGTTGAGAATTGGTTCCCGGAGAGTTGTGTAAGGCCGCGACGTGTGGCTGTTGGCAGCTGCACTACGGATTCTGATGACGCTGGGTTCATGGGCGGGTATAATCTGGCTCCGTAGGCGTTAACTACGTACGAAATATACCGTAAGTAGATACCTAAAGATTTCAGCACCTGCTACACGATCTATAAACAATTGCCCTTTGTGAAATAAAGATGGAACGTGGTGGAGATAGTGGAACTGATAAAGGAGGAGAGTCTGGCGATGATAGCGGCTGTGATGCGACCGGCGGCCGCCACCAAAGTACCAAAACCATAATGCGAACTAGGTCTGGGTAAAGGGGGGGTTTCCACACCTATGTATTTCCGTCTTGATTATTTGTGCGTTGAGCGAAAGCAAGTGTCATCGAACAATTTAAGCTAGTTGGTAGCCTCTATTGAATGAAAGATTGACTCCAAGTCGTAATCGACCTCAAAACGCCAAGGTTTAAAAGTATCTTGAAATCCATCTCCAAGCATCCCAAAGTCATCGAAGTCTACCGTTTTCGAAGTTTCCGGTAAGCCACCGAGCGGAATGGCGAATAGGTCTGTAGTGGAATCGTCCATTTCCATTGAAGGTCTTATGCCCGCCGGTTGTGGTGGCTCCGGTTTATCAAAAATACTTTCTGAGCCGCTGTTGGAGCTTTTTGCAGTTATATGCCTATCAGATAAAGTCTCCATCGGTTCCCGTGAGAGCGAGATTACTCTTTCCTTGCACTGGCTGACGATGACCGGGAGTCGTTCACGGACTATGTCGATTATGTTGCCGAGGACGTCACCTAGCTCTTTCAATATTCCTTCCTCTAAAGCCAAGATGAGTAACTTCTCGAATTGGGCGCTCAGGCCGTATTGCTCATCTCGAATAAGTCAGTATTACCAAAATTAGTGGAAAGGGCAATCAGCGTACATGGTGACGGCACGTTTTTTTCATCCGGAAACAAGATGCGGTATAATGTGCTCCACTTCTCTTCAACCGTCATTGATTTGGTGAATGGTGAACGATTGAATCTCAGCTCTAGAAACTTTTGCGGGCTTATGCGGCGGTCATCAGGCTCGGGTCGTTTCTCGCAGACGACGTCTTGCCGAAAATGCTCGTCGATGACCCACACTTCTTGCCAGCATCTGGTACAGCGCAGTGGCTGCGTATGAACGCGTTTGAGGTGATCCCTAATTTAACTCTTAGCGCTACTTCGGCCATGACGAAAACTGTAGAAGAAAAGGCACTCTAGACGCACTTCAACTTCGCCATATCGGCAAAACCTTGCCCTCTACACGAAGCAAGAGGGTATTCTTCCGGACGCCACTGGTAGTATGGGCACTCCAATCTGCGCCGAGGCGCACCATCATCCGCGCCGACTTTCCACTTGCCTTTCTTACGTCTCTCATCATCACTATTTCCAGATGTATCATCTTCATCTTGACCACTTCGGCCTGCATAACGACTTCTCTTTTTAGTTGAATTCTTTCCCGACCGCCCCGAGTTGCTGCCTTCTCCATTAAAACTCGTACCCTTATGGCCTCTTGAGCTACTGCTACCACGACTAGAACCAGAGTCTTGTGCGACCTGCGTGATTTTGGAGAGTGTTTGTGAGAGAATATGTCGGACCACTATGGCCTGCAGCTTGGCTGCCGCGGTGCAAAGTGCTTCTTCTTCGTTGCAGATTTTTTGGGATGACAGAGATAGTAGTACGCCGTTGTTTGCTTGCAGTACGTTGGTTCTATGCACGCCTGGGATAGTCCAGGGCGGGCTCGGGATATAGTATGGAGTCCCGGAGGAAGGACGATAGACGAGGGGTGGTGGTGGTGATGGTGGTACTTGACGTGCTCTCCTGGCGCATTCGATTGGAAGCTCGTATACTTGTGACGCATAGAGATGTTCGGCGCTCTGTCTAAGCTTTAGATTCTCGAGCGCTCTTCGAGACGATTCTAGCGCATAGAGTTCCAGTACTTCGCATTCCTCTACCAATTTTGCCTTCCCTTTATCTATTGTTTTTGCGGTCGCCTTCGTTCGCTTTTTTCTGGCCCAGGGTCGCCATTTGGATTTCAACTTCTGATTGTTGTTCAAAAGCTCTGCACTGTGCTCTCTCTTTATCCTTAAGGGCACTGAGGTGCCAGCGTCGCTCTCGAATCGAGATGAAGGCGTAGATTGAGATGGAACATCCGTAGTACCGTCCTCGAATGACTTCGGCCATGAACTTGAGCTTTCTGGCTTCGTTCGCGACGACAATTGCAACTTGTCTGCCTTAGCGGAGGGAGTACCAGGTTCATCCCCGGATTGGAGCCAGTCGTGCGACTTGCCATCTGGGGAAGTTTTTTTGGGTAGATCCGCATTAATTTGTGGAGATTCGGAAGAGCCGATTGCTCTGCGGTATCGAGATGGCTCCTTCGACAAAATGGGCTTTGCCTGCTCACGTTCAAATGAAACTAGCTGCTTCAGTCCCCTCTTCGACCCTTCATGAATTTTGGTACGTCGGAAACCAAACATCGTTGCCGATCTTGCACTATAGAAGGCTGGCTGGCCAAATACACAAATTTTGCGACGTTTCGTTTAAGAAGATCGGGCTCATGAAAAAGATATCTAGTGCTTTAACGGCTGTGGAGTGCTGATGATGGTCGCAGTTAAGCAAGGAGGGAGTATTATATCATGTTTATCATGATCAGGCTGAACGCACTCATTGCGGATGCAGCACAGATGTGCGTTGTGCTGCGGGAGGCGGGAACGTAAGTGGCGGCGCGCGGCTTAGTTGCCCCGTATTCTTCACCAGCCGAGGATCCTGATCAGCGTGACGCCAGCTCGGCCCACCACATAAAACCTCAAAATACCAATAGATATCTCAGGCTGCCAATAGAAGTTTTAGGCGGCACGCGCTACGCCCTACCCTCGTAGTCGTATCGTAACGCCTTAGTGTCACGCCTACTTCTGCCGAGGGACTACTCATAAGGACCAGCGTGTGCTTTTGGCCTAGAATGGGCCAGAACGGCCTTGTAATGTAGAGATTAGGGCCTAGTAGCCTAGATTAGGCCTAATTAGTTTTACGTACCCTTGCTTAGGCCCGACGCAAGAGCTTGTCCACCATTGCGACCACCTCAAAGGCGCTGTCCTATATGCATCGCTCTATACCCTTTGTAGAAAACGCCGGCAGTACGTGCTCAAGCCTTAAGCATTACACGAGAAGGCTCGCTAACAATGCGGTGGGGTGCCTATGTCTCTTTGGGCGGTCTCTCCAAACGAGCTTCTGTCCTTGTTATCCTTTGTCTATGTGCAGAGAGATAAAGCGGTGCGGGCTATACATATGGTGAACATGTCAAACAGGTGCACGATGGCCTCGACGAAGGGGGCTCGCAGGGTGGACACAAACGTGGTGGACCGGGTTGGGGAGGGCTCCAACCAGATGGTAGAATGTCCAGGACTGGTCTCCAATGTGCCTTCTTCCAACAACCGGGGTTGTTTTGCGGCCATCAAACCATCTCCGATCGGTACTCGTGGTTGGCATCGGATCGCGTCTTCGCGTACGCTCGTGGACTGCTCGTTGTCTCAGGACTTCTGGAGGCGATCGTTTGAGAGGGACTTGGTGGAGTGCGCCGGAGACACGGCGCACCTTGAGACGTCTCGCGGAGGAAGTTCGGGTGAAGTGGCTGACAAGATGTTACAGCGAATGATGATGCGCTGCCACAATTGACGTCCCTACCTAATTCTCCTCCAGGTCACGCTCTGCCATGCCAGTTGAAGGGACGAGACCTTCAAAGCGCCCCTGAAGTCGACCAGTGTTATCAGCCAGTCTTGCCGCTTCAATAGGTCTTCTTCATAGCTCCGCGCATCGCCTCTCCGCATCTGTAGACCTACTGCGGGTCCGTGGGCTTCCCGGTGGTGGGTGTTCGCGGGTATTCACATGCTAGCACGTGAAATCTTCTACGTCATATACTCAACAACCTTAATACTTTATACTTACCCTCTCGCTCCTCCTTCGTAGTAATATAATAAGAACTATATAGTTCATACGACTAAGTAAGGCACCCTCCTAAACCCGATATAGGCTAGCCACTAAGCTTGATACTGAGCCTGATACTGAGCCTGATACTGAGATCGATATAGGCCGGCTACTAAGCTCGATATAGGCTAGCTACTAAGCTCGAGGGAAAGAAGAAGGGGAGACCGAGTATTATATATAGTATAGTTTAAATAGAGAATAGAGTTGATTTTAATTTTTATATTTTTCTACTTTTCAGATTTTTAGATTCTATAGTTCTTAAAAATAATAAATAAAAAAAGCTATAAAATATTAAATCTATTTTTTTTAAATTGTCTTATCCTTAATAAGGCTAAAAACGTACCTTTTGCCATAATTAAGGATGAGGGTAAAAAGAGGCTGTTTGCTCCTATCGAGGACGAGACAATTGTTCCATAGTGTTATCGGAATGCAGGCTGAGGGCTTAGCCTCATGCTAGGCTTCAGTTTGATATAAACGGAGACTCAAGCTTGATGCAAAGATACTTATCACAGTCTCCAAGTAGTGATCTCATAAGTGAGTAGGATAATATCTTTAGCGTTACGTACCTAAGAAATAATGCACGAAGCAGAGTCTATTACGCATAAAGTACCGACAAACCCGCAATCTCCAAGACAACGAGGCAGAGAAGCAGCAACGGCACCCAAATATTTAGAAACGAAACCAAAGCCGCAGCATGAGCGGTATTGAAGAACCATACCGCTCGCGACCGATTCCTTCAGGAACGAAATCCATCCGCGTACTCGACATTCTTGCTGTGCCAACATCCGCGCTAGATCGAAGGCAATCTCCGCGTCGTCGATCCGGAAGATGATCCATCCTTCACTGCGCTACCCTACGTCTGGGGTACGTTTGCTCCTGGACCACATCACATCTCTTGCAGCGGCACCGAAGTCAAGATCACGGAGAACGGCCACTCTGCATTGCGCCACTTGCGGGCAAAGCTTGGATCATTTACAATATGGGTGGATGCTCTCTGCATCAGTTAAGGGGACCTTATCGAGAGATCGCATTAGATTCCTTTGATGGGCGACGTGTATTCGAAAGCAGCTGAAGTTTTCATCTGGCTGGGAGAAGGCAATTATGGCACCGATAGGGCAATGTTTTGGTTAGGAACAGCTGGCTTTACAAAGTACTATTGAGATGGGACAAAAACAAGGTGCTGACTCAGGGTACATCCCCCCTGTTCGCAGCGTCCCGCTCTGTAGTGAAGTCGAGGTGGAGTTCGACGTATCCATTTCCATTGAAGGGTAAGTTCTTCCGACCGGGCATCTACCATTCTGTCGCTGATACCCGAAACGCTGTAGACCGGTTAAACACTCCTGGGTCGGGAAATTATACAACCTTTGGCAACCTTCGCGACCTCTGGATCGACCTTGGCTTGAACGTATATGGACTTATCAGGAGATAGTCCTCGCGATACATCCCATCATTGTGTGTGGTCACAGCCATCTCCCCTGGTTCCAGTTCAAACTCGGCATTATCTTTCTCACTTATGTGAGCCGACCACGCGAGATAATCAACCCCTGGAGCAGCATCATATTAACCAAGGAGAGTTTGATAGCGACGCCAGTATCTTGCCTAAACCATGCGAGCGACACATCAGTCGAAAACTATAAAGATTTTATTGTACGACTCATGTCGCACTACAAGTCTTTCGATGCTATCGGGTTAACTGCTGATCTTGCCGTTTCCGCAGTTGACGTGGTTGGGCAACCCCGATTCACCTCTCCCGTTAACGATTTTCGGACTTCCCGTTTCCACTATTATCTTTCCCATATTGTTTCCCAGAAGGGTGTTTCTCTCCTACTAGGTAGAGGTATTGGAAAATCACACTTGTAGCCTCTACTATTGCCGAGCGACCAACCCGAAAGACATGGTGTTCGGACTCTGGGCAATCCTCCGAAAACAGGTCGTGCTCAGCTTCCTCCTCCTCCCTATCTTGACACTAAGGGTACCATATATACCATATTTACTTGTCATTTCATCAGTATCAGGAAATCGCTACACCCACTACTACTAGCGGCTGCGTGCAACGTGCCCGGGGAGCCGTCCTGGGTTCCGGATTGGTCCGCCCACGACAAAGACGTTTGGGGCGATTTGGCAGCACTGGCCAGACGAAACGTCTTGCAAAGCTGGCTACGCCCGGTAGCCAAAGAGTCTCGAGAGACTTCACCTTTTTTCAAGCTCGAAACCTCAAGAAATGTTCTTACAATCCGTGTCCGTCGTCTGTGTACCGTCAGCGAATGTCAAAGATTTTACCCAACGACATCTGTGTCCAGGGAGGTAGAGAAAGAGATTCATATTTAAAATTTGGGCGCGGCCTTGAAGATGCGCGCTTTGCACAGAAAGGATAAGATGTTTGCCGACGCCTTTGACTACGAAATGTACGGTATCGCCAGACACGCTGGCATAAACCCCAAGCGGTACACGTACTGGGTGCAATTCTTAAGAGCAAACTGGAATCAAGGCGTGCAAAAAACTTTGTCTCTGCTCCAGAGCGCAAGGGTGATGCACTCTCGCTTCAATCCTGTTCTGTGGGCATCCAGGTTTCGGTTATTTTCCACCGCCCTAAAACGTGCCACTGTCGATAACTACGGCACCTATGCCGACATTCAGCGAACGCATATCGCAATCTGCAACATCCTAGCTCAGAGGAGGCGGACCGTGGTGTCGACATCGGAGGGAGTAGATGGAACGACCATTATGGGATTTGCGTCCCTAGATGTCGCAGTTGGCGACCAGATCACGGTCATAGAAGGTGTGCCTATGCCGCTGGTAGTTCGTCCGTGTCGATCCAAGCAAAGCCAAATTACCCTCATAAGTCCAGTTGTTTTTCACACAGCATGGACTGTGAGTGAGGAATCGCTTCGGCAGGAGGTTTGGAGATTCTGTGGGAAAACTGACGTCGAAGAGCTGGATATATACTGATAAAATTCCATTGCTTGTTAGCGATGTCACGCGCTTTGTCCATGGAATGGAGAGAATCCGGGTGTTGACGAAATTATTCTAGAGATTGCAGTTTCGGTATCAGATGTAGATTTACATGCGCGCTACATCAAATCGCGAGACCTGAGGGATGCAAAAAGAACAAGGCCATGCTTGATCATCCTGTGTCTATGGTATGCGTGTACCACCATTTTGACCTTACACAAGCGGACCCGCCAAGTGCGTTACTACCGAATCAACAATTTGCAACCCTAAAGATCGCAGTCCACAACCATCTGATCGTCTATTTGCCAGGATTGTACTTGGAATATCCAGTACCAGAGTTGTAGTACGTCGAGCCCTAGTTGCGTATCAGCAAGTCTTCCTAGCGGTTGCGTAACGTGTCTTACGTTCGGGTTGCTGTAGTAGTACGAGCCGTCGGTGTTGGAGTAGTGGTATGAGTTGCTGTTTGAGGCACTAGAGCCATAGTCGCGGACGCAGTAGTGGTTGCCCTATGCAATGTGTTATGGGACTGTCAAACAGCAAAGAGGATAACGAATAGGGGGTCGGGCGTACCTGGCTGTTCGTGCCCGAGCTGGTAGTGGTGTAGCCCCCGCTCCCAGAGTTGGTGGAACCGGAGCCGGAAGAGCTGGATGATCCTTTGGGCATGATGGCGAGATTGAGGTTGCTTGGACCGAAGTGTAGTTTTGAATACCTGGGGTCGAAGTTGAATGGCTGGATGCACGGCTGAGGAAGAACAAAGGAAAGCGGGAGTCTGGGAGTGAGCGCCCTCTTATGCTGGCTTTCGATGGTTGGCGCTTTCCCCTCTTTGGACGCCCAGCGACCTGTCACCGCAAACTAATGCGGCGCGACCGGCACGTGCGCCAGCCACATCGAAATCGAATCTCATGGGATGTCATAGCAACGGCGAAGGACGCGCTCCAATCTAATCTAGCAACTAAGGCACGGGTGACTGCATTTGGGCATGACGCGTCACTTGTTGTCAAAACAGAGTACCAAGGACGACGTCCGAGCCCAAGCTCTGCCCTGGCGATTCACGCTCGCGTTTCTCGTTTCGCGTAGTCACGTGAGGACTGGCTACATTTGGTAATTCATATCGATGTTAGGTCTGCTCTCGAAGGGAAGCCGATACTGCGACAAATGGCCGTTCCTCCCGCAGTGTACTGGCGCTTATTAAGATGGGTTAAGGGCAAGCTCAACTATGGCACTTCGTTTCCAAGACATTCAATGTCTCGCAGCCGACTAGATTATTCCACATATACTCACCTTGTTGATAGAGGATTAATACCTAGCCAAACTCTCGTTGATATCGGAAGGGCGGTAGTCCCACATCTATTCACCCTAGGTTCCTTTTTGGCCTTAGCGTCTCGCTTAGCTATAACATTTCTCTTAGCCTCACGACCCTAATACAATCTTGATTCCCTTTGCGTTCTCGGGACAGCAAAGCGCCATCGAAAGACTTGAGTCTAAGTGACAGACAGTACTCTAGAAGATAAGTATAGTTAAAAGTTATTACCCGCATAAGACTAACGGAGAAGTCCCGACTTGACATGTATGGTGCTAAGTCCATTCAATTTGAGGATAGAATAGACCATGATGAGGGCAAGCATGTCTCAGAATGCGTTATACGAAAGGCTTCTCCGTAAGCGTAGATAGGATTGAGGGCCAATTTCGTAGTCTAGCTGTCATACCTTCTCACAGAGTAGAAATAGTCAGCCTCAAGAGGCGAGACCTTGCAGCCGCGTTCTTACGGCATTTTTATGCGGTCATTTGTAGCTTACGGAACACATAACACTGCATATGATGGAGGTTATTTGTTTTGGATTTGCACAGTAGGAGTCTTTTGTAAGGTCCGCGCGAAACACGGTAGAAGTTTGTACAAAGTAGAGGCGCTATACCCACACTATACACATGATACTAGAGCTGTAGAGCTGTACACAGTACTATCGACCGGGTGAGAGGCCGATGAGACGATGTTTCGAACATGGACAGGCGGTTCGGAGACTCTAACAAGGGTAGCAAAGTGATGGAGATTACATTCTATCTCATCGATCAAACTTCAGAACGAGAGGAGAAACAACATTGTAGCCGTAGCGCTCTTAATGGTTTTGGAACCGCTCTAGTGACCCCAAATATATATGCTCTCGAAGTCTAGCTAAGCTACTCAGCTTGCCTCTAAACCTCCCTCTATTCCCTTTGACATGACCCTTACCGAACCCTACACTAGCCTTCAGAAACAACTTTGTCCTCTTTCAACGAGAAGCCCCTAATCTTTAACCTTACTTTCCATTTTTCGCTCCTTTGGCTGCAGTGACCACGCTGACATGCGCCGTTTGATAGATGAGCGAATGGAAGACGTTGGCATTGAGGGCAGTGTATGAACTGAGGAGATTGCTGCCGTCAAAGCAGTCTCCTCAACAAACTGCACTAGAGCAAGCACATCGGCCAATGTGCTGCAGGCCCCAAAACTCGCACGCACCATTCCAACTGGTGTTGGTACGTCGCACGCGTCTTGACCACACAGGCGTCCAGCTGCATGAAATTTCTGAATAACTTCGGCTGTCATACCCAGTGCATTGGCCATTCCACCAGGGTTGCAGAGACCCCCCGACCGGAGGTGGATCCTTGCAGCCATGGCGCGGTTTCCAAAGTCCACGGTTTGTAGCCATGTGCCGTCGCTATCCATCAGGTTAAACGCCACGGTAGCCCCTTGCGTTTTGCAATTGCCATAAGTTGATTTAGGGTCTTTGTAGATGTGGCAGACGGGTTGGCCGTTAGGATGCTGCAACGCGTTCAGGCGGTCATACAACTGCTTTGCGAGCCATGCTGTATGCTTTGAAACTTGCGAGAGCCCACCATACAAGTTCTTATGGACCTCAATGGCGCACTTCAACGCTAGAATGTTATGTGTAGCAGATGTACCATCCTCAACTCCATCACACAAGCGGCTGTTCTTGCGTGCGAACCACGGTTTGCTCACGGTTATCATAGCCGTCGTGCCGCCTCCGAAATATCGTCGATTGTCGAATACATGGGCGGCGGACTTGCGGACGATGAGGGCGCCGAGGTCGGGAAAGCCGAAGATCTTGTAAAACGAGAGGCTCAGAAAGTCTGGTGCCGTTGTGGGATCGCTAAGATCCAGCGGGCTGGTTGAGACAAATGCTGCCACGTCGAGAAGAACGTATTTACTTTCGTGCGGAGAAGTGGAACGAAGGCAGGCCGGCCATGAGAGGGGAAGTCGTCTACCGTTCATGTTAGATTGAGCGGGATATGCGAAAAGAGTCGGCCTCTTCTCCCCGCTGTACTCTGGCGAGCATCCCCCAGAATGGAGCCATTGCTCAGTCTCTTCGTCTGAAGCAAAGCAGTGGCTTGTGTTAGCCAGTTCTCTGACGCCCACTAGACTGGTATGGCAATCTCGATGGTAATAGTAGTCAAAGCCCTGCTCATGGCCTTGGAAGGCCTCGAGAACGAGTTTGATTGCGGCAGTGGCATTGGCAACGAAAACAACTTCGAAATGGTCCGGACTCGCATTGAAAAGATCGAGCACACTTCTCCGTGTGAAATCGACGATCTCTTGTGCAGCGCTCGGCGAGGAAGCTAAGGCTGAATGTGGATTAGCCACAAGAGTAGTCTGCAATTGCCTAGCGAAGGCATTGGTGAGTGCTTTCGATGGAAGTGTGGTCCCAGCATGGTCAAGGTAGGTCATCCCTGAGCAAATGATGAGTGTCTAGTTGGAAAGCGCGGGAAAGTAGGTGCGCACCGTTGAGCATTGGATATTGGACTTTCCGCATGGCTTCGACGTTGTTGTTGTAGCGCAACCGTTCACTCTCCTCGTCCAGAGTCCGATCGCTGACGCCGCAGCTTTTTTTCCATTGAAGCTTCATTCTGCGCTTTCGGGCAGGGCGATGATGTGATGGGCAGGCAGCAGCGGGGAGAAGACGTAAGGAAATGAGCGAGAAGGAGAGCTGAAGTAGCTCGTGCGGTCAAGGTGGTGACGATGAACAAGGGTACAATAACGGTGAAGGTATAAGTAACAATCGCAGGTTTTAAAACCATTGCGTAGCGCATTGAAGGAAAGAAAACTTTGGAAGTCCCTGATAAGGAAGTAGCGGGGGTAGTACCTTCCTTAGATCACTCGTGATCAGATAGGAAGATTAGGAAGGATCGCAAAAGCTACCGATTGTGTAGATAGCGCAGACGGCGGAGTTACCAAAAAATAATCTTAGGTGCGTAATTGACCTGGAAGTTCAAGCTTGGTGGCCCAAAAAACTTATACTCTTGGAGAGGTAATCACGTAATTTTTCCAATAACTTGATTGCATAGGTCGGTTGTGTGGACGCCTTATACGGGAGAGGTGATTAACATCTTTCAAGAGTCATCTCACCGGTAATCAAGAGCTACTGACCTTCTTTTTCCAGGAATTTCTTGGTGTATGGGCAAAAAATCGATTGGTGCCAATACCTTTCACTACGCGCATCGATGCGGTAAGCGCTTCTTCATTGAGCCCGATTCTCACGTAACATCACGTAACGCCACACACCTGCAGTTCGCCCCGGCTTTTCATTACCTCAGACAGTTATCCAATATTCCACTGGGAAGCTCACCGAGAAACTGCCTGAAATATTTTTATTGAATGTCACAAGTCGCCATCAGCGCGGCGAGTTTATTAAAACATAGGGAGGAGTGTCTGCAGATGCATGCTTGCATATGAGACATAATGCTATTGTATACTTACAGATGTTAGTGCTCAAAAGAACCTGCCCAGACCTCTGTTCATTCTGTTGTGCCCGATTTAAGAAAGATAATGTACGGATCGGGATTCGCAAGAATCATTAGGGTCGCAATTGGACACACCCTTCCTGGATTCGGTAAGCGGGGCGTACTGAGAACGGAATAGCATACCTTGATCTGCTGAAGATCTACTATGTCATATACGCCCCGCATCGAAAAGTCAGCCTTGCAGAGTAAGACTGACCGAAAATCTGTATCCTAGAGATCATTTGTACCTCTTCGCTTCGATAATCTCTTTGAGATTGTGGAATAGCCATCGCTCAAGACCCTCCCACCATATGTCATCCATTAGAACGCTCCTTAGGATAAGACACTATGTCGGTTTGGGAATTACTAAGTCTTGGAGAACTTTACCTGTTCGTCCATCCTTTCAGGGTGATGGAAAACGGGAGTTCGAAACTCTCCTTCATCTCTGCGGGCATGCGTGCGCGTTACCTTTATTGGTTTGGATTTGCATAGTGAGAGTTTCTTTTGTAAGGTCCGCACGAAACAGTAGCATTTTGTGAGCGTTACCTTTATAACCTTGAGTGAAATGCGTATTCATCAACTTCACGAATTACTCGGCTGATAAGTAACATAATGACTATTCCATGTCCGTAGCTTGTGCAACTGCATTATTCTTTGCATTATTACAGGCGATATTATCAAGAACCGGAATGCGCGGTTGAAAATTACCTCGAGTTTCCGGACTGAGATACCGGAGATACCCTCCGAGGACGAGGAAGAGGATATGGGGAACGAATGGGATGATAATATGTCAAGTGACGAGGAGTGTGACGAACACGTATAGTGGGGCAGAGGGGCAGCCTTGCTCCTCATCACGCACAAAGCAGTCTTTGGCAAGCAAGCCGTTGTGCAGAGTGTGACCGTTTTTTGCTCTGAGGATGACGATGTTGTCAATCTCCTGTTCACAGTTGCCGAGTATTACGACCAAGATCATGATCATTGGGACGATGATGGTGATGGGGTTGATGCGTATTGGGACTTGCCGCCAATTTGGAAGCATCAGACGCGGTAGTAATGAGAAGAGGCGTTATACTAGAGAGTGGAAGCTTCACTCCAATGCTTCAACTTGGTTACAGGGCGAGCCTTAATAAGTGAGGTGATAGATGCATAGGCAGCTAAAATTTGAAACTAGCCTGTCAAAACTGGAGTCAGTTCCATAAACGCCCTATCTAAAAGCGATCATCAAAAGCTAGTGTATATCAAGACTTGTACCAGAACTCACCAAGCCCATCCCATCCCATCCCATCCCATCCAAGAAACCCCTCCAAAGCCCACCCTGAACCTTTGCCAGACGCAGTACCTAGCCCTCATCCGAAACCAATGGCGTCTATGTCTAGAACGCTTCCTTTATCCTCAAGCACGTATCTGATTCATTGGGAAGGCATTGCACCTGGGCTTGCGAGTAGGTGGCATCGGTTAGGCATGACTTCGCATTGTGGTTGCTATCGAAGATTCAAACGTTGCGTAAAAAGTGACAGCGAGAGTGGCATGCTGGGAGTGCACGTAGAGTTGAGGCTACACCACACAATCCACGCAAAACGAGTGTGCCCACTCACCCACTTACTCGATAATTACAGACCACAGCCAGGACAGTGCTTAAAATGTTTGCGAAGCGTAAATGCACACAGCAACATTTAATATCTAACAAGCACGTCGATAAAGTGAAAACGCGACCCTCTCTAGCATACACGCCAAGAAATGAGCATCTATCGCTCTGGGTATCCCAAATGCAAAAGCGCAAAGGCCAAAAGAACGCTCCCAAGCGCCAGCCCCCATCTCGACACGGTCGAATGTTGAACATAGGAAAATGTGTAAAAAGTGATTGTGGGAATGAGCCGCCCTGGTACGCGTACAAGAAATACATTCCAAATGTCTCCAACTCTCTCCAACTTGTCCTGCTTTCTCCTACCCTAACACAGATATGGCATGCCTTTCAGTCATCCGGCGTATCGCTCCCGCTCGAACTGAAATACGACTGATCGATGCGCAGGATCCATTCTATTTTCTCACGCTCGGAGCGGGCGCGGAAGATATATGTGTTTGAGCGCGCGAAGACGGCCCACACTGTGTCCCCGATGCCTCCTCCGGCAGCACCATTGGCACTCGCACTTGTGAGCAATCGCGCAATCTGTGGCGAGTGGTCTACGCGTGCGTTGGTCAAGTTGATTGCATTGAGCTCGTCGCCTTCGGCGGAGTATATATGCAAATATGGCTTGCGAAGTTCGACGAAACGCCGTATCCAGCGTGTATTTGTGGGGTCCGGGGTGAGGAGGTATGAAGACTTGAGTAGGTCGGGGTTCTTGGGAACGAAACGGACGGTGGCGACAAGTGATGGTAATGAGCGTGATCGGTCTGGTGAGGGCGAGGGTGGTTGAGGAGCAAAGGCAGCACCGTTGGTTGGGGGCTCGAGATTTGTAGGGTTGAGTATAATTTCTGCCGGTGCTTTCTTCGTTTTCCAAAGGTCGATCATGCGCGTGAGAAGCTCCTTCTGTCTGTCGTCGAAGTTGCCTGTAAAGGCGGTAGACGGGAATGTCGTTAGAGCACGCGATGATAGGACAGAACGTGCTGTTTCTATTTCGCTAATGCGCTGCCGTCGCTTCTGTAGAGATAGATAGTCTCGAATCAGCGACACGCCACGAGGTGTCCAGCCGCTCAAGTTCTCTTCGCCCTTAATGTAGTCGTGCCGTGTGTTCATTCTCCACAGATCGGTCGCTCGTTTTACGCTCGTTGGCCGGATAGCGACGCTGAAGATGCCGACCGTAGAATGTATAACGCGTTGGGGCGTGAAGAAGCTCGAGAAGTTGAATAGCGAGGTTTGCCGGATGTATGTGCGTGAGCGTATGTGGAGGGATATATCGAGGGAAAAGACCATGGGTTCGGCAAGTTTGATGGATGTTACGTTGAAGAGAAGGGAGGCTTGTACGCGGTACTTTTCGGGTGTGGCGCGGTCAAGGAGGAGCGAATTATGCACAGAGGAGTCCCACTGGCCAATGAAAGTTACGTTGGTGGTACCGTCCGCGTTGGACTTTACGACAGGTGCGGAAACGAGCTTGACAGGAACCTCTCGTACGGGACTGCTGTCGAGTCCGAGAGATTTGCCGGAGCCGTCGATGAGGCGGATGCGCCCGACACGCATAGAGGTCACGTCTTGCCATTGCAACGTCTCACCACAGGTATGTGTCAGGTTGACGACGACCCGGCGTTGGAGACCTTGATGCAGTTGATATACGCCAGCGTCCATGACGCTGCTCTGAACAACCTCAACCGGTTGGTAGGTGCCGTCTTCGGACAGCTCTTGAACTTGGATTCGTGAAAAAATATCGTGCGTGTCTTCAGTGTAGAACTCTGACTCCGGTAGACGCGCTTTGCGTCGTTTCTGCTGGGGCTTCGGCGCTGAATCTCGCATGTCGTCCCAGCTTAGCAGTTTGTCAAGATGCGTTGATGTGACTTTTGCGAAGATGGACACTCGTAGAAAGGTCGTCCGCGGACTAGGGTATGGAAGGCTCATGCTATGCACACTCTCAAAGCGCACCGGTCCCTCATCAAAGTCTTTGATCATCTGCGTGGTAGTCGCACCACTTTCATCCGAGATGCCAGGAACGAAAAGTTGGGCATGCACCTGGGTACCCTCTCTTTCTGGGAATCCTATAAGATCGTGCATCACTACATTGAATTTCAACGTGGTCGACGGTGCTTCTGCGGATGAAGGCTCTAATGCAAGCCGAATAATACCAACTACGTTCGCGGTATAGGGCGATATAACGTCCAGAGAGAAGTCTTGTACCCTTGATTCAAACACAGCAGCTAGTGGAACGTCAACGTCTCCGATACGTGAAAATTCGGGCATGCATGGCTCATTGAACGGATTCTCCAAACTGAAATGCTGCAGATACTCGGGCCGGTCCATGTACTGGTGCACCTGGTGCATCATGCGCACGCGGAATCGGAGCTTTTGCAACGACCAGAGATGAACAACTTCGTTCTTGAAGTCAATCACGCGCACACCGACGCAGGGCTTTGGCGTACTTTCGAGAAAGTCATCATCTTCTCCCGGGATACCATTGAGAACGAGGTCATACGAAGAGGGGACGTTGTGGCCAACATCGACGATGCAAAACTGGAACACGACGTGCTTGTCCATCTGCTGGCTCATGACTTGCGCTTCCTTCAACGTAGCCGCATTTTGCAGCACCGTTTCTGCCATGGTGACGTATTTACGCTGTCGCCAAAGTCGGAAAACGCCCTTTGCCAGCTCGAGCTGCTTCTCAGTGGGCCCTGTTGACACTTCTCCGTTGGCCTCCGGCTCTGGTGGTGGGTCATGCCCAAGCTCCTTCAATTGGCGATGAAACGCTTCCTTCTGCTCTTGAAGCTGCTTCTGCATCTCCTCTTTTGCCTTTCGGAGGTTTTCTTCCATCTTCTCTTTCTCAGCCCTGATGTCTTCAACCTCGACATCCCCTTCCTCGGCGGACCTCAGTTTCGCACGGTAATGTTCCTTTTGTTGTTCCAATGACTCTTGCATGCCTTCCCGGACCTGCCGTAAGTTGTCATCCTCCTCGCCCGGCTGAGGGGTTGAAGGCATGGTTAAAGCAGTATCCAATGAGAAATTGTCGAGAGTCCCATTGGAGGCATACTTTTCGCGGACGGGATACGAGCTCACAGAATCCATATCTTCTTCGGTCTCGTATATCCGGCTTTCCGGTCGTGCCTTTCGCGTAGCACGCAGTTTCTGTAGGTCCTCAAAAATATTATCAAATTCTTCGTCAGATAACGAAGCCAGCTTTTGATCGGAACCCAAAAGCGCAGTTACGGCTTCTCTCCGAGCAAAGGACCAATCAGAATCTCGACCACGATTGAAGAAGGCAGGGGAAGCAGCACGTGGACTGTCGGAATCGAAGTCGGAATTGGTCACACTGACGGTGCTGTAGGATCTGTCGTGCCCGGGTCGCGGCGAAGGGGAGTTGAGCTGGCTCGCTGCAATTGAATGGCGAAGTAGACTGGTGCCCACAACTTCCGCACGTTCTGCTCGTGCCTCTTGCGGATTGTTGAAGCGGAAAATGTGGAAGTCGCCTAGGATGATGCGGAAGCCACTCCTCAATCGCTTGGGCTTGTCTATACGGATGCCGTTGACCATGACCCCAGCGTTCTCCTTGGGAATGACGGTTACCGCGCCATCAACGTTTTCAAATGTGCAGTGTTCGTGCATGATTTGCGAACCAGTAAGTCGTATGTCCGCTGTCTGGCCTTCGCTATCGACATTGCCAATGGTGGTCGTTCCAGGCTTCAGATTGTATACTAGACACTCTGCGAGAAGCGGGTCGTCGCTCAGATTGACCAAATGCGGCATCTTCTTAGGTGTCGACAAGCCAACGGAGCCCTTTTCAATGGTGATGCCCAATTCTTCCAAAGCTGCCTCACGCTCCTTCTGAATTTCTTCCGTCTTTTGTAACTTTTCTTCCCATGTTTGGTTCAGATCGGCGTACAGCTTCTCGGATTGATTGAGCTGTTCCACGATCTCGGCTTTCGACACTTTCTTCACCGTGCCGTCCGGTTGTGCGATCGACACGATCTGCTTCTCTAATGGCGTATCCGGGGCGTACTGCTCTTCCATCATACCCGGTGAACCTCCACCACTGAGCTTGGAGCGGAGCTGGGCCAGTTCTTCTTTCAGCTCTCTGATCATGCGCGCGTTCGGGTCCTCGTTGACCACAGCATGGTTCTTGATGCGCTTGGCAGAGTCGGCATAGCGCAGGGTTGATAGCGTCTCTTCGAAATTGATGTCGGCTGGCGAGATGGCGGCAATCATAGCAGTCAAACTGTTGCCTCCCAGCGAGTCTTTCAACAGCCATGTCAAGATGGAATCTCGATATGGCACTTGGGTCTTCTTCTTTCCGCTGGATAGATCCGCGAGCGCGGCAATGACACGACCAAGAGTAGATAGCGATCTATTGATCTCGGCACCTTCCTTCAACCGCGCACCTGTGGCTCCTGTAGACGTAGCCCTTTCTGAACCCGCCAAATCCACTAGACTGATCTTGGCTACCTTCTCCCCACTCATGCTGGTCTCGACGTCGTGGCGCTTTTGGGTGAGGGTCAGGGTGAAGACGGCGTGCGATCGAGAGGATGTTTCGTTCATGTTGGTCGCGGCAACGGTACGGGCCTTGTTTCCCTCGTCCATCAAATGCTCGATCTCGGAAAAGGAGCGCACCACCAGCTTGGCCAAATCCTCGACGTACGGACCCGTTGACGGATGCTCTCGCACTCTCAAGTTCCCCTTTGTGGACGGATTCAGGAGATCGCGTACACGCTCGTTGTAGATTTCTAGATACGATACTTCCACGGTACAGCTCAAGTTCTTGTCCGCCTGCATCTCGGCAATCTTCTCGAACATGTCCTGGCAAATCTTTGGAATGATACCATACTCCTGCCCATACCCCATCATCGAGTACGATTTTCCCGAACCCGTCTGGCCGTATGCGAAGATACAATTGTTGTAGCCGTCGAAAGCATTTTTGAGCAACGGCTTTCCGAGGTCTTCGTGTAGGTTGTCCTGGCCCGCATAGTTTGGCGCAGCGCGGTCAAAGGACCAGTAGGATTTGTCGAAGGCGAAGGTTTTGGCACCGTCGAGAGCGGCCTTGCCGGCCTTGCCTTTGACCTCGAAGCCGGCAGGAGGCGTGAGGGTCGTCTGGTCGCCATCCATGCGGACAATACATTGTGCCTTGCGATCGATTTCTCTGCCGTTAAACGGCCTGCACCTCACCACCACTTTGATGTTCCCCCCTCCTGACGCCATGGTGCCGGTGTTACTCGGTTGGAACGGTGAGGACGGGTACGTGACAGCGCGGAATAGCAATTAGGGACACGCTTTCGGTTCGGGGGGCCTCATGGCACGTCGAGGGGATACCGAGGAGGGTGTACGGGGCTCAGGAGGCGGGCGGATGGGATTGTTGTTGAATCGCGGATGCTGGCCAACTTTCGAGATTGCATATTACGCGACCGTGAACCCCGGCCTGGCGGTGGAGCAGGGGTTGGCACGTGCGGGACCCTGCTTTCGGAACCGTTCCTGTCGCATCACCGTCAAAAGAAACTTTTGATGTGAAACACCCACCACGTCTACCTGCATCCAGAAATAAACAGCCGTTATAGGTGCATTCCATGTCGGCGCAAGACATGTTCGCCCCGCCCGTCAACCGCGCCATGAAGGTGCTGGACCGTTCCTTCTTCCAAAAAACTATTCCGACCGCCGCCGCCCGCATCTTCAACACCAAGGACATCTCGCGCTGTCGCAACGAGCTGGACAAGAGCAACGATGCACTCAAGAACCGCATAGCACCCATCAGGCCGGACCCCGACCATGCACGTGCGCAGAAAGGCGGAAAGTGTCTGCTGTTGCGACCAGAGATAGTTCCGAGTGGTACGACTCATCCCCCACGCGACAGCGAAAAATGCTGAGTCTGAACACTAGGCAGATAGGAACACATGGAGCACCAAACTCCAAGAGCTCGAGCAGAACGGCACCATCGGCGTCATTCCGTACCAGCTGCACCTCGACTACGACTACTTTACGTACGCTGAAGTCACAGCGGCCATCATCCCGCCGCCCGAGAAAATCAACGACGATGAGCTGCCCACGGGCTTTACACAGACCGGTCATGTCGCGCATCTTAACCTCCGTGAGCGATACCTGCCATATAAACACATCATAGGGGAAGTTCTTGTCGACAAGACCCCCTTGATCCACACCGTCATCAACAAACTAGACGACGTAGGCACCGAGAACGCATACCGCACCTTCCAATACGAGGTCCTGCACGGCCCGGACGATATGAACGTCACGGTTAACGAGCAGGGTTGTACATTCAAGTTCGACTTTGCGAAGGTATACTGGAACACACGGCTGCACACTGAGCACGAGCGGTTATGCGGCATGTTCAAGGAGGGAGACGCGATATGCGACGTCATGGCTGGTGTAGGTCCCTTTACCATACCAGCAGGAAAGAAGAAATGCTTTGTATACGCCAATGACCTCAACCCAGAGAGCTACAAATATCTCGTTGAAAACGTCAAGACGAATAAAGTAGGCGACTTCGTCCGCCCCTTCAACACCGACGGCCACGACTTCATCCGCAGCGCAACCGCCGAACTCCTCAAAGCAAACCACACCATCCCAATCTACCCAAAACCAAGAAAGACCTCACGAAGCGAGCCGAAACCTACCGAACCTCCCAAGCCCCTGAAAACCCTGATACAACCGCACATCTTTGCCCACTACGTCATGAACCTCCCCGCCTCCGCCATAACCTTCCTCCCCTCCTTCATCGGCCTATATACGCGCATTCCCGACCTGCCCGGCCCCGAGATCCGCAAGCTCTTTGCGCCGCATACCGACACGCAGCTTCCCATGATCCACGTCCACTGCTTCAATACTAAGAGTGATGACAATATCGCCGAGACAAAGAACATATGCGAGGAGATTAGCAGGCAGTTGGGTCATGAGATCACCCCCGAGATGCCGGATTTGATGGTACATGATGTGAGAGACGTAGCGCCGAAGAAGCGGATGTTCTGTGCAAGCTTTAGGCTACCGGAGGAGGTCGCTTTTAGGGAGGTGTAAGTGCTTGTACACTAGTAGGTGTTCTCGGCTATGCTATTGGTATGCATTCAGCGCTGTGTAAGGTCTTGGATACAACATTCGGATATGCTATCTAGAAAGATTGTAGGCCCCGTGCATGGGAAAGAGATAGTCATTTCAAAGATATCTTCACTCTCTTAGAAATCACTATGCACTTACCCACTCTCACTAGATGATGGTAATGCATCACCAGACAGTTTCGTAAACCCTTAGGCCTACATCCTCGTTCGAATCTTCCGCCTCATTCACTTTGCAGCTACCGTCTTTCCGTCCTCATACTTCCCAGTATAGCAGCATCCCACCACATCATCCCCACCTCACACTCACACCACCGTCACTACTCCCACCACCCCAACCCTCCCCATCAGCCTTCTCATCACCCCACCCCTTCCCTCCCCAACCCCCTTCGTCCCCTTGCATCTCCCTCTCCCGCATACCCTTCCTCCTCGGCCCACCACCACGCTTCCCCTTCACACTAGCGTCCCTAGAATGTCTCTCCACCCAATCCTTCGTCCTCCTCATACCCACGACCTCCGTCTTCGTCTCCTTACCCTCCCTCATCCTCGCCTCTTTCTCAGCAAGCTTCGTTTGCAGTTCAAGAAGGCTGTCGATGAGGGCGTTTTGCGGGAGTTTCCTGAGCTGGTCTTTCGTCGCTGGGGGCGTGGTCTGAGTGACAGGTGGAAGGGGCTCGATGGGGACGACGGGTTTTTCTGGGATGGGTATGTCGAGGAGCTTTTTTAGGATGGCGCGGGAGCGGTATTTGAAGCGGAAGACTGCGTACTGTACGCAATATAGTCAGTATGGATGTAGGAAAAAGGAAGATGGCGATGGGGTGCGCTCACCGGCCTGTCAAGCGGATCGATATACTCTGGTCGCCCTACATAGTGTTCATATTTCATGCCCTTACCCGCTCTGACTTGGTGCTCGATGCCCTTCTCCTCCGCGATGTCTTTGCTGATCCTGTACAGCGGCTCGGCGGGTAGAGTAGCTCCATGGATCATGGAGCTGGAGTGCAGCTTATCGGAAGGTGGGGGCGGGAATCGCCAGTGTTTCTTTGGAGTGGCGTCGGCTGCGGTAGAGGGCGTGTGGTTCTGGCGATATTTAGATAGGCGAGATTTGTGGGGGTTGGAACCTCTCTGTGGGAAGGTGGTCAAGGCATTCCATTCGTTTCCGTCATCTTTGCTGTCATCGTTCTTCCAACCGTTCGCCGTAGCCCTGAGATCCCATCTAGAAGCGTCCCAGCCGTCCTCCTTGTTGCCCCACCCGCGTTCAGAAGCATGATGATCCTTGGGCTTCTCATGCTTGTCCCAGTCATTCAGATCTTCTACCCAGTGACTGCTTTTGGTATGTCCCGCCCGACCGTTAGCCTCGGGGTCGCTCCATTCATCGTTGACGGTCCCAATGATTTTTGACGTTCTAGGTCTAGGATGGTTGCCATTATGACCCCACGAATATTGATTGGTGTGGGCGGAGGAAGCTCGTCTGCTTCTGGATTGTTCTCCCCAGTCAGCGGTTCGAACGCCTCTCTGCGTCATTTTAGGAAAGAGAGCCTCGCAGTTAGAGTATGGTCCTGGTGCTCCCTCTCGATCGAACCCCGGTGGTGGAGGAACATGCGTAGGGGGTGCTTCTTCCCACGCATTAGGGGTCTGTGGGCGCACATTATGAGAGACACTACTCCAAGGCGACACTGTCGCCCGTGGAGCCGCTGCCGAGATACTCGAAGAAGGTCGCACAGTGGTGTTCGAAGACCATGAGCTATCTGTGTCGGATTGAGCGTCGACGTAAGTCCAGCCATCCTTGTCCATCTCGGACTCCCAAGCTGACTCTTGCGGTCGAGACTTCACCGACTGATGCGACTTGGGAGTTTTCCAGCAACTTGAGCGAGCCGACCGAATAGTGGATGATTTTGCCCGCGACGTCGCATCGCCTAAGGCAGTACGAGTCTCACTGCGTCGTCGCTGATGAGACGAGCCACCCCAGCCGCCGTTCTCTCGCTTCGTTTCCCAGGTACTATCTGAGTCCCACGAGTCTAGGTTGTCTTGAGGTGAGTCCCAACCGTTAACACCGGGTATCACGGGTGGTGCCACAGATTTTGCAGACTGGCCCCAGCTAATGTGGGTTGCAGCTCTCGTTGGACCAGTTTGCGCTCCCCAACGAGTGCCTTGGAACTCTGAAACCATGCTATTATTCCCAGCAGGTATTCCTGCGCCCACGACAGAACAGTCAGGCTGTATTTTGGGTCCGAATGGAGAAGATGGCCATGCCCCGGGAAGCTCGTGAGAAGCTTGTGTTGGAGCCATGCTTTGCCCGAATAAAGACCCGCCCTGACGCTGTACCTCTGCAACCCCTTGCTTGACCGCCTTTGTTAACAACTGATCAAGCATGTTCGGATCAAAGCCTTGGGCGTGACCTCCTGTAGCGCTTTGTGCCGGAGCGGCGACGGAGCCTGTTTTTGTGCGATGTGGTATGGGTCCGCTCCCGTACTGGAAGGGTAGTGGAGGGTTTCTAGTGCGAGCATCGGATCCAGAGTGCCAGTATGTTGAGGGAGCTGGTGTTGGCTGACGACCTGATCGTGTGGCATGCCGATTTTCGTCATGGCTATGCTGAGCCTTCGCGAAGTATGACTGGGGTGAGAGCGGAGGGGGAAGACCATAGTGGCTCGCTGCAGGTTGGACGGGAGTGCCGTGCCCTGCAGCTGGCCGTCCGCGCGGTTGACCCCATTCACGATCATCGTAATATGGCCCGTTAAAGCTACTCCAGTGCCCATCAAGTCCAAAAGGATGGTTTGGCTCGTCGTTCGCGCCATCCATATTCATATTATTGGCTTTGGCCTTGTTAGAAGTTTGCATTGCAGTTTTGGCACTTCGTGGTCCTGCACAGCGTAGGACAACGACTTCGATGCAGCCAATGTTCTCTAATACGTTAGGAGAGCAATTGTTAGGCGCTCCGTTGGCATTCCCTGCTAGGAGTGAGTAGTTGCGCCCTAGCAAAGCTGGGTACGGCTCACCGATGTTTAGCTTCTCGAACCTCCAATCTCGTGCGATCATGGTGCCATCCTTCTGCTTCTCCTCCTTTTGGCGGACACAAAAGTCGACTAGAGCCTTCCGGTCTGGTGGCTTCCGAAATTTCAGATTCTGGCGGTTTCGGTTGCATTGGTAGACGCCGTCAATGAAGACATATATTGCCAGGCCGGGAGCGATGAAATTACTTGAGTTCAGACGGACCGCGAACGGTTGCGGATTGCTCGGTACCGCGACGAAGGTCTCCACACAGCCATCGCTGTAGCATGTCTCGAATTCTTGCAACTTTTTGTTCGTTCCCGGTAGCTCAATGAAGCAGTGGAGATCTTTGAGAGAGGGCATCGTGCTGCTTGTTGGCTAGATAGATGGCGTATATTGCAAACCTTGGGGAGGAATGCAGCGCGAAAGGATCTTCAGAGAGGGTAATGCGCAGTTGATAGAGATGATACTTTTCAAGAGCGAATGCGGCAAATAGTAGAGGCTGTTGGTGTGACGACTTGTGGGGGTGGAACGAGCGCTACCGCGCAGGTAAAGGCTTGATATCGAACCTTATGCCAATGACGTAAGATCAAAGATTTCCTTGAGATCTTTAAATAGTAGTTTTTGGTCGGATTCCATATGCAGCAGAAGTCCCATTCCACCAAGCGCACCCCATGTCCGCCGCTCTCGGCCCCTAGTCCACCGTACCTGCTCCCTTCACATTTTGACATCTTTCTAATTGGCTATCCAGGTCGATCGGGACATATAAGTAATCATTCGCCACATATGTAGTGGACATGTCGCAGCACTGCTGGCACAAACAATCGAGAGATTTATCCGGAGCGATAGCATCGCTGTCGCAAACGCTGGGTGGGGCAGGGCAACGCGAATCGCAACTTCCGCATCGACACGTATAGGAGCAAGGTCATTTATGGCGAAGAGTAACAAATTCCGCCGAGCATGAATGAAGGTTTGATGATGAAGATTGACGGACCGCAGACGACGTTCGATCAAAGGCGAACCGTGCCAGTGACTTGGATCTTCGCTAATCCTGCGTGCACAATGAGGAGGAAATATGGCACAAAGTTTAGGGTTTATGTATACGAGTCGACGAGTTTCCAAGTCCTTTTTCAACTTCTATTGTCTATTCATTCCCTAGCTGTCAACTTTCGATCCTTGCGCACACTTAGTCTATCTTTGTAGCTCCTAAGCGTAGAGCATTTGCGTCCAACTGATGATACCATTGACTTTGGAGAACGTTGGCCACGGTGGATTGCCAATTTGCACTACGTCAGTTGAGCGCACGCAAATTCGCCGCCGTGACCATTGCAACAGTTAGTGCGACCTTCACCCCAACCGAGAACGGGTGCAAAAGTTCCCGGGGGCACATCTGTTTCCCCAAAAAAAAAAACTAATATCATCTCATCGCTAAAGGCACTCTGTCGCTCCAAATCTCCAATCACGGCACTTGTTCGCCACATTATGAACTATGGCACCTGGGATGGCCACACCGTAAGCTTCCAACTGACCTTTGTCTCTCATACATATACGAGTAGTAAACAACAAATATACTACTGACCCTGCAAAAACATTCGACTAGCCAGGTCTTGGACAGGGAGGACAGGGAGAGACATTTAACTATTAGACTAAGTTCGTCTGCACCTAGACCATATAGACAGACATATAACTCAAACATATAAATAGGGTACAGGCGTCATGTGTATCCTGCCTGTAAGGCATACCCGCAAGCTGGCGAAGGTACTCGTGTCCAGACCGTACAAGCTCTCCAACAAGTCGAGCACCGCGTCGCAACAGTTGCGAACCTCATCAATTACAACGCCGGAAACGTAGTTCCTCTCATTGTGAAAGATCTATCGACCCTCGCCGCTGAGCACGAGCTACGTTTGTTGCCTAGACTGTATGAGAAATTAGACATCCTTCCTGTTTTGGTTTCCACACACTTGTGGCGAAGGCGAGGACTAATCTAAACTGTACGCAGTGATTACTTCACAACGAATTACGAGCACCCCACCATGGAAGAATGCAAGGCCATAGTACACCATAAGATCGAACGATATCAACATCAATATGCGCATGAACTGGCCTCAACAACAAGGTCAACATCGTTATTACATGGGACTGTCCAGAGGTTCTGGCAGAAGCCGCCACCCGATGGGGTACTTCAGAGGGGGAAGCTGCGGTTAATGCAGCCGTACGTATGATATCTAGTTACTAGTCAACTCAGTAATACTGCAACGGTACGCTTGCTCTTACGAGTGCCTCCAATGGGACCTCATGCACGCCAACGAGAGGGAAGCCGACGATTCAAAGGACTCAGTTCCAGGCGGGTGTTGACGTCCTGCACGGGGAAGACAAGAGGATTCCCCTCAAACCTCCAGCTCGAAAGGACGGCTTCTATTCTTGCGTTTTCCACGACTTGCTACGGCAACTTCTAAACCTATCTCCGCTGTGTGGGGTCAAACTCGAAGTCGTCATTGCGCCGAAGTCAATGACGCTTGAAGAGGAGATGGAGATTTCGGAATGTAACGCGGCTTGAGGCCGCATGGAGGAGAGTATCGAGATCCGAGAAGTGCGAGAGAAGGAGGAGGCGGAGAATAAAGCGAGGCGCACTGCTAAGGTGGAGTACCAAGAACGTCAAGCTACGACTTACGCCAAAGTCGTCGAAACCGGTCGCAACCGATTCTGAGATGTGAAAATTCACGTTGAGCAGGGGGTTTGCGCTCTTAGATGATTGTGTGCGGCTTGGGACAGGGTTGAGTTCTCCTTGCAATGCTTTGTACACGTTAGGTGACGACGATTCGTTGGTTGTCAATGCCCACCCTATCGTTTTACGTAGCGTAACTAAAATACTTGTAAGAAAGACTACTCTAGGGAGTGAGTGATGGCACTAAAACTCCCCACCGCCATGCAAGTCACGGTGCTTACTAGTGTATAAGAATATCTCAATGAAACTTGCAACTCATGTAGTTAGATTTCATGCTACGCTTTGGTTCGTATGATGTGTATTACCTTACGAGTGACTTGTTATATGAACACATATTTTTCATTCATTGGTTGACGCAAAACTTTGGACTTTTCCCGTATAGCGAAGATTCAT
The DNA here is from genome assembly GCA_030770425.1 of Darksidea phi. Taxonomy (NCBI): domain Eukaryota; kingdom Fungi; phylum Ascomycota; class Dothideomycetes; order Pleosporales; family Lentitheciaceae; genus Darksidea; species Darksidea phi. The sequence goes on along the minus strand of JASJFT010000162.1, from coordinate 39,203 downwards.
ACGCCAGTGGCAAACCCATGTCACCGGCATCCCTATGATCTCCGCATCCGTAAGTACAATTGTGACACAGTTAGTTGTCACAACCGCCATCTACCATATGAATATATTGTGCGCATCTATGCGGCGGCGAATTGGCCGTCCTCGCCGTCATTGAGGTAAGCACCTTCATAAAGTTAGCACTTCTATCATATAAGGTAAGATAGCTTAGGAAGCACTTACCAATGAAAGCCTCGTCAACAACACCGGCATAAACTGTATCCTTCAAAGCGCACAATCCTTGCTCGGTATTTGCATCTTGTTTGAAGGCGGTAGCCACGCACCCGTCCGTATTCCTGCAGCTGTCTATGCAGCCTGAGAGACTCGTCGTATTAAAGCTCTGCACTTCGTCGGGCATGTTAGTGCCTAGGACTCCGCGACCGCAGCGAATGGTGAATCTATTTGGGGTGATGCAGCCGGTGTTGGCGCCGCTAGAAGAGCAGTAGGTGTCGAAATTGGCGGGGCAGGAGTCAAGGATGGGGAACGCCTTGATGCCCATGGTCTCTAGAAGATCATCGTGATCCATGCCGAAGGATTTCTCTAGCTCGCCAATGCTGGTGCTGAGAAGCAGGTTAGCTTTCGGATGATCATGTGTAATATCAGCGAAAGGACGTACGTTGAGCCGGAGGCAAGGCCACCAGTCATATAGCAGGCACCCCCAGCAAAGCGAGAGCCAATGCAGCCAGTCGTACCCGCGCATGTCTGTAAGCATGCATCCGGGGAAGCTACCTACATCCAAGTTAGCAAATACCTATAAGAGGAACGTTCTTTTCGGTTGTTCCAACCACATACCTTGACGACCTGGAAGTCCTTCACGTACACATCGAGGGAAGGAACTGAGACAAATTGATGCCCATTTTTCGTCGTCCACAAACACGTGATGTCATTGGGATGAGTATAGTTGCATGGGGGCAAGGACAGCTCGATGTCGCGTGGATTTCGGCACTTGCCGGTCTTGTCGCAACCAATCTTGACCATGATGCCAACGAAGATTCCGACTGAAACAGCGTTCAAGACGTGCATCAACGGAGCCGGAAGGGATGGACCGCTACCCATTCTGAAGAAGTGATGAGAGGCTGACTAGTGGTTAGTTACTATAGCCAGAAGAGTGAGGGCTCGGATATCAACCTAGTGTAAAGGTAACGTGTGTAAACCTCGGTAGTAGGGAGTAGTAGAGATGCTGTTTGATATCGAACTGAGGTCCCTCGGTGCTGGATTATATACTGTTTGCGGCAAATGACGAACACTGGCAAAGGGAACATAGGCCATGTCATTCTCAAAGACCGAACAGGTGACTTAAAGTTGTAGCCCATTCCGTAAAGTCAGCTGCAGCACGATGGTATTCGATTGGGTAACTTTCTCCCGAAACCGCTGTGCTTATAGAACAAGGCGCGAATGGACTATTTACTACCCATATGAAGCCACCGGCCAACAGGCTACCAATACAATGAGGCAAGGTCGAACCGAGCCAGGTTTAACTGTGATCGGGAACCATCCTGTGAGCTAAATTCGAGGCGTTTTCTAGGTTGCTTGTCCATAGTATCTCCAAGGCGACGTTATTCAAACAAAGCTAGATTTGAGTGCAAAATTTATCACCTCTGTGCAAAATCCCGCTTCAGATCTATAGGACTCCTCCTCGCATCAAATACAACCCAACAGCCGAGTCAAAGCTGTATGATATGGCCGGTCAACCATTCTACAATCGCGGATAGTTTCTGTATGTATGTGAAGGCTGCCTAAACTTTCTGACTGGAGTCACAGTTGACGTTGAAAAATATAACCTACTCTTCCCCCCCTCAAATATTTAAAGCCAAAGCCCAATTCCTGAAATGATGTTTGCGCTAATCTGGCAAGGCGACAATAATTTAGATTGACCGGAAATCATCAACCAGAATGTCTCAGAACTAGATCAATATATCCTAGACCTAGAAAACCATATATTATGGCTATTTTTTAATTTAGACTTCTTAGTAATTGTAAGCCCTAGTAGCCCATCACTAAATTAAACGGGGGCTCCATAGTGTTGTCCGGTCCGCACTGTAAAACTCGGGACTAAATCACTTCACAATCTTTCGACATTTTCATATTTGTCAAAACAGGCGTGGTAATCTATACTCTCTGTATGAAAAGTGTGAGCTGAAAGCTGTCAAGTCCGCGAACAGGGAAGTCTGAAAGCATGAGGTAATCGCAGTGCATCGTGAAACCGATCAATGCAAGTACCGGGAGATCCAAGTCATTGGGATTATTGAAGCTCCTATCTTCCTGCGTAGCGTTTGGCGCGTACTAAAATATTCCTTAGGCTGGCGGCGCTTGAGTTGTGCTTCCCTACTTATCCGATTTACTATTACGGTGTAAATGCATTGTGGTACTGCTAAAGCTTTTTGGAAATGAATGTACGTCTTTCTCGCGGAATGGCATGATTAGGACAGGTTAAGGAACTATAAGCTGCCGCATTTAGCATGTACAAAATACCAAAGATCCTCACGTACAGGGTCGCAGATAGGCTATGCTACGGTTTCAACAACCGAGCGTGTGACCCATATTTCAATCGTGGTCTCTGCGGCTGAAAATATCGCCTCGTTGTTTCGCCGGATCTGTCAATGGGGTCGCTTTTGGCACATGTCCCAGTAATATATAGATCGTCCTCCGCCGTGATTGGGGGAGCTCCCTAGCCTGGCGACCCGGGCAATTACCGTGCAGATGCCGGAATCGGAAATGCCACGCGAGGTGCATCTTAAACTCCCCGCAGGCACTTATAACGACTTCTTTTTGTTCACTAGCAACACGAAAATTCTGTTTACTTTAACGCAAACCAATCGATGTGGTGGGAACGTACGGACGAACCAAACCCGAGACTATCGATGGTTTTCTATGACGGAAGTCTGTAAGGCTGAAGAATGTGAGTCGTTTACGAAAAGAAGCCGGGATAATTGCTGCTGTGTGGCGTTGAAACGAAATCTTCCCCGCAATAATCGCCAATGAATCATGCAGCTCGGGCACGTCTCTAAGCCCCATCAAAACTTTGATATCCGTTGCGTACGCCATGAAGTTGTGAGCCCGGCGAACTTCCAAAATTCACCCACAAGCGCCGCGCTCCTCGTTGCAAGGTTTTTGGCCTCTGCGGACCTTTATATACCTATCTTTCCCTTCATTTTCCATATTCCTTGCCCCAAATTCCTCTCAAACCTGCCTCCTTGATTGGTGCTTAGCTTGAACATTTGTTCTTTATGAATTTTGCTTCGGGCGTCGCCTTTCTGCTCCTGTTCCTCCCCATCACTGTCAAGTCAACATGCTACTTCCCGAACGGCGAACCAATCCAAGACACACCATGCAATTCAGATGCCGTAAACTCAACATGCTGCGGCCCGGGTTACGCATGCCTCTCCAATACCGTGTGCGCACTTACAGAACACGTATCCAGTGAGGTCGCAAAACTTTCGCCATATTATGTTCGCGCAAGCTGCACAGACTCAACATGGTCGAGCCCGGAGTGCCCATCATTTTGCTTGAACAGTACCAACGGAGACAACCTCGGTGTTGGCGGCATGGGTGTGGGAAAGTGTGATGGCGATGGGAGTGTGGATCGGTACTATTGCCGGAACAGCAAAACCGCAGATTTGAGCGATGCTGTGCTTTGCAAAAACTCATCATTTTATTTTGGGTTCTCAGGTTCGTAGTAGAGCTCATACTGCCTGCTTGAGCCATGCTCATCCGCACTTAGGCTTTCCAACAACGGTGACTATCATCGGCGTGGATCCCACATCCGCACCACCATTAAAGGTCTCCCCGACACCCACACCCTCCCAATCATCAGCACCCAACCCTCCTTCAACTTGCAAAGATTACAGCAAGGTACCCCTCGGTGCCGGGCTAGGCGCCGGTTTAGGCGTTCATCTACTTGCAGCCCTTGCTTTCATCGCCTTCGTCACTTTTCGACGGGGTCGCTCACACACAACGGAACCCGGTGCAGCCTCTTCGCCTAAATCGGTAGAGACTAATGAGAGTGAGACGCCTTGCGCCCTCAGCTCACAATGGTCTGCACAACGATCATCTCCGGTTATACATGAGGTTAACGGTGATCTTGCGATACATGAAATTCCTTCCAGACAAATGGAACCACATGAGCTATCTCCAAAAGACCAATAGGGTCAAGTTTGATTGTTGGCTCGGAAAGTGATGCAGAACACGATGCAATTGGTTCATGTCAAAGTAGGAGGTGCGGTCGAACTTTGTCTAGCTGGGTGTATAGGCATATTATAGTCTGGTAATTGTGCAAGATTCTGAAGCTGCTACTACACATGAACTCATGGATATCATCTATGCCATCTCTACCAAAGACCTTTCATCATTGTTATTACATATCAGGGTTGAGGTCAATATTTCCCCTCTTACTGTCCACAAATCCACCCCATTCATCTTCAACAGCTCCAGCATACTATCTAACCCGTCTTTCCTCGCTACTTCAACTGCCTTTTTCCCGGGGCCTCCTTCTAAAATAGCACCACGCATTAGAACGTTTTGCGGAGATGTCCTTCGTTCTTGTCCAACTGCTTACAAAATTGCCGGTGTGTCACCAGCATGAACATCAGCCCCATACTCATCAACCAACGTCCACACCATCTCCCAACATCTTTTCTCCACCGCTTTTCCCAGTGTTCCTACAGGGATTTCTGCGTCATACTCTAGCAACTGTCGCGCTATATCAAGCCAGCTGCCCGTGCAAGCTGCTGTAAGAGGGTCGCATCCGTAGTCGTGCCAAAGATCGTGGGAACCTTCGACTGGAGCACCAAGGCTGAGTAGGTATTTTGCCATATCACCTCGGCCAGTTATGTCGTTTTTCAAACTGTTCCAGAGAGCGACTGCGCTAGTGAAGTGGGCCAAAGAGACATACCCGATCAAGTTTAAGAGGCAGTGGAAACGCAGTGAAGATGGCAAATCTCTAGTAACGACTTCACAGCGTGTAGGTCTAGATGCATACTTGCCGGTGATCAAAGTGGAGTACTAGCCAAAATCTTTTAAGATATTTAACTCCGGGTTTATGGAAAGCAAAAAAACCGTTGGCTATAGTTTTATCTTGTTCTGCTGTTATTCTTACTTCCCATGGAGATGCCAAGTCGAATCAGCTCCCTCACGGACTCCTCGCTTTTGGGAATACATGGCCAGTAGGCGGTTCGGAAACATTCGAATGCGTCATGTGCTAGTGTCCGCTTTGATTTTGGTCACAACACCCGGATACTGACTTTTCGTGTTGTCACTGTAGAGCGAAGGGATACAATGATATTGCGTCGGTGGCTTGACATGGCGATTGGACGTTTGTGGCATATACTAGTTAAACAAGCTGTTGGTAACAATGCATGGCTAAGCGTCATTTATAAACCGCAGCTTAGACAGAGTATACTAAATTCAATGGCGGGTTACACATAAGGGCCCGTATTCACGATCTCACGCGCTAGTTATCCACTATTTGTTACGCCAAAGATGCTTTGCAGCGCGGCGCCGAAGAACTAAAATAGAGAACAAAGCATGAGCGCAATAATTAATTAATGATTATCGAAGGGACAGAACATAGGTCTAAACTAAAACGCCAAAACAAACAAACTAAAGCTGAAGAGCAACAACACATTATGTCGATGTCTCAGCAGGGGAGTCAAGGTACCAGGCAGCCGCAGGAATAGGTCCACCAAAATAAAAATTCGCGTCAACACTCGTTTCACACAAGACCTCCTCCGTAGGGACTGTAGCATTCTGCCAATACGCTGCAATGGCCTGGTTCGTACAGTCAGAAGGCGCCGCCATATATCCATGTCCGGGACCGTCAGTAATGACAACTCCAGAGCCGGCAAAGAAACGGGACATCTGACGGGCACCGCTTGCAGGTGTGACAGGATCGCCGACGGTGTTGAGGAAGAGAACTGGAGCGCTCGGCTCCACGTTTGTGAAGCCTGGGAAGATCTGACTGGGTGGCGGAACAATATTAACGAGACCGATAAGACTGAATCCATATGTTAGCAAAGATATCGCAACGGGACCGTTAACGTCGGAGACCGCTTACCCATTGCTCACGACGTAGCCCTGAGCGGAATATGGAGTCGTCGATTCAAGTCTTTCTGCAGCGGCCTTCCACTGCTCGTAGGTTTGCCAAGGGTAGCGGCCAGCGATGTCTGCGGCAGTGATTATGACGAGTGCATCTTCGCTAGGGGTTTCTTCTGCTGTTTCAGTCTCAAGTTCAGTCGTGTTTCCAGACAAGATAGCCGAGGTCCATTTGGCGATTTTCGTATAGTTGCCTTTAGAACCACCCTCCCGGGGATCGTACATGCATTGCTGAACCATTCCTAAGAATGCATTGGCGTCGTAAGGTTTACCGCCAATGACAACTGCCTGCTCCCCTAGCATCCGAACAACCGTATCAAAGCGTTCCTTGACCTCGTCGATGTTCTGAGCGCCCTTAGCCAATTCGCACCACTCCTCTCCAGCCTCGAAGCAAAGCTTTGTGAAAACCCAGATACCGTGAGCGACGTCATCGATCATAGTAGGGTTCCAGCCCTCGTAGTAGCCGACTCCATACACATTGCCGTCGATCAGTACGCGTCGGAGGCGATCAGGGTACATGGCAACAAGCGTCTGGCCAATGACTGTGCCGTACGAGATCCCATAATAGTTGATGAGCGCCTCTTCGGGTTCTTTTCCTCTAAGCATGGCTTGGAGTTTCGTAAAATGCACTAAATTGTTAGTTACTGATCCTACCACATTGTGGTATATATACTAACCTATATCTTGCACGACGGCGGAAGTTCCAACATACTTTGCCATAGTGTTCTCGTTAGCCGCAGAGCAAGATTTAGCCTCCTGTGACCTCGAGTTCCAAATCTCTGTAAGGTCACCTAGAGTATCCTCGTCTCGACGAAAAAACTTAGCAGAGGTCGTATCATTAGATGGCGCACAGGAGATCTTGGGGCCCGATTCCTCAACTCCACGAGGGGCGAAGGTGACGAAGTTATAGCCCCATTCCTTTGACAATTTTTCGCCGAAACCGCCTAAAATTGTAACGGCAGGAATTCCAGACGATCCTGGGCCACCTATATCGAAGTCAACGACCAGTTGTGGCTATGATGTAGCGTCTGGCTTACCTGGGTTGAAAAGAAGGTCCTCGGCATCCTCACTGATCACGTATCTAATGAATGCTATGTCTACCGTCCCTGCCTCGGGATCCTCATAATCTAGAGGAACCGTCAACTTGCTACATTGGCGATTCGGACCGTAGCAATCGCTCCAGGTTAGCTCCGGAGACGGATTGATGTCATCGAATGTGGGTGAAGTGGTCTCATTGGTAGAGGTACCATTTTGGCGTCGGACTGGATGTATAGGAGCATAAGGCAAAACCGAAGCAGTAGCGGATGCGAAGAGAAGACTAGCAGCCGTCAAAGAAATTACTCGAGACATGTTCATAAATAAAGATGCAATGCCGAAAATCCTGAGTGGTTCAATGAAGAGTATGTTTGCGAAGATGGAGACCCGAAGTCATTACAGTAGACCAGAGATATATATGTAAACGTCGGGCGGAAATTGCATTAGCATACCAGAGGCGGTGCTCATGTAGGGATGAGGCAGTGTAGTGGCTTCGGAGCGGATACCAAGATGTCACGGGATACCGGTTGGTACGTCGGCTTTGGGGCGGAGAGGCGCATGCATATAGACCCATCTCTAGAAATTTGACCTGACTGAGTATCGTACCATTTTGCTATGAAAATGCTGTGCACGCTAAACAACGAGTGTAAGCTTGCTTGATTTCAGGATAGTGCTACGTCAGCTAACTGAAACAAATCTAGCTAGTGTAAACGCTATAACTCTATCGAGAAATGGGTTTTAAGGTTCTTACCCAGACCGAGATGATCTATTAGGCCGCCTTGAACTATGCGGCTGAAGGGGCTGGTGGTAGTCATACTCGAAACGGGAAACGGTAAAAGCGCTAAGGCTCGATTGGGATTGGTTCGTCTCACGTCCTTCGCCCTGGTCTGCCTCGGCCTCCTAATGACGCCCAAATTGGTACAATGAACGTAGAAGTCAGCTACTCTCAAGCGACTCCGCCTTGCCATGATTCGACCACGTGCCCTCACGTCCTAAAAATACCTCTCTGTACAGCATCTGAGCACGTGTTCATCCTACTCCGCATACTATCACTAGATACTCAAGCTCGTGCATCGCACGCATTGTGGCCTTTCCTTTACCACATTGCGCACACCCGTCCGGCAAGGCGCGTCGCCATTCAACTGTCGACTCCGTCGCATGCAACGGCAGCCCCAAGCACACCGTCTCCGGACACAACCCGCGACTTTGCCGAGATGAGATGGCTCTCCAAGGTTCGTGGGTGCATCCGATCAGGGAAAGCGGAAGGCGGAGATAAACAAGGCTCACAACCCGCTTACCCCTTTCCGCATAATGCGATCCGACCATCGTCGGCATGAACGGGCCAACAATGTTTGAGACGTTAATTAATAGTCCCAGCCCAACATGGCGTTGCGCTCACTGCATTTCTTTCGCGATGCATGGCTCTCGATGGGATCCGCGACCGCCTCGAGCGGGACACTGAAATTCCAACTCGTCTTTTACTACAACGTCCTGGGCATGGCCGTGGTGGCTGAGCGTGGGATGGCACACCGAAAAGAACCTTTGTTTAATTGATTCGCAGAGTCTGAGACTCCAGTCCACGGCAGGCGTCATCTATGGGACAACAACATAAACATCAGACAACAGGCCAGCTCGCGACAGTCTCAATGGAAAGTTCGCCCATTTCACGTAACAGGCAATAGGGTCGTCTCCATTCCGATGACTTCAGATTCCATTCATGCACGGACCAGGGTAGCATCTTGCCTCAATGCTGCCCGCTCGCATGGACGCAGACAGCGTGCTACAGATTCCAGCTTTGCCTTGAATTTGGGTGATTGGCCAAACCCTAAGTTCTTTCATCCTGCCTCAGAAACCTAATGACCGTCTTGGTTTCCTTCTTCTCATCGAACCGCTCATAAGCGTCAGGCACCTCATCGATGCTGACCCTGTCCGAGACGACAAAACTCGGATGCGCGCGACCACCCTCCAACAGGTCGCACAATTGTCGCCACAGGAGTTTCGGATCTGAGATACCACCTACGAGTCTGAGATTCTTGCCGAAAAAGTCCGAGATGGGGAAGGAAATGTTGGCAGGGATCTGGTCACCAAGAGGAGTTCCATGGGACTTCGGGAAATGGCTGTATGTGCCTACAATACCGATACCTCCGCCGAACGAGGTAAGTTTTACTGCCTCCGATATGATGTAATTTGGGTCAGGTTCTAGCTTGCGGTTCAGCGCTGTTGTACTCCCGCAACAATCACAACATCGGTTGACGCCTTCTTTCCTCTTGGCAAGAATTTGGGCGGATGGGTCGCCTTTAGTGAAATTTATCGGGATGGCACCGATAGACTTGGCCCTTTCCAGTCGTGAGGGAACGTGGTCGATCGAGAATACGGCGCTTGCGCCTCGGAGAAGTGCCGAGTATGCACAGAGAAGCCCAACTGGACCGGCGCCAAACACAGCAACCGCATCACCTGGTTGGAACCCAGAAAAATCAAGGCACGTCCAGGCCGTCGGCCAGATGTCCGAAAGTAGAAGGTAATCCAATTCTTCAATTCCCGGTTCGTCTGGTACCTTGACTAGAGAGTCATCCGCGAACGGCACACGCACATATTCAGCTATAAACGGAGAGTCAGCTGGCAGTGGCTGTAAAACTGGACCACATGTCCTCCACTTACCTTGAGTTCCACCAAGACCCATTCCAAGATCCTCTCCAACCCCATATAAACGATCACTGAATCCTAGCGAGGAATCGGCTATGATATGTCCTGAATCTGGGATATCCGAAATGACTACTTTGTCCCCAACCTTGACGGTATCAACTGCAGATCCGATCTCGTGGACAATTCCAATGGCTTCGTGTCCCATGATCCAGGGGGCGCGGGAGCTTCCAAAATACCCGTGCCAGATATGAAGATCAGTTCCACAGATCGCTGCAACTGTCACCCTTATGATAACGTCTTCTGGATGTTGGATGGCCGGAACTGGGACATTTTTTATCGCTACCTCCTTGGGCTTGCCTTCCCAGAGGACGGCTCGCATCGTCTTTTTCTGGTCGGACATTTTAGGTTACGCTGGGCTGTAGAAGAAAATGGAGCCAAAAGACAATTCTCGTTAAAGTTGGCAAACTGCAAAAATGGGAGTTTAGACAAGGCAACAAGCTTATATACAGATGTAACACAATATGGCCAAGCAAGGAGGACTTCGGCAGGTGATGCGCACAGCCTCTTTCGGAAGAGAAGATTCCTCTAGCTCAGGTAGAACTGGGGCGTATGATAACGTGAGGGGACGCCTTTTTGGGCATGTGACAGTAACATTCTTGCCTTGATGTAATGGTTATCTCAATAATCAGCTCAAAATCTAAGTACTAAAAATAAATACTTTCAAAGATTACGAACAAATTTATATCTAGATCTAGACCTCTATTTAAAGGAAGCTGCTCCGTGAGTACACATGTAGCTAATGCGTTTTGTGGAGTGAGGTACAAGTATAGCTAACGTAACATTGAATTACGGAGCAATGGCATGACAACATAACGCATAGGACAACGCGGTCTAGGCTCCAATCTTCCCCTATCTTCAAGGCTGGACTTACACTTGAATCCTGAGCGGCTTTCGATGCGACTATGTAGCATGGATTGTCATAGTGAATCGGTCAATCTTTCGATAGCTGATCCATCCCTGCAGGTTAACTGACTTCCGACTCAGGCCTCCTTCGCCCCAGATACCGGCTGCCTTACAGGAGACGTGCACTAGCGGCTTTGGCGAAGTCAATACAACCATAGATCCTCTCGCGACCACCGTAATATCGATATACCTCTTTGCGCACTCTTGTCGATTTGTGTATTCCCTTACTTTGAGCAATTTCGCCGTGTTGGTTCTCTTCTAACAGATTGTCATCTAAAGAAGGAAAGCCGACGTCCTTGCAGGCTCTCATCAGCATTTGACCCTGCATGCGGCAATAAAACTACTCTCCCGGTCGCTATGGCTACTTATGCGGCGCCGGCCCAGTATCTTTGATAGCCATGTTTGTGCCGCGCAGCTCTACCCATGCGATCTGGAATCATTTTCCTTCCAATCACTGTCATTCAAACATGATGTGCCTCTAGACACTTCGAACTCTACATCCTGCCACTGACCCTAATCTTCAGCCCCAAATCATTGCTACCATGTATTAGTGTAACATGCGGAACTGCTACAAAATTGTTCCTCACAGGACTACCTTCAGCTTTTCTTTGCGGCCTATGTATTTCTCTCAAGCGTTCTGTAAGACGCGCAACACTACGTCCGCCTTAATACATAGTAGGTTCAAGCTAATATACATCATCGGCGCGGGCGGCGTAGTTCGCATCCACAGGCTGACAAAGAGCAGTGACTTCTTTGGTGAGTGGCTTTCCTTACTGTCAATTTTATACACTCTGTGTTGTGTCTCACGGGTACTTTCAGGTCGATCCTCTACAACAATGAGCCGGATCAGGACAGAGACGCGATGTCCATAATATGCCTGTACCGTCCCACAATCTGGATACTATATCGATACTATCGATAAAAGGGCGCGAGCAGTAGCACGAGTAGCAACAACAATATCCCTGGTATTACCCGCCTGGCGACGTGCTACATAGGCGCACGCGCGCTAACCGCGGCGGAGCATTCAGGTACATCGAAAACAAATGGCAATCCCTTCATATTGAAAGGTAGGGAGGGAAAAGAAACGAAGCAGGAAAGAAAAGGCAGCGAAGAAAACATTCGCAAGTCAAGCTTCGTGCAAAAGTCGGGTGTCACGCATAGTATGAGTGTTGCGGTGGAAACGAGGTCGGTCGGAGACATAGAGATTGGTGAGAGGAGAACAAAGTATATCGATCGCCTAGGCCCTTACATGTCCACTGCCTAAAGGTTAAGCACTTCCAAGCAACTTATCCATCCTTTAGATCACTCAACTCAGTGTATAGAAAGTTCTCAACGACGTTGCTTTTGTATAACAAAGTTGTTTCGATAACCGACTATCGCCTAAGCCGCCGAGAGGGCAGCGTCAAGCGAATACAACTCTGGCAGAGCAGCGCCATTCGCAATCTAGATTCCTTTATGAACATCTGCCATGGCTATGTTTCAAAATCTCGCCTACATACAGATTCTATGCTGCACAAGAACCCCATCTGGATTCTATTGGCTACGCGAAAATGAGCGATAGTTACCCAAGCTCTAAGCATGAACTTACGCTGTTACGCTCAGCTGCCAAGGTTTCAGCATCTCGGTAAGGCCGAAATGGGCCACGCGTTCCTTGCGTTCCTCTTTTGGCCCCAGGCACCAACTATTAGTCTATTCACGTTCCCATCCTTGATTCTCCGCTAGTGACATTGCTCCTCCGCACGCAAACTTGGTCTGTGTTATGAGCCTATACCAATATACGTCCTTGGAGGACCCGGATCGCGACATCCGGCTTAATACTTTACTCCCAGGAAGGTTCGGCGAGACCATCAAGATCTTGGTCAACAGTTTCCCCCTCGTAAAGGCTAGCAGCAGCCTAGATCAGCACAAGCGACTCACGCTGAAGGAACTTCAAGAAACGCTGCCTTCGGGATGGAGCGCGCACGAGAGCTCGGAAGGCGATTACGTCTTTTCACACCAGAACGGAGTCACGACCTGGACCCCTCCTAACCCCGATTTTGTTAGCGATCTCTACCGAGCTCGTGACACTCGGCCGGTCGCCGATACATGGTTTGAGGCTTTGCCTTGTACATGGGGGAGCGAGGACGACCCGGAAGAAATACATATCTTACCAACGAGCATAATAGGCATGGGCAAAGAGAGGCTTCATCAAGCATGAAACGTTGAAGCTTGGACATCGTCCATCTCGAAAACCATCCTCTCACAGTCTCATCAAGATACGACGGAACCTAGCGACAGCGCTACGATATCTTCAACGCAAGCGTGAATCTCGCGTTTAGTGGATAGATTCGCTTTGCATCAATCAAGAAAACGCCGAAGAACGCAGTAGACAAGTTGCTTGAATGGCTGACATCTACGCTCTGGCACCGAGAGTTGTTGTCTGGCTGGGGAGGCCTTCGTCGGGTGGTAAGGAAGCAAGAAGGTTGCTACCAAATTGCCGGCTACTCTACCGAAATCACCGACTCGCAAGCCCCCTGATATAACGTTCGCTCCCCCTTACCTCCGAGGTCGCCGGGGTCAGTCAGATCATCTGCCTCGACTGGATCTCTAACTTCAACACTAGTTATTGCAGCCGGGCGAAAAATGCTGAACACATTGGAAAAGCCTGACAGTGTAAAGGCCGGGCCGTCTCCCGGAACTAATCTCCTAGCGAGTAGTACAGGTTGGCGTACCCTGCAAAGATTGTTCGACCGAGATTACTTTCGAAGGCTATGGATATGGCAAGAGATAGTCCTCGCTGATAACCGAGCGGTGGTACAATGCGGCACGGAGCACGTCCCTTGGCTGTGTGTAAGGCGAGGGATCACAACACTCCTAGACCCTCTTTCCAAATGCGCCGGTAGAAGTGCGTGTACGATCTCAGCACGTTTACTCCTTGGCCAAGTGTGCAGAGCGGGGAGAGGATTTTCAGTTCTTATGGAGGACACTGTCAACCAAGAATGCTCAAATGCTCATGACAAAATCTATGCGATTCTTGGATTAACAGCGTCTGTCTGCGAGAGAAGATTGTCCCGAACTATACGATATCCACTTCAAACGCGTATAGACAAGCTTTTCTCACGATCATGGATCAACACAGATCGCTGGACCTACTCAGCCGTTGCGATCTCGAGACCCACCAGATCGGAGGACCGACATGGATACCGGACTGGTCGACCAACCCATCGAGAAGACCCATCGACACAGATGTATTTTATGCGTCTGCGAATAAGGCTCGATTTGTGAGATATTCCAAGAACAAACCAGATCAGCTCCGAGTCTCGGCTGTGCAGTGTGCCACAATCGAAGAAGTAAGCTCGAACGTGATTACCTCGGAATACTCACCGCAAGTGCTGAAGAAATTACGCCCATGCTTGCCTTTGGGGCTTGATACCGCTCGCTATGTGGCGGGCGAATCACTAGCAGAAGCGTACACTTTGGCACTGTGCATGCATTCCATCAAGGACAAGTTTGAATACCAAACCACGTACCCTACGCTTGAACACGCAAAGCATACTTTCATGGAGTACTTTGTTTTCAGAAAAAAAGAAAGACGGCGACACTAGAGGATGATCCATACATCCGCTTCGTCTTCGAAAAGGCACGACGTAGGGTACTCCCCAGCTCACGCGAAGGTTATCTCGGGCTCGGTCCGCCGTCTTCCCAGAAAGACGACATAGTGTGCGTTATCCAAGGATGTGACGCACCCATGCTGCTTCGACAGACTCCGGATTCTAAGCCATCATCGCCGCGATATCAAGTCGTGGGACCAGTCTACATGCATGGCCTTATACACAGTGAAGGGTTTCTTAGTCCTCTCCCGCCGTCATGGGAAATCCGTGTCTCTGGCGTGAAGCAGCTCCATTTCGGGTTCTTGGACACAGGAAAAGGTACGACGACTTTTGAGGACTCGAGACTACCGAAGCTGGAAGGCGACGACCGGGTTCTTGAAAAGGAAATCGGTCCAAAGAACAGTTCACGACGGTGGAAGAATACGAAGACGGGTGGAACTCAGAACTGGGATCCAAGATAAGCTGTTGATCAATTAAAGAAGAGAGGTGTAAAGATGGACTTCTTCACGCTTGTCTAGTACCTATAATGTAAGTCTGAATTGTACAATTCTCTTAACAATACCCCTTTTGCATGTAGAACTATGATGTGGCCTTTTTGTGCTAGTACTGCATATGTAGAATGGTTGCATTTTCTCTTTAACAAAGTCGAGCGAAATAAGAATCCGTTTCTAAAATGTGAGACCCCAGTGCTCGTTAAAGTGGGGCAGCTCTTAGCCTCCTACCGGAGGATTGACAGGGATCATCGTATCTTATCAGGGGATGGCTTAGCCGACACCATGGGCTACACCTTTGCGCTCGCTTGGCCTGGTTTCGGCCTGGTCATCCACCAATCTCGCCCAAGCTGTGAGACACTCTCAAAACCGTAGAAACACTTAGTCATATGAAAGATCTCATTAACAGCAAGCACATCAATGCCTACGCTCTAAACTACTAACACTATTGCTCCCCACACTTCCCCCCGTCTTCTGACTCGACGGACTTCTCTCTCCCAATTCTATTGGCTCCGGGACCCACGAATGCTGCCCCGACCCAACCCCATCGAACGCCTTCTGCACGCCAGACACATTAATGCTCTCCTCGCTCTCCGATCGCTGCAAAGCCCCGCTATGCGTATTAACCACATTGACGCTGACGGTCTTGGAGATACCGCCGTGCGCCAGTCCGCTTCTCAAGCCGATAGCCGACTTCCGCTGCGTGCGAGTTCCCGAGCGCGTAGTATGTCGGGGAAGCGAGCCGGAGAGATAACGACCGCTGTATGAGTGATGGGACCAGTTCTTTAGTCTGAAGACTCGTTGGACGAGTGGGTAGGTGAGGGGGAGGTTGGCGCAGAGCATTGCGGTGTAGGATTCGCGGAGGTACCATTCGGTCCATTCTGTGCCGAAGGGGTGCGTGAAGGAGTAATATTTGTTTAACACGGCTGCAACGATCTTGATGCAAGTTAGCGCTTTTGCCCTATGAGAGCGAGGTTAGGGAAGGAAGCTCACATTGAATGCGCCGATCATGAAGATTCCGATCAGGATCATTTTGTTCTTCCGTGGCAGCTGTACCTTGAAGAGAAGGGGCATTGGAATGCAAATGATCATTAGATCGGACGTAAGGTTCAGCACTGCGTTCGTAATGAGATGATTTGTTGCCGCAGAACACTGGGTCGATGTCGGGAGGGCCCAATACTGAGTGAACGGGCGACACCAGACACCGAGATATAGGATTTCCATAACAACCTGCTCGTTATGTTAGGTACGGGGAATGTGGTTGAAGAGGTCGTTTGACTTACGAAGCCGAGAGCTGTGTAGCCCGCGACGAAGAGGACAATCTTGTGCTGTGGCAAAAGCGCTCTGCGGGTCTGATTAGACTTGCACAGTTGAGAGTCAGAGAAGGAGACTTACGTCATGCGCCAGTACATCAGAAGCAGGCAGGCCTTGACTAACCATATAGTACAGCATTGCATCTGCTCAACCACCAGCACAAGCTTCGATCCATATATCCTTGAGTCCATTTCTTGCTGAGTGAACTTCGAAACATCTTCACCAGGCGCTATGAGATTGCTGCTCGTATTTACGACGATATGCATGACAGCCATTAGGATTGTCATCGTGACCTAAAATGGTGGTCAGTTGGGAATGGAAGTGAGGAGTGTACGAACGTGCTTACCATCGCAGCGCATATGAGGTAGTCGTCCAATTTGAGATGCTTCCATGCTCCATGGTGTATTCTTCGCGACAAGAGTCTTGTGAGAAGTACCAACCAACATGTTGTGTACCAGACGCCAGACTCTGGCTCAAGGCGCGACATCATTTGGGCGCAGTGGTGTGGGTCAAGAGGATGTGATCTGCGTCACAGTACCTTTGGTGTCTACTAGAGAACTCTTAAGCAGAGCTTGCGCTTATAGCAAGGATGTCAGAATAAGGGTCGCCGCCTTGTGCTGGATCTTAAATAGGGCCGAAGACGCAACAGCATCGGTATCGAGCATGCGTCAGATCCTAGCCAAGTTGTGTAATAACGATGCTCAACGATGCTCAACGATGCTCAACGATGCTCTCGGACCGAGGTGAAAATGATGGACTGGTTCTTTCGCTCGTGGGAGGCGCAGGTGTCAACAGTACGGTGTCGCTGTGGGGTGTCGCATTGGTCGGCAGGGCTTCGTTGCGCACCAAAAAAGCCGCATGGGGTGTAACCAAAAAGCAAGATCTCGCTGCAGATCTGGGGACCACGGTTGATTTAAAAGAACCGTCACTCGAGGCATATTTCGACCTCAGCATGTTATCGGTGCCACTTTTATCTTCGCTTCGCACTCTTATTCGTGTTCCTGCATCGACGGCCGCCCGTCAGAGGGCTAGCTAAGTGCCGCCTTTAACCCGCGGCGCGGATCACGCATTCTCTTTGGCTCCGACCCGGCTTGATCACACTGCACTGATTATCTTAGGCAAAGGCAAGTCAATAGCGTTGACGACTCCCAATTACCCACGTTTTGAACGCCGACTGCGCATCGTGCCACCTACCAGATTCACGCAAACCCTATTCTTCCCATGTTATACAAAGCGAGTCATTCGGATAGCGATTTCACTCAGGAATACGGAGCAGAGCGATGGTAGATTCGTTGTGCGATCGGTAGGTGTCTTGATTCATGTTCAGGTCCGACGCATCCCTGTCGTAACTGCCGAAGCCGCACGAGCTTCTAGAACCCACCCGTGGCGTTATCCTTTATGCGGCAGTTGTATCGTCGAACTCGGAAGCTTTGGAATGGCCTGAGTGGCGGGCACACTTGTGCAAGGGGCTTGCCAACGCGCGGGTCAATTAGCTAATATCCGAGTAACTGCTCCATCTGTTATAGTGTTGTTTCAGTTTTTTTCCATCACCTATCAAGATTATTACTCACCCTCTTCGTCCATCAAAACTCCATCGTATCCCAAGGAAATTTACCAGAAAAGAAGATTTCGGTTTTTCTAAAGACTTTCCAATCGAAAATGCCAAATTTCGATAAATTGCCTTGAAATATAACGAAGTTTTGATAGGATAAAAGTAGATGTCATAGGCAAAGAGAACGTTCTAAAAGCTAAGCTTTTCTTTGTTGATTGAGCTGAATTAGGCTAATTGAGATGCGCGCTGTTTATGGACCTGCGCGTCAACAAGTCCAATGTGCAACGGCTATCGCGGGTCGGCGATCTTCAAAGTAGCATGTGAGAATGAACAAACGCATGCCGCTATCTCGCTTCCGCTGGACATCGCCGTTCACATTAATACAAACTCATGCTAAGAACCCCTCATACCTTCACCTTAAATGTTCATAACGAACAAGACATTGTGGCTGCGCTATCGTAAGCTGAAAAAACCGTAATTCCTAACGTAATTCCTAACATCACTGCCCCGCGGACCGTACAAGGTTTCGGAGTTTTTCCCCCTTTGTAGATCGCCTCCCGTATTGCGCGCGCTACCTTAACGACGCCTGCCGTTCATCCACGCATCGCTGGGACTCCATCGGTCCCACCTCGGTGATAGGGACAACAGGGACACCCCAAAAACCGCTCGGAGCTGAGTCTGCATGCTGTCAGGCTAAGCGAGAACCTGCAGCAACCGCCACGTGCGAAGCGAACATTTGAGTTGATGAACTGTCATCGTCGCAGGATAAGCCGCTATCCATCGAATGACATTTACTTGTGTCGCAATTCGCTTGGCCTTACCAACTCTTTGCAACAGCCCTGATTGAAACCCTCTGATTCCTGCTCCGAGTTCAGTTTACGCTCGAGCGCATTGTTGAGATGATGCAAGTATTCCACATATGCAGCCAAGAACAGTACTAGTCAAAATCAATAGCAGCAAAAGGGGGGTGTTGGTTTAGAATGGCCGGCGGTCTAGAGCTGTTGAACCCCCTGGACCCTTGGAAACCCCGTAGTTCCGTGCCCCATCACTGCTCATGATAGAGTTTGTTTCGTTGCTCCGCTCCTCAATGGACATGCTCACTCCGCAAAAGCCACTCTGTTGGGTACGTGATTGCAAGGGTAGTGAGTGTTGTTGCAAACCATGCATGCAAGCACATCACCTAGCTGTGATTCGCCCCACCTTCCAAATTTCGACATAGAATCACTGAGGCGAGCAGGTACACATTGCAACAAATTCCACAGAAGCCGAAGTATCGGCTGATTGTTTACAGAAAACATTTCAGGTGTTCGAGAGCAAGGTATATAACCAAGGATAATATTGACAAAGACATCCGGCCTACCAACTGTAGCCCAGCGAAGTCTAGATGCGCCCTGGCCAAGAAAAGAAAAGCCCCACCCGGAAAATTCCCGAGGGCCTGCTTCTGGTGGTAGCCTCGAACAGCTTCGCGTAACCCAGCCGCCCAAAGCCCTCCGAACTACGACCCAGTAACGACGACTCATCAAGACGAGATCCTACGTTGTGGTCGCAGCTCTTACAAGCTGGAGCACGAGAGATCGATGACGAGGAGGCCCTAGGAAAATGTTGGTGGATCTCTTCGCTGATAACGAAGATCGCATCGGGAGAGCTTACAGAGTTTTTGTTGCCGGAGCAGCACTTGACCTCGTTGTTACCGCACATTCCACCAGTACTGGTAATACCGTTCAAGAGGTTGACTGTCCATTGTTAGCAACCGAGCTGCCAAATGCAGTACAGGAGATAGCACTCACTGGCCTGAATGCCAACACCAATGCAGCCATTGGAGGCAATGGGTCCGACAATGGCGCTGATGAGGCCAGAGCTGTTCTCCGCGTTGGAGACGTTGCAGCAAGAAACCACACTGTCGCCACAGGCATCGCTGGCCTCCTTGGGGCTGCTGGGCGCGGTGCGGGCCTCAAGCATGGGAGAGGCAGTGGCCAAGACGGCGAGGGAGAGAATAGCGACAAAGCTCTTCATTTTGAACGTTTGGTGCTTGGTGCTTGGAAAGCGAAGATTGTTTGACAGCTGGTGGGTTGGAAATGAACTGGAGAAGTCTGGATGCTGATGATGGACTTTTGAGCGATGATGAAGAGGGTTTATATAGACCTTCTGTACGTCTTTCGAACAGCCTTCATCGACCGAATAATGTTGGACGTGCTCTTGAGATCGTCGATTGCGGTCGTACTGGTCTGAGTGTTCACCTGCCTCTGTCAAGCTCTGTAGAGTTTCCACGTACAAATCGCCCCTGCATGCGCGTCTTCGTGGTTTATTTCATTATCCCACCGCTCACAGTCTCGCTCGTAGCGCCCATGACTTCATCACACAGCAATTTCGGGGTGTTGCTATCGGTGACATCGGGATGGCATTCTCGGTTTCCGTTACATGAGCTGGTAGAAATTGGATTGAACGTACGCTGGCATCATACCGCATCGTCGCTTGTCCTGTTCTTGGACATCTACATGCCCGTGACCGCCTACGAATGCCTGTGAGGCTAGAATTTTAGGCAGGATGTAAAACAGTGCAGTTGGCACTCCGAGTAAGTGTCTACACCGCGAAGCTGACCGTGTTGCCTCGTGTTCGTGCGTCTTGATTTTTTTGGGCAAAACTGTTGGGGCCAGGCATGCGTGGCGTGATTGAAGTTATTAGTTCGTTGCCTGGTCTTCTAGCTCACAAATATCCATCCGAGGTGCATTTCCCGGTTCCGCGAGGTCGATGCACCTAGATATGAACATCGGAGAGCGTGTCAACGCATCTTGCGGTGCAAGTACATACAGCGATATTCAAATACCATGCCCACCTTAGCCATCTCACACGTTGACATAATTTTTGGCGCTTCCCCGCAGGCGTATCTACTTCGTATCGACACTCTTCCATGGCGCGGAGTACATTGCCACTACCGTGCGCATGGTGCATATGTCGTGTGATTGGTCGATATTGCAGTGTGATGCAACTATCGCATGATTCTGTGGGCTCCGTCCTTGACCAGGTGTGGAGGTAACCGACTAGCACGGAGCTTCAGAGTGACTGGTCGTTATTGATGGAGCAGATAGTGGCCAACGCATAGTCGTGGAACTTAAGAGGTGCTAATGACAGCACCATTGCCTTCGTCCCCATGATTGAGCTGTCACTATAATGTGGTGTATCGTTGCACAAGCAAATGGTGGAGGCCAGAAGCCTGGTTCGACTCCGCGAGATCAGCATGCCGCCGTTACCTAGCTGTCAGCAACCGACAGGACCACGAGTGTGCCGGGATCGCAATACCATTGGAAGTATAGTAGAATAATCGAACCGAGATCGAGTTCTCTACACAGACTGTTTCCGTCATGCTCTTAGGCAACCTTAGCTGAGGATCGCCCGCATTCGCAAAACCCCATACTCGGTCCGCATTACCATAATGTCTAGTATGCGTGTAAATTCTGCCCTCCCCGCAATCTGCAGTTGAACGCCTTGTGCCTGTCGTTCGGGTCCGCGTAGAGCGATCAAGAGCGAATGATTAGTGCACGCTAAGAGGAATAAATTGTCAATGCAGCCATGCAGAAGTATGGCGGTTCGATAGTTGCTTGGTACGTTACGTGGCGTTTCCTTAGACACGGACAATACAACGTCTGTACGTAAATTGCACTGTCGGTGTTGGCTCAGATGCGAATGCACCTTTACGACATGCCGGACCTTGCAGGAACGAGGAACACGACAAGCTTCCCTCATCTTGAAGCCGCATCAGCTGGGTAATAATCAGCTCGTTGAAGACCGAGTCAAGCATAAGATCTGTTCGCGCCTAGTGATATTAGTGATATAGTACAGAGGCTTTCAATAGCTCTGCGCATTACCGATGCTCAGGGTCGGCGTTGGTGATTGGCTTTTGAAAGGCGCATACACATGAAGCAACTGGAAGAATGAGCCGCTAAAATCTGGATGCAGAGCCCGTACAACCACTGGCGGTGACACTTGAAGGAGGCGGAAGCTGATGACGCATGTGAGAGATTAGAGCGAAAACGTTCGTGTGGATGCAGCAGGATTTCCATCGTTGACATCTGCGAGACCACGACTCACCGCAGCACGCATACTGCATTGAGATGAAAACGACACCCTTCGACGCCACCCACGCACATGTTGCGTCGGTTCGCAAAGAGCGTTGCGGGGCCAGCAATTCCCGAGACCCACCCGCAGAGCCTTCACGCCCCAGCGCACACTCCAAGCCTACGACAGCCAGCAAGCCCATCGCAACGCACCTCACCGCGCACAAACAGCCTAGAAAAGGAACCTTCTTCCTCAACGCACCGCCCGAGCGAACGCATCAATGAAAAAGAACCGCACATATGCGAACGACCAGCAAAAATTGCGCCGGTGAGAGCCCCGAAGGACACTCAAGCCTTGACCGCACCCCGCTGTGCAATGGAGGCGATCAAAACTGAGCTCTGGATTCATGATCCCAAAGACTCCCAACAAGGTCTAGGAAGAGTTAGCAAGGCTTGTTCAAAGTTTAGGGGTGGAGAGGGAGGGACTGACAAGTATGAACGAGAGTTTGGGGCCGAGGGAGTGCTTATAAACCCTGAGCCGGTGGCACGTGCGTAAGATCACGTGAGTATGTTAGATAAGCGGTGCGTAAACCGTAAGCGGGCCTTGGCATAGCGCGTCGATGCGGGCCAGTGGGAAAGGCGAGAGGAGAGCGTCATCGGGTGCTTGGACATTACGAGAAAAAGGCATTTCAGAACGAACGATAGCTGGCGAGACCGCGGCGTTCCCAGTGTAAGGGGATTAGGTGCTTGACACCCCTCTTGATCAGCTTTGCCGACTTCGTATCCCGAGCTTTAGTAGCCGTTGCCCGGGCTCTGATCAACATCATTGAGCTATGAGGTACTCCGAGCGGTCTTTACCCCATGGATTGGTAGATTCACCATACACTACATTTTCGCCCCTTTCTCAAAGCTAAACAACCCTCTGCTCTTCTCTTCGCCATCCTGCCACACCCACCCGGTCCTTCCTACGATTTCGCTAGCCCCGCTCGCCATTTGCCGCAATGTGCTCTCATCCCCATGGTTCGCCAGGAACCTCTTTCCATTGCTCTTCAAGCGGCCAACAATGTGTCCTTTTGACGGAGAGCCGTCCCGTTCATACGCCACAGTATAGGTCTGTGTGAAGTCAGTGGTCACTACCAGATATAGATAGATGAGGGAAAGAGAATAAGACATACCTCAACAACACCCTCACCCTCGGCCTCGGCCTCGATCTCGGGTGCAGCAACATCAGTATATTCCGGCAGCGGGTTCTTCTCCGGGTACACGCCGTCGCTCCTCGGCTCTTTCGACAAAACAACCACATATTGATACGTCAACCACCCACCGTTACAATGCACCAGTCCTTTCTTCCCCTTTCCCTCTCTGATCTGCCTCGTCATTTCTGTCAGCGCATGCATACTATAGTTGTTGCCCGCGCCACCGAAACTCGTTAACCCGCCTATTAGAGTAAGCGGCTTAGGGCCGCCGGTGATTGAAAGGCCCATATGGTGAGCTGCGAGTTTCGGCACGATAGGGAAGCAGGAGTAGAGATCGTAGAGATCGATGTCGTCTTTGGAAACACCCGTAATATCAAATGTGGCATCGAGGGAACGGGAGATGGAGGGCGAGGTGTAGTAATTTGGGCGGTGCCAAAAGTGTGCTGCATCCGAGGTGCCGGCGCCTCCAAGGGGGTATATCCATTTCGACTCCGGGATGCCTAGAGTACGTGCAAACGATGTCGATGTGAGGATGCAGGCTGCGGCTAGGTTTACGGTGTTGAAGGCGTTCATGAGGAGTGGGTCTATTTAAATTGTAAGTGAAGTCGGAATAGGATAGAATGGGGAGACATGCAAGGGAACCCAATCATCCTGTTCTTCTTACTCACCGTTCCAATGACCTTCTCATCATCATGCCTCCCGTAATTCCACGCGTACGGCTGCTTCTCCGCGACTTTCGAAAACTCGGCGTACAACTTCGTGCTCTCCTCGTGATTTGCTTTGATACTCTGACCTCGGTGCGCTCTGAAAGCATTTTCATACAACGGGTAGACGTGAATAGGTGCACCAAGGTCATGGATGGCGCCGAGGTCTGCGGTATATGAGTTGATTGGACGGGAAGGATCGTGAGAGAGGGATCTTACTTGTTCCATAATCCCTACCGGTGGGCGTGAAGACAGAATCCACAGCTTCCGAAGGAGCCGTCCAGCCGGGTGGTGGTAACTTCTGAGCGGCAGCGCATGCAGTCACTATGAATTTTCAGCTCCTCAATCTTCGAACTACCGCCCAATCATAGTCTTCCAACATACTATTTTCAGGACGCAAAATACTACTTACATGACGCCAACGCCTCCCCGCCCGCTACAATAGCAACCCCACACTCGCCCCTCGCAATCCTCCGCGCCGCCTCATCGAGCAATTTCCCTGGTTTATCACCGCCATGTTCCGAATAGAACTTATGCTTCAACTTCACATTCAATTTCTCTGCTAGCAAACCCGGTAAATCGGGATACGGCCACGTCCACGTCTTGACCACATCAATACTATCAATTGCCGCCTGTAGTGACGGCGTATCGGAAGCGCTGGCATCTTGTATAGCGGTGAGTATTGCTTCGTGGATCAGCGTGGCAGGTTCCCTGGCGTCTTTGAGCAAGGTAGACCGGTTTTTGATGTCGCCGACGCCTATTATGATGGGGATTGAGGGAGGCCTCATGGTGTGTGGGAGAGCTGCTGCAGCGATATGACGGAAAATATTAGGGCGGGGAATTGATGGGAGCCACCGCGATGTAGATGTTAACGATTTGTCAAAGTCGTGATGGATGAGTAACTCATGGGTTTGCCGAGGTACGATGCGGACTTTCTTCACAAGCGTGCTACAAACTTCAGGCGTGTGAAACGATGCAGCTATTTCATTCGGCTAATTACGTTCAACGCTTGGAGTTAAGATTATGATTCATATAGGCAAATACTAAGAGTTATCAGCGCTATTAGGCTGCCACGCCCACGGCGCAACGCAGATTCGTGCCAAGACAGAAAGTGTGGTACTCATTGCGGCGTACGGCGCAGCACGTACTTACTTATTCGACCCCAACACGGCTGACGCAGACACCCCCTCCACTTGACTTTCCTTGCACAACCGTTTGGCTCCAACGCCTCCCCAACGACAATGATCTGCACAATCCCGCTTGTCTTGCTACTTCTTTCCCTTCTCCTCTTCTCTGGATGCGGGTTTCGCTTACTAGAGCCATGGAAATTCCTAGTGAAGGGAAGACGCATGCTCATAGACCGAGCAGAAAAGGTAAATTTCAAGAAGTGGTATTGTACCTAACAGCGGCTGATTTCACTACAGCATAGCGGTCGCCCATTTTCCCTTCGCATTCCCGTGCATCTCGTAAATGCGGAAAGATTTGATCCGGAGTGGCATAGGAGTACTGGGAGAGCGGCTACGGATATGGGGAGTGGCCGTTTTGGGGAAACTCGAAACTTACATGGTAAGTTATCAACCCTCGGGTGTGAGGTATTCTTCGAGCTAATGACGGTGCGCTTGCAGTCCGGGAAGGTTTCATGTCAGCAATGTGGCGAAGTTCATTGCCATATATTTTGTTATGAATTATGACTGTGAGTTTGAGAGTAAGGAGGGACTGAACTTTGAGTTTCTAGATGTGCTGGTGCCGAGTCCGGGAGCGAAGTTGGTTATGAGGAAGAGGGATTAATGTGACCTTCACGGAGTGTGTTCCTTGGTAAGTCGCTTTCATCTGCTCATCTTTACAAATACCGAGCCTTTCCAAACCGAGACAACGCGATTCACATTCTCACACGAGTTAAAATGTAGTTATTTCAGGCTCTACGCCACTTTCACTCCAAGTGGATTCCTACTCTCCAGCGCCTTTCGCTCACACGCAAAGTTCAACAACAAATTTGTAGCCACAATTCTGACGGTATATGGAAAACAAAATTGACTAGGACTGCAGAAATTCATAATCCTCTATTTGTAAAACCCATATTGCAAGAACTACAATCTGAGCTGGAGGGCAGTACAATGGGGGACTTATTAGTCGTATATAATGATAACGAGTGGTAAAGACAGTGGTGACGATTGTTGAAGCAAACATTGGAACTTGGTCTTCATCATAATAGCCGTTGACATAAGCGTACAGACCCGATTCACGTAACTTTAAAACCCAAATACCAAATGCTGAGACATGGCTTCGTTCGTAGGCAGAATACGAGTACTGTGAGGATGGTGCGGGTCGACCAAGATTTCAACACGCGGTGTTCGGAAACGTCAACACGTCGCAATCGCTGTTTGTCTTCAGAAGTAGTTCAACTTGAAGCAAGGCGTTAAAGAGCACGAACCTCGGTCGTCGCTACCCGATTGCCGACGACTCCGATAGACGATCAGAATAATGCCCAGCTGTAGCACAACCTGCATAATGTTGGAGCACAGGGAGGCAGCCTCCATGGATGTAGAACCTAACCGTGATGGTAAGTCTCTGAAGTCCAAAGAATAATGAATATCATACCGGAAACACCCATGCCGGTCGTTGCTGATTCACTGATTGATCAATGGACGTTGTTCGCTTTATCGCTCCAGGTATCACGCTGTAGTCGAAAGAAGTTAGAGGAAGTGGCGGTACGCGCAAGGAGATGTTCATCTTATAGGCCTTGCCCGTTGAATTGTTTCGGTCGCATTCGCTGCATTATTTCGTCGGCAACCTGCGAATTATTTCGCCGTCGTGTCTTCGAATCGTGCTGTAGCCACCGTATTATTGCGATTCACGAAGTGTACCTCTTCACCCATTGATATTTATTGCGGTGGATCTTTAAGTTTTTGCGGGTTCTCAACCCCGCCACAATTAGAAACCAGCCAAGCTTCCGGTGAAGGAATCGTATAAGCAAAGCCTGAGAAACAAGGCTGAAGATCGATCCATAGGCTGTAATTTATTTCGGACGCTCGTGCACGGTCGTGGACGCGGGTTAATTAGTCCTCGCTTGAACCTTGCTGATAATATCCAATAAGATCCGAAGAATTATTGCGTTTGGCTTATGCGCGGATTAGGGGCAGTGACGATCTTTAGTTGCCTAGCGCTGATATTGGCGCTCATCGTGGTCATCGTTTTGCAAATCACTGGCTTCAACACCACAATTGCTGCTGTTAAAAAGGCCGATGCGGATTACTCCTCTTCTTCACTTCAATTTCTTTCTGCAAATGCCCGATTCGCAAGATGCCATTCCCACATCGAATAGAAAAGCGACCTTCTTCAGCTAGGCTGGGTTCGAGAAGAAGCCGAGGCCGACCGAGCGATTGGTCCAGCTCATGGCAGAAGAAACTCATCGTGCTGCGCCTATGCGGCCTGCAACTGAACAAGATACTACTGTTATTTAACATTCTCAGTAATGGCATCTTCAAGGCCAAGTAAGTGTGCTCGCGGCCTGCAGCCTTGACTTCTGCTGATGGAAAATAGAGAACGTCGCGCTCAGCAATTACTTCGAAACATTCTTGGTACAGGCTACGCTCAGTATTCTGCGCCGGACAAATATGTCTTGCGGAAACGAATCGCGTTCTTAAGGATTCTGGGACACCAAGATCAATTGCTGCGGGCTAAAAAGCGTGTTTCGCGAAGCAGCTCCCTACATGCACATGCTCGCAACCTGAGCACGGAATGTAGATTCTGGGACCAGTCGAATCTCACACTCGAAATCTTGGAGTCTCCGGAATCAATTGTTAATGTCCCGGAGCACAACAGTTTGTCAACGAATACGGGAGTTAATCTGCTAGACCACCATACTCTTGCTTCGCCCAGGGAGACTTCGCAGGCGTTATCTATGCCTCGAACATCGTCCACTCTCGAACCTATCCAAGAAAATCAGTTTTCAAACACGCCCATCTCCGATGACTCCCGATCGGTCACATCAAGTCGAAGTGCAAAGATCCGTAGCATCCTCAAAAGGGCCAGCTATAGCTCCTCGCTAATATTGGAGATCCAGAGTGTCTTGAACATGAGGTTTTCTCTCAGCACGCTCTCGAGTTCCAGCCGTGGTTCTGTTTCTGTGTCATCCATGATGGATAGGGAAGGCGTGCAAAATCCGGACCCACCGGAAATAAAAACGGACCCCATCCGTTCGGCCGTGTTGGACCTCCATCAGAGCAAAGCGCTGCAGGCTAATGCAGCTTTGATAAAAATGTGCTGCTCCAAGCAGCCGGTGTGCATCCATGGTTATATCAAGGACGCTGTCATCGCCCATAACGCGAAATCGCGTGCCGACGAACACTTTGCGTTGGAGCGACAAACGGGCCGTCCCATCCCTCACTGGGTTCTGAACAAAGTACATTCTTGTATAGACGAAGCTGAGAAATCAATGGGCAAGTTTATGGCATTTTTGTCGGGATGCCCGATAGCAGACGGAACGTCGACTCAACAGGATCCAAGGTTCCATCAAATCAACAACCCGGACATTTATGGGAACACAACGCTGTTCTTTGCTGCTAGATCTGGAGCACCCCTCGAGATTCTCTGCGAGGTTCTCCGCCACGTCGTTGATGTGAATACCGTCAACGATGATGGACAAACGTTCTTGTTTCTTCTTGATCTGGATCGTTTCTCTCTCAAGCGATGCTGCTGTAGCGCTCTTTCACATTCTTCGGGATTTGAATGCTTCGTTCGCCGGCTTGAAACAAGACATTTCGACTTTAACCACATTGACCACAACGGGAGGAGTTTTCTCTCGTACATATGCGCGTCAACAGACTTCGAAGGCGACTGGCTCATCAGTTTGGCTGAGAATGATATGAGATGGAGGCAGAGATTGAGATGTCTATCCTGGGCGCGAGACTCTTCCGGGTTGTTCCTCAAAGACTTCCTTGCGTTGAATGCAAACAACGCAAGGCTGAGCCAGTATATCTCTGAACAATTCCTGCTGCTATCTGAACCCGAGACTTCACTCAGAATTGATGGAAAGCGCACAACACTGCTCCATGAATACATTCGAGGAGATGAATTCTTACGGACATCAAGTTCTCTTACCGAGCTTTGTCGTAAGAACGAGCTTGTACCTTGGGTAATCAAAAGGGACATCAACAGATACGACGAGCTGGGTTCTACTCCGGTCATGGACTTTGTGAATCGAATTGTTGATGGAAGTCTTGATGAGATAGCCATTGTCGCGAAGATGCGCGACCTGGTAGCCTTAGGAGCCAACATCAATGCTCGCGCTCGGGATGGAAGCACTCTGTTACACATCGCGGCGAAAAGGTCATATCCGGAATTATTGCGATATCTACTGTCTGCGGGGATCCAGGCTAACGGTCGCGATGGAGCTGGGTTGACCGCGCTAGACTATGCGGCCGAGAGTCTTACACGCTCAAGGGCCCTAACTGCATCTGCGAGTCTTACCGCCCGGTCTTTTAAGGCGGCTGTGCCATTGTTGGACTATACCTCTAGTGGTAGGCTCGAGGATGTTAGTTCCAAGATGGTAGAGCGGATAAATGAGCGGAAAATGCTAAAGGCGTCGAGTGCGTTCGAGATCATGGCCCTACACCCTGGGGTCCAGACTCCAAGCCTGTACGACGAGCGTGGAGTTGTGAGCTTGTGTTTCTCGGGAGTTTTGAAGGAGGACGGCGAATGAAAGGGGTGTATTGAAGCGTTTTTCTTTGTCCAAATGGGCAGGGGTTGGTGGATCAGCGCTGTCTCAATTTAGCGGAGAGTTTGTTTTGTTAAAGACGAGGTGGTTACAGATATGAGCCCTTTAGATTAGGAACAAAGAAGTGAGGCAAACAGACTGGCAAAGACAGAGTGATGGCGGATCATCCCTTTGAATTAAGAACGGATATGTGGCACACAGACCCGCAAAGACGGAATGGTGGCGAATGATTGCTCACCAAGGAGGCAATGACAGAAAGCAAACTGGCCTGCAACATATTTAAAAGTAACCCATAAATGCTAAAACAGACACTCAACATCACAACAAGTTGCCTTGAACGACACTAATATCTTTTAATCGCTGCTCTTAGTAGCAAGCTACACGATTTAGCGTTTTTGTGCTTAAATGAAGGAATTGATGTCTTAATCTGCAACTGCAGCCAGGTAAGAAACTGTCGCGGAATGATTGGCTACGAATCCTTGCCGAAGTTTTCCCGAGCGCGGACTTAACATATGCCAGCAGAAATTCTTATCTCAAGAATTATAATACTGTTTCGTACTAACGTTAGTAAATTTTCCGTCAAGTTTTTGGGACCAATGATAGCCTCTTATATTCGCAGACCTCTTTCGATTCCCTGCCACCGTGCGCAGAGGTTATTCAGCTTTTTCTATATCCGTCAGTGTTATTTTCCCTGGCACCAGATGTCGTCTCTACCACAAATAAAATCCGAGCCCTTTCCGGTAGGAGCGACTCTTCGCGGCCATTCGGGGCGAACATACAGTATTCAGGAGACCCTTGCCGAACGACGAGGCCCGTTATTATGCGTTTACCGAGCGAGGTGTGTAACCCCTAAATCTCACGCGCTGACTCCAACACCGGAACTAAGTACTCATCAAGCTCCGAAGGCGAAAGTTTCATTATAAAAAACATGATACCGGGCGAATTTGAATATCAGCAAGAATTACAGAGACCTTTAGCTTCGCGTTCCAACTTGCGGACCGTCGTCGACACAATTCCGGAGTTTGAATTGTTCGTCTATCCGTTTCTAGCTGGTGATCTCCTTCGTATTAGCCAGAGGTCCCTGTCTAAGGAGACGAGGAGAAGTATCCTCAAAAGTGCTCTCACTGGGCTGGCTGAGCTGCACGATAGGGGAATCGTCCATACCGGTGAGCCCTCCTTCGTTTATGTCGCACAACGGAGCATCCTAGGAATAACGATAGGCTAACGATTCAGCAGACATCAAACCCAACAACATCTTGCTGGACTATGAAGATCCGGCCGATGATGATCTCACTATCCGAAGTGTTCAGATTTCAGACTTGGAGGATGCGGTGCTGCTCCCACCGGGAAAGAACCTGAAAGGCTGCCTCTGTGGAAACCAACTCTGGCGAAGCCCTGAGTCTTGGGCCCAAGCACGGCAAAACACACCATCCGATGTATTCTCCTTCGGGCTGGTGGCCATCTACGTGATGCTTGACGACATGGTCCTTCGTGTAAGCAATGAAGAGCTGCGTGGGGGCGACGCCTGGCGGCATATCCTCCGGAGACATATCTCGTATTTCGGAGACGAGGGTGGCTTTAAAGGTCTGCTTGCGCACATTGGAGAAGAGAATCCTTTTTTCGAGCGCTTCGTTGCTCTCGCGGGTGACTTTGATGCGGAGAGGCCGAGGAAGCCTTTTACCATGTGGCATTACGTGGATGTGGAGTTTAGGGATTTGATCACGAAGATGACAAACTTGGATCCAGCGAGAAGAATCCTTGCGCGGGAAGCTCTGGGGCATCCTTGGTTCTGCCGGGTCGATTCGGGCAAGGAAGTATATAGTTAAAGCGGAAATTAGAATTAATGCTCAGAGGCTGTATACCTTCACTTCTCCGGTATTCCAGCGATAGTAACGTCTGAGTCGTCCTCTAGAAATACCCTATAAATCAGCGCACCTGTCGCCGCAATGGGAAATGAGACGCAATGAACAATTAGTACCAACATAATCTACGCAAAGCGTAGATCGGATCTCTATCGTCAACTTGAGCAGCTTAAGTAAGAGCTACTCGAGGTAAAAGCAGTGCTATATTCTCACAAACACAATACAAGGACGCGCTGATACGCACCTCTAATGGACGGGCATAAGCCGCCTCCCTACGCTTTGCAACACCGCTTTTGGTATACATACAAATAGTGCACGTCCTAGTCTTCGATATCATCGTCACTAAGTACATTACCCTTCCCTTCCTGGTCTGTCAATCCACCTGGTATCGCACTCTCCATTTCCTCTTTGACTTCTATCTTCGCTCTTTTCCTCTTCTTCGGTGTGGCGTCCGGTATATCGGTCGCCCATTGTTCCATTTCACCTAAGAGCTCGTGCTCGCTCTCGTCTTGATCATCCTCCTCGGCGGACGTAGAAGGTCCGGCGCTTGTGAAAGACGTTATTTTGCGGATTTCGCGGATGGTGGATGCAGTACTAGGAGATAGCATCGAAGACTTGCGTAGGATGGTAGGAAGGTAGGGAAGGCGTTCGAAGAGCATCTCGTTGCGTGCTGAACCACCGCTGCCGATGAGGATGGGGGGCGATCCCTCATCAAGTCCAGTATCCGGTTGCGATGCTGCAGGCTGCGAAGGGACAGAGAAAGGGGTCGACTTCCTCCACGTGTCAACGCCGCCTGCGACCGTAGGCGTGAATTTTTGACCCCCATCACCGCGCGTAAAGAGTTCGCCTCGCTGAGCGCGAGTCACCCACAACTCCAACAAGCTAGAGATCTCTTCTTGTTGTCGCCATATCCGTAAAGATGCTGGAAAGTACATAGCGAATGCGCTGCCTTTCGACGCACCTCCGCCTCCGCCTCCGCCTCCGCCTCCGCCTCCTACACTTGTACTTGCACCTTTCGCCTTCATGCCCATTATTCCGGGCGGAGGCGCGATTCGCTTAACAGGATTAGGTAGGTTGTATAGTAGCCCACGTACGCTGGTCTGGAAACACATCTCATCTTGCCGGAGGTTGTCCGCGCCCGTTCCCTGTAGGTTCCGTCTTCCTAGTCCTGATGTGCTAAAGCGATCGGGCGACAGAAGGTCTGCGTCGGACAAGGCATCGATGGAGCCGGTCACACTATCCAGCGTCTCCTCACTGTCCCCCGCATCGCATGAGAGGAGGTAGTTTTCGTGAAGAGCGGCAATGAACGTCAATGTATCGGTCCCGATCTCATCGATCAGAGCGTCGATGTTAACTTCCGAAGCCTTAGGTCTTCGACGATCCGGGAACCAATGTGGCGGCTGTGGGATGGGATTCTCTGGATCTTCGGAGGATCGTTTGTTGTATACAACGCGGCCGACGGCATGGAAGATGCCGAGCGTGCTTTCTCGCTGAGTAACCATTTCCAGCGACTCTTGCTCCATTTTAGTCAAAGGAGTATCCTTAGGCCCTTTTTTCTTCGTGAAGTTGACCTTGGCGCCCCATCCTTCTGTCTCGTCTCCTCTAAGGCACATGAACTCTAGAGATGATACAGCACTGCGGATGTCGCCTAGCTCTGAGAGCCGCTGTATAACCCGAGGCCCAAGCGTCTTCCTCCGACCAGACGTGCGTGCTTCTTTCAGCACTATGAGGTCCAGCGCTTTCGTCATGAAGGTGGGCGCGATCGGGTTAAATTCGATGGTGGTGACGCCGGGGTGCGAGAGAATCTCAGGCCCCAGCAACCGATGAGCAGTGAAGCTGTCGGCAGCGGCAGTATTCGTGGTCAGAAGCGTCTCGGACACGATCATGACGATCGGAGTTACGGATTGCTCTGAGTCGGCTTTGCTAGAGAAGAAGGAAGTAGCTGACGGTGTGTTTGCAGCAAGGTAATGGAGAACAGAAGATCTAAATGATTGTACAACAGACGCTGTGCGCGTAAATGTATTAGGGAATTCTTCTACTAAGATCAGCTGCTTCGTTTTAGGAGACGGAGTAGGGGGCGGCGGTCGTTGAACCTCCGTTGGTTCTTCGAACGCAAGGCTGCCGAATGCGCCGACCCGGCCGACAAAATCCTCAAATTGTGCAGTTGCAGACATGAAGCCCTCAGATGACGGCATGGAGCTGGTGGGGTTCTTCCATTCATGCATGTGCACGCCCAGTTCCTTTGAGAGGAGCGACATGGTCGTAGTTTTACCGCTGCCAGCAGGGCCTTTTAGGAGCAGCAATCTCTTGCGCTCTCTGCCGCTCAAGACACCCGACAACCATGCCCGGACGTCTGCGACCTTCTTCTTATGCACAGCCAGCTCGTCTAGCGACATCGGCCCATACTTTTCGGTCCATGGCCGCCTGTCTACGTTTTCGACAGCTGGTGCTGCAGGCTTTGACGGTGGAGGCGTCGAATGCACTCGGCTCGCAGTCCGCAAGAATTTCTGGCTGCGCGTGGGAACACTCTCACTGTCAACCGCGGGAGCAGTCTTCGCCTTCCGCACGGGGAGAGCAGTCGGCCGCTTGCGTGGACGAGCATCGTCCGACGAGTCGAGGATCTCGTCGATGTCTTCCAGCGGCGTGCTCGCCGTCGACTTCTCGGGGCTCGGTGTGGGCTGGGTCGCCTGGGGCCGCGGACCTTTGGCGAAGAACGAAGTGATGGGCTTGTAGATGGGCTTTGGCTTCCCTGGCGATTTAGCTGGAGACTTCTTCGCGACAGGCGACGACGGCTTCGGCGAGGAAGCGCGCCGCGTGTCCCTCCTCGGACGCTTTGGGGGCGGTGAGCGGCGTCCGTCGACGTCGTCGCTCTCGCTATCAGAGGATACCACAATGGGCCTCCCGCGCGATGCCCGCGGCGGGACCATGCCGCCTTGACGTTTGGAGATCGCCGAGACAAAGGGTCATCCTCGACCGCGCGACCAGTTGTGTCTGCGAGCGTGGCACGCGCTGTTGGTACAAGAGTTGGGTGAGGTGCGTCGCGGGCCGGAGAAAGGTGGTGCCGTCTTTGACGCGGCGGGAGAGACGCGTCGGCCCGTGCATGCCAACTCACCGTGGTCCCTGCACTCGACCTCACCGCTACCCTCCAGACGAGACGCACTCTGTGGTTCATCTTCATCTCCGCCCTCGCTATCGCTGCCGGGGGCCTGCTCGGGCATGCGGCTACCGGCGCCGCTTTCGTCTCATCATGCGTGTGCGACCAACCGACGCCCTCCACGCATGCACACCAAGCACGCCTCGCATGGGCGCCCGATATCGACGGCTGGCATACAATATTGCGCCCAACGGTTTACGACTCTCCCTCTGCGTCCAGCCATCGCGGTTCCCAACCTCTGCATTTAGTCACTCCCTTCCCACGCTCCAATTTTCCGCGTCCGCGTGGCTCGAACTGCGCAAGAATGAAGCGTAGCGTCGCTGCTCCAAAGTCTCCACGTGCGCACTCGGCGGTAGTTGGAAGCCCAGGGCGTTTCAATTGGAGCGCATAGATTAGTCTGCTAACTTTGATATGCATCGACTCACTCGCTGGCGCCGCCCCATTGGCCGCGGCGCCGTTTCCAGTTCGTGTCGTCGCCATGCACGGCTCTTGATCCTTCGCACAGCGCGCCGTATATAGCCCCTAACCGCGCTGTTTGCGGGCGATTTACTTGTTTTCCCGCCAATATGCCACGCAAGCAAACCTCTTGCCTCACCTTTGCACCTTATTGATTCTTCGTGCGAGGCAAACATTTAAGCGGGCAATCACCCTCGTCTCGCTATAAACAGCGAGCACCGCAGGCACCATGCCGAAGAAGAACAGGAAGAAGCAACAGAAGCAAGCAGACTGGTCGTCCCCACCGCCGAGTCCACAGGCAACGCCTGAGAAGTCTGACTCTGAAGCTTCGGTGTCATTGCCTCTCTCCCCAGTGACAGACCCAGCCGAGCCAACTCAGGGCGTTACTGCGCTCTCATTGGCTGTATCCGCCGAATCAACGGTTGACGAGACGGCAGTCAAAGAACCGGCTCCGGAAGTCACCGACGAATCCAAGATTGAAGACACTCCTGCGCCCGAGCAGAAAGCGCAAGACGAGGAGAATTCTGAAACGGCGGATGAGGTTACTGCGGAAGAATCAAAGGAGCCGGAAAAGGAGCCGGAACAGGAACCTGTAGCGGAAGATACTTCAGCACCCGACGCCGACGACGTACCGCCAGTACCAGCCGAAAAGAAAGACGACGATCCGGTTTCTGAAGATTTGGATGAGAACGAAACCGGGAACGAAACCGAGAACGAAACCTGGGAGGATCCACTCCAGTCTCCAGTAGCAGAAGAGTCGAACCCTATTGAAGAGGCCGTCGCTCCACCGGAACCGACTGTAGAAGAAGAGGTTGTCCAAGAGCCAGACGCAGAACCGGAATCTGAGCCGCCTCAAGCGCCAGAGCCAATTGCGGAGCCTGAACCTGCCCCTGTTGAAGCAAACAGCCCACCAACTCCGACACCTGTGTCCCCAGCCCCTACACCAGCAGACGGTGAAGCCGCTCCTAGTCCGCCGCCATCCGTAGCCGCATCACCTTCCCCACGATCTGTGGCAGCAGAACAGCCGCCAGCCGCTCCCGAAGCCGTTTCCAGCCCTCCGCGATCTATTGTCGCTCCCCAATCACCGCGATCCGTGGCGACAGAACGACCACCAGTCCTTTTAAAGTCTCCACCCAAGCCTGGCGCTGTCAAGCAAGTCATTGAGGAGAGCAGGCCCCCTGCTCCCTCGCCTCCAGTGACCAGAGTTCGTCCCCGTCACATACCCGCATTTGACGACGATACCGACGACGACTCGGCTTTAATTCAGCCTAGGCTAAGAGGCGAAACGCTATCTCGTGACTCCTCCAGAGGCTCAACATACCCCCCAACACAGCAATCGCGTTCTTTGTTCGCATCTCGAGTGCCTCCCGAGCACTACCCAAATCCCGCGCCGCCACCGCCTCCTCCGCCACAGTACCATCATCCCCGATTCTATCCTCCAGCAGCCCCGCCATACTATCACGGTCATAGTCACAACATGAGCCAACCTGGTGGATACCCCAATCACTCTCCTTATGGTCCTCCATCACATGCCTCCACATACCAGGAGAGTTGGGGGCACATGCCCAACTATGCCCCGTACGGCACTCATAGCCCTCCTCAACGTCATGACTCCATGGGTTCCAGGGAGTTTGCACCACCTGCTATCGAGAGCGGCTCCGCGATTGAAGACGACTCCGGAGATGTCTTCTCTCGTATATCGCAAGCTATCCCTGACCTTCACGTACTCTTGGCCAAATACAAGGAGACGCATGGCCAGCTGGGTGTACGAGAGGAGCTACTTCGACGTGCGAGTGCTGAGCAGCAAGAGAAGTTGCGTCACAAAGACGGAGAGATCGCCGCTCTGAGAGAGAGGGTAGGGAGCATGGAGAGCAAACATTCGACAGAGGCTGGCAGGCTACGCCTCGAGATTGGCAATATGGAGGAGCAAGTTAAAGAGCTCAAGGAGCAGCTCGCCGAGACTGAGAAGTTCAAGCAGGAAGCAGAACAGCTGAAAGCTGACTTGGATGCCGCAACGAAGTCTTGGGAAACTAAATACAAGGAGCTGGAAGAGGCGTACGCGGAGTTTCAAAAAGCTTCGGCCGAAGAGCTTGCAAATGCTCGAAAAGAACTCGAAGATTGGAAGACAACCTCCACAACCAGAAACGATGCTGAGAAGATCGCTCTCGCCATCCAGTTTGACAAGAAGCTCAAAGAAGCCGAGGTCGCCGCCGAGAATCAGCTGCAGGAGGCCGTTGCTGAATTCGTGAAGGAGAAGGACGACCTGAGGTCCGAACTCCAAAGGCAACAGCGCGAGCGGGAAGCCAACTTTGACAGCATGCGCAAGGAGCTTGAGACAAAGCTTGGCGTTGCTCAACTCGATAGCGAGCAAGCACTCAAGCGCGAGCGCGAGACCATGGAGGTGTGGTCGAAGGAACGCGGAACCCTTGTCCAGGCCCATCGTGAAGACATCGAAAGCCTCCGAAAGAGTTGGGAGGAGCAGCGTGCTCTTCTAGAGGGGCAGCACAAAAAGATCAGAGAGGAGTCGGACAAGGCGTGGCTTGACCTGCACGCCGAGGCAAATCGCATGGCAAACGAACACAAAGCTCTAGCAGAGCAGCTGAAGAAAGACAAGGATGAGCTTCAGAAGCAATACAACGATCTCAAGGCGGAGAACGAGAGGGAGAAGCAGGTCATCAAGACTGTCGCCACCAACTTGGACGCAGAGAAATCAAGACTGGAGAAGCTAATGGAATCCTACGGTGACATCGCGGAGATCAAGAGCAAGGGAGACACGTATTAGTAAGTCTGCCCTGGTGTGCTCATGATTTTTTGGAGGTCCGGTTTTTCCTACTGTGTGCACATTTTGTTCTAGAAGGGGTTCAAAATTGTTAGCGTCTTTTCGCCCTTAATGCAATTATCTTTACTATTTCTCAAACTCTGTCCCAGCTTTTGTAACTTTGCTGACGGCGGTGCCCAGTTTAGTATCATTCTCGCAACTTCAGAAGCAGATCTTGGATCTCGCGGCAACTCACTTTGTGCATCTCCCGGTGGCACCCCCACCCGAAGACCTAGCCCAGATTCCATCTACGATACCCTCCTTCCTAGGAGAGACCTCTTCGTCAAGGTATGTTTAGTGCTCGCCTATCGACATGTATCTAACCTTTGCGATGCAGACAACTCCGCGCCGCTTACGTTGCCCACACAGTCTCGAAGCTCGTGACGTACCGTGTATTCGGCCCGTTCCTCTTTAGCCTCGGTCGCCGTTATGACAAAGCTGATTCACTGTTTTCCTCCATGAGTAACCACATTCGTGACAAGAGCACTCGCAAGGAAGCCATCTGGCGCCAACAGACACTGCTTGCTGCCTTTACCAGCAGCGGTGCCAAGCAGCGCATCAACACGGCTGCCGGTACGGTCGTGGAAGAGATTGTCAATGCGATCAAGCATTTCGCTGACCCCAAAGAGGAGGAAGGAATCAAGATCGCAGTCAAGCGCATCGTGAAGCTTGCCGCCGAAACATGGCGTTTTGCTCGCCTCGAACGGGAGATGATAACAGCAATCATGCCGTCGGTGAACGATGAAGACCACCAGTTCACAGGACCCGAATACTGGCCACCCCTCAGACCCGAAGGCACTCCCATCGCTTCGCTCGCCGGCACCGCACCGCCATCCGACGAGCAGCCCAAACGATTGCTTCGACTCTTCCCCGTCATCTACCGCGAACCCAAGCACGAGAATCTCCGATCTCCTGACGAAGAAAAGCCGGACGAGGGCTGTGTTTATCATCATGGGTTGGCTCTATACGACGACGCAGAGTCGGTAGCGCAGAGAGCGGAGGAACTTCAAGCAGCCGGTTTGCCTCCAGTTACCTCTGCTTCTCCGACTGCTGCTGACTTTCCGCCGCCTCTCGTGCCCTCGCCTAGGAACCCGCCGCCGCCTACTCCGGACCTTGAGAAGGCTTCTGTCCGATCGAAATCGCCTCCACCGGAACCTGCTGAAGAGGCTGCTCCGGAACCTGCTGAAGATGCTGCTCCGGAACCTGCTGAAGAGGCTGCTCCGGAACCAGCTGAAGATGCTGCTCCGGAACCTGCTGAAGATGCTGCTCCGGAACCTGCTGAAGAGGCTGCTCCGGAACCAGCTGAAGATGCTGCTCCGGAACCTGCTGAAGATGCTGCTCCGGAACCAGCTGAAGAGGCTGCTCCGGAACCAGCTGAAGATGCTGCTCCGGAACCTGCTGAAGATGCTGCTCCGGAACCTGCTGAAGAGGCTGCTCCGGAACCAGCTGAAGATGCTGCTCCGGAACCTGCTGAAGATGCTGCTCCGGAACCTGCTGAAGAGGCTGCTCCGGAACCAGCTGAAGATGCTGC